>CM068968.1:22959455-22974898 GCA_035128595.1 Eptatretus atami
CAGATTTCAACGATGTGACAACGTTGAAATCTAACGTTGCTGCAGCGTCGTTATCTGGTTGTACCTGATGTCAGAATTGGGTCAGTGGGAAGTTGTATTTGCAACACCCATGACGTCAGATTTCAACTTGTCACAACATTGAAGCATGACGTTAGTTTTTCAACTTTATTCACTCATAAAATGAGTTTTGTTTTTACCCCTTTTCTTTGCACGCCAAAAACGACATTGCAGTGCATGACACCCTTCAGCTTCCACTTGATGAGCCTCAACCCGTAGGTCTCGGCGCAGCGCGCGCCCACCGCTGTTCCAACGACGTGGCCATTATCAAACCATTGGAAGCTTTTGTTTCTGCAAACATCATTATACGTGCACAGTTACCCATAATGACCACAACTTGAAAACAACTGTAATCATAACATTTATTTATCACATCATCGCAGAGCATTATTGCGGCAAAAAATATACAAGCAGTCTAGGATTTTAATCAATAATATCTTTTTTTGTACCAAAAAAGCACACTCAAATACAAACGTACAATAAATAAAAGTAGATACCATTGCATTGAAAACATATACTAACTAGACGGGGAGCACTCGTAGATGCAAAACCTCCACTCGCCAATACTGCTGGTCACTAAGTGAACCTGATATCCTATTTCATTGTAGTCAACGGTTCAGACTCTACTGAAACCACGATTGAATAAACTAAACAATCGAACGCCATGTGAGAGAAATGGCCAAAAAAAAAAATCGAAATCTTTTTTGAAAAAAAAGAGTTGCAAAATTTTTTTTTTTTCTCTAACAAATTTTTATGGAGGGGTTGGAAAGCATTAAAACTGTAGACAATTGCAAAAAAAAAAAATTCAATATTTTTCAATGAAAACGACATTTTTAAAAAAAAGAAATTTTTTTTTGACACCAAGATACCAAAAATTGAATGCATGATCCTTTGACAAACCTAATCCCACCAAGTTTCGTCGAAATCCGTCAGGAGTTTCCATAATACTGTTCACAACAAAACCAAACGACAGGGTGGAAAACAGTAACCTCCGTCGCTATCTTCGATGGCGGAGGTTAAAAATGAGGAATAAAAAGACATACCACGAATGGGTAGTCGTAAATACCTGTTTGCAACAAAAATTCAGCTTTTGCAAAGCCACAGTTAACTTAATTCAAATTCAGAAAGTTGCTCAGGAGGAACTCTGTGGAGGCTTCCTCTCAAATGATAATTGACTGCACACAGGCACTTCTAAGTACAACAACATTCAATTCCTGCCAGGACTAGTAAAACTCAAGCCTGCGTGTGGCCTTGTGGTTTAGGCGTGGTGGCTGGGATCCTAAGGTGTCCCCTGATTCAGCCCTGTTGGCTGCTGAATTAAAATACTCATGGAGGTTGACTCAGCCTGTCATCCTTCCAAGGTCGGCAAAGTTTAAGTACCAGTGTACTGGTGAGGGCACAACACTGCATCAGCGCATAGCCACACCCGCAACTCAATGATGCAGAAACCAGCACCACAGGCTGCACTCGATAGAGACAGAGAGTTAGTAAAAACTGCTGTACCATCAATTACTCTGCTTGCAATATGTATGGGCATTAGAGCATAAAAGTATTGACAGATAACTTGCATTTATGATAATGTAAATTAAAATTTAGCTACCGGCAGACATACTTAGTATCCCCATTTTACAGAGATTCATAATTAAAGCAACCTCAGGTAAGAATTAATGATGAAGACGAAGAAGCCACCACATAAATTTGTTATATGACATCTATAGTTGACATTCAATAGGTAGAAATTCAGGCAATCGACTGGTAAAAAGAGTACAATATGGGTCCACTTGTGGAAGTTCAACACTTCTGATAGAATTTTTCACATTGATATATATAATTAAGAATATTTTTACTGTTATGTCCACAGCTGGGCATCAATAGATGAGTGTGCAAAAAAGAACTTACAAACAGATGATACTGACTTGATCATGACGCAGTGGCAGTAAAATTATATAAAACTGAATTACATCAGGCAAATCCAATGAGACCAATATATATATTGATGGTGTGTATCATCAAAGAAAAAATTATAAATCTACATTCATTAAGTATAGACACACAATTTTGAATGCATTCCCATACACATAATTCGCAAATGCACAAAAAAATTAAATTTGTTGGGGCTGTTTTTCATCTTATTTCACAAGAAAAGAAATAAACGTCATATGCATAAACAGTAAAATGTTAAATTTCTTCACCGTTAAACTTAGCGCTGGTTCCAACATCAGTTACATATAACTATGCTGAAATTCTTAATATCAGACATGGACGGCCTGGCACAGCGTGTTGCTTTACTCGTAATTATACACTAGACGTGCCACAGTACGTGCGTGGCCATAGTGCAAAATAATATAACTTCAACAAACACACCACGGCCGTTCCTTTGCTCTCGTAAACGACACTGTATTGGGGCATTGTGTTTATCTATAAATGTGCATAAAATCGAAAATTATGAGAATACGTAATTATCACTATCGGAACGTCTACGTTGGAACCCATAATGGGAACGCGGCTTGAGGATCTCTCCCCATCGCCACGCCGACGCAGTTTTTGTTTGTGTAACATAAATCGCCATAACTTGGAACACTCTGTCCGATTAATATCAACTTGAAAAGGCACACACTCAGTCCCCAGCAATATAGCTGCCAGTTCAATTAGATCGGACCAGTGGGTTGTCGAGAAACAGGGTCACAACAGATACACAATAACACACACACCACACACATTGCTGGATCTCATAGATAGATGAGCTTGTTCCTGCCATGCACCTCCATGCCCGATCAGGTTGCAATTTCAAATGGTTGTGATTCAGTGTCAAGCTGCCTCCGTTTCTTGTGGCTGACTCCATGGACGTCTGAAAAAATATAGAATTTCCACTTCATATATTTGCTTTATCGAAATTAAACAGTACTTGCAATGTCAATTACGCTCAAGTTATGCACATTATAAACTTCATTTTAGCAGAATCATTCCTCTGACAACTTTATAAAAATTCAGTTCCGGAAAGTCCTCCATTCATTCCACACAAATTGTATGCTACATCACATGCATGGACATTCCCTATTAGAAAATAACAAACAATTAGGCTACACCAGTGTTCGACACAGCTCTGTAACAGTTTAAAGTCACTGCCCTTAAATAAAGCCTCATATATATTCTTCACATCAATAATAAATATAAATTATATTTCAATTCTTTGATCAACCATTACCAAAGGAAAAACAATTGTGCACCGAAAAACTTGAACAACTCCCCAAGTGACAAACTACCACAATGAAGCTCATTGTACAAGCGGCAGTTGTCGGGGCCAAAGTAATTTTTTTTGACAAAACCACATTTTTCGGCGAACAAACTGACAATGTTTTTTCCTTTGCCTTAGTTAGGCCTAACTCGTTAAAAGAGGACATAAAAATAATATTATAAAAAATATATTAATAGAGCTTTTTTAGGGCAGTGGAACTTAAATTTGTTACATGCGGACAATGCGTAATGCGCGAACCCGAACGGGCCCGAATGCATTATCCATCACCAGAATCAGATTTTTAAAAGGTTTCTTAACCAATTAGTCGTCCAAATACTTTTTACAAGTTCCCTTTATTGCACAGAGCGGTGTTGTTTTTTTCACACCAGGCCCGCGGAAAAATGAATTATTATTTACGTACGATTTCTCACGACAGGCCAATCAGGGCCATAGCCATTCAGAGGCCATTCGAGCCATGTCAGGCCATGTCAGGGCATATAATGCCAGGGGTTCACCATGTCAGCGACAGCTAAACGTGATCTAACGAACGATGAAATCGGGTTTCCGAGAATTCGATCTCAGATGCACGTTCGAGTCAACGCTTTCGAAACCACTCGAGGCCCAAAGGCCCGGGAGAGTTTCCATTGAATTGTAACGATACAGATTCAGCACACCAGTAACAGAACACATCATGGATTCTGTATCTTTAAAACGTCCAAAAACTAAAGACATAAATCGATTATAATATCTATACTTACAAAAGAATGATCACAGCGAAGATATCTTTAACTATAAAAGCTAAAGTCTTCTGCAGATTAAAACGGATTGTCTGCCACACTCAGAAAACAGCTGAAAGTTCACAGTTTACCAAACCTTGCAATAATGCGCTCGTGATGCGAATAAGAATTAGCCAATCAGATCTCTTTTCCGTTGAAAGGCAACACAACCACACACGTACGAGTGGAAAAGCGGTCACCATTTGCGCAACACACGAGCGCAGAAAAACCTTTTGATAATCGCGCTGCGTGCCTGTGGCGTACGCTGTACCGCGTCGTGATCTGTGACAACAAGCGGCCGATTCCCGACGTCGTGAATCTTTCATTACTGACGTCGTGTGTCTGCTGGACTTGAGTGCCCCGAAGGCTCGGGCCGGGAGCGTTTCCATTGAATGGAACTATTATAGATTCCAGCACCACCAGTAACAGTTAACAACATCATGGTTCTGTGATCTTTCAAACGTCCAAAACAAAACTAAGACACATAAAATCGATCTTATAATATTATACTTACCAAAATGTCACGTGGAAGATAATTTTAACTAAAAAAGCCTAAAGTCTTTTGCAGAATTTAAAGCGGTTTGTCTGCCACACTCAGAAAACAGCTGAGAAGTTCACAAGTTTAACCAAAAACTTTGACAAATGGCCGCTCGTGATGCGGAATTAGCAATTAGCAATCAGATCTCTCCTCCAGTGAAAGGAGCACAATCACACGCACGCACGCCGGTAGCAAAAGCGCTCAACCCTGTAAACCATGACGCAGGAAAAAGCAGTTTTAGATCATCGCGCTCGCGCGCTGCTGCGGCTGTTACCGCGTCGTGATCTATGTTGTAACACCCAACTGACCTATTCCCGGACGTCGTGAATCTTCATACTGACGTGTGTGTCTGCTGGGCTGGCCATGAAGCACCACCATGGACAACTGAAAACTGGAAGAAGTCTTAAGGACCGATTAATCAAATTGACAATGTTCGGTCATCACACAGGGTTTTGTACGCCGATCGAGGAGCAAAGGATGTTTCTCATTGTGTGACCACAACTGGTCAACATGGATGAGGAAGCCTGATGATCTGGCTCTTTTGCTGGATCCACAGTCGGGTGACTTGCACAGAGTGACTGGCACCCTGAACCAAAAGGGCTACCACAGCATTTTGCAGCGCCATGCAATACCCTCTGGTCTATGCCGAGTTGGTCAGGGGTTCATCCTTCAGCAAGATAACGACCCAAAACATACCTCCAGGCCAGTGTGACGCTCTTGGCTTTTTTCACAAGATCTTGGCTATTTCGTTGTCACCTTGGTGTCTTGGTTTTCTATAGTTTTCTTTTGGTATAGGTTTCTATTATCATCACTTTTCCGAAACCTTGTTGAATTCTTGACTTTTTTCATTGGCTCACCTTGGCATTTATGAAAATGAGGAGTGGTCACACTGCTTCAGGCTATGTCAGAACTACCTTGGAAGAAAATAACAAGACGGTAGGCTTCAAATCATGGAATGGCCAGCACAGTCTCCAGACTTAAACCTCATTGAGCTGGTTTGGGATGAACTGGACAGAAGGGTGAAAGCAAAGCAACCTACAAGTGCAACACATTTGTGGGAACTTCTGCAGCACTGTTGGGAAGAACTTTCCGAACAATATTTGATTTCCATTATGGAAAGAATGCAACGAGTATGTTCGGCTGTTACATCTGCAAAATGTGGCTTCTTTGATGAGTCCAAAATTTACATTCAATTTTGTTCAACATAATGATTCCATGATTTCTTTTTTTTATCTGCAATTGTTTATTTTTTTCTCTGCTTTAATTTCAGAGTAGATTGAAACATTAAACTGCTAACATTTCAGTAAAAACTGGAAAAATGGGGGTGTTCTAAAACTTTTGACTGGTGGTGTGTATATATATATATATATATATATATATATATATATATATATATATATATATATATATATATATATATATATATATATATATACTCTAGCGGGATATGCTTACACATTGTGTACGCACACGAACTGTGCTTCCCCATTGTATCAGGTTGCTCACCTGCATTTGATTTTTCATTTATTTATATTTTCATTTACAGATGATTTCCTATGGTTCTGTAATTTTTCCCTGTGTGTCAGCTTTGATGTCCATCAGCACACAAAATTACAGTACTTCCTCATTGTCTAAGGTCGCTCACCTGCATTTTTGTTTCATTTTTTTTTCAATCATGTGTTTTCATTTATTTATGTTTTCATTTATATAGTGATGTTATCCAACCATTCTGTGATTTTTTTCTGGTGTACAGGCTTCGCTGTCCATCGACACATAAAATTTCAGCTTTCTAGGTCACCCCAAAGGTAGCAATCTTTAATATCATTCAGTGAGTCAGTGAGCAAATCAGTCAGTGGTTAAAAAGAGCTTTATATATTAGACGAGCGTGGTATGCTTCCATATTGGAAGCAATAACGAACCCTGCGTCCCCATTGTCTCGAGTCGCTCACTTGCATTTATTTTTTTTCATTTATTTATCTTCATTTATGGACACTTTCCAATGGTTCTGTGATTTTTCTAGGTGTATCAGCTTGGATGTCCATCGGCATGCCAAATTTCCATGCTTCCCAATTGTCTTGGGTCACTCACCTGCATTTTTTTTCATTTCGTTTTTTTCATTTATTTATATTTTCATTTACGGACACATTGTGAGGGTTCTGTGATTTTTGCCCGGTGGATCAGCTTCGATGTCCATCAGTACGAAAAATTACCGTGCTTCCCCATTATCTCGTGTCGCTCACCTGCATTTATTTTTTTCATTTATTTATTTTCATTTAAGGACACTTTCCAATGGTTCTGTGATTTTTTTTCCCCAGTGTGTCAGCTTCGATGTCTGTTGGCATGCTAAATTTCAGCTTTCTATGTCACCCGGAAAGTACCGAACAATAATATCAGTCAGTCATTCATTGAGTGGTTGGAATGAACTTTATATATTGGATGAGTGTGTGTGTGTGTGTATATATACATATACATATATATATATTATATATAATAAAGAAAGACCCACCCACATCTCTCGCCTGTGAATAGAGGGAATAACCAATCAGCTCTCACCTAATCAATTAAACCCAAGTGGTGCGGATTATATAAATTAATCCACTCCTCCCATGCTCTTCTAGCCAAAGAAGCTGCATAAAGCACCCAAGAAAGCCTACAAAGGTAAGCCCTTTGCTGTTTCAAACCCTTCCCAGAGTTCCTCCACAGCTGTAAAGACATTCACACATCGTACACACATGAGAATCTCAATGCTACACACCTCCTCAGCTGCCGGACTGGTTTCATCACTTATTGGCGAATCATCAGTGACAGCGCAGACAGCAATGCATACAAATGAGGCTCCCAAGTATGTACCACGTGCTTTTTGGTTTACCTTGGTCGGCTTTCTTGGCTGCTTTATGCAGCTTCTTTGGCTAGAAGAGCATGGGAGGAGTCAATTTATTTATATAATCCTAGTCACTTGGGTTTAATTGATTAGGTGAGAGCTGATTGGTTATTCCCTCCATTCACAGGTGAGAGATGTGGGTGTGACTTTTTGTAAAGATATATATTGACTGCTTTTGACATTTGCCTGTGGTACATACTTGGGAGCCTCATTGGTATGCATTGCTGTCTGCGCTGTCGCTGATGATTCACCAACAAGTGATGAAACCGTTCCAGCAGCTGAAGGGGTGTGTAGCATTGGGATTCTCATGTGTATACTATTTGTGAATGTCTTTACAGCTGTGGAGGAACTCTGGGAAGGGTTTGAAATAGTAAAGGGCTTACCTTGGGAGGCTTAATTTGTTGCTTTATGCAGCTTCTTTGGCTGGAAGAGCATGGGAGGAGTGGTGTCGGACTATGTCCAATGGAGATCGGTGGAGTGCTCATCACACTCCACATCTTTTGATTTTCCTGCCGACCGCATCATATGCCTTCTGGTTGAATCGTTTGCATTAGCAGGAACAATGGTCTGGGTGGCAGATGGATGGTTGTTCTTTGCGTATTATGTGGTTTTACCGTGTGAGACACAATCCACGGTGATACTCACAATGTTATTGCTCTTCTGTACACTATATCCATATACATATATAATATAAAATACTTCTATACAACTAATACTTCTGCTATATCTATATTGATTGTGGTTCTCACCACTCCGGCGTGCGGGCGACCGCTTTTAGCTAATTGCGCCGCACGCCACGACCGTGGCAATCCATCGCAGCTTTCGGATCAACGCCGAATCCAGCTACGGGTTTGTTTTTACCCACACCACAACCTTGTCAATGCTTGCCCGCGCTACAGGGTCCATCGCCGACATTGTCGATTTACCTATTTTTTCGCGCGGACAGACTACCGAGAGGTTGTACCTACATGGAACTTGCTCGGAAACGAGCCGCTCGTAAGCGCTCGCTCCGTGTTACGATGCCGAGTGTGTATTATCGCCAGCCCCGTTGGATTCGATTAATTATCTTATCGGCTATTAAAAACCAGCGATTATTCTCGAACGCAATTATGGCAGCTCAATGAGGAAGGGATGCACGAGCAGGTGAATATTCAAACAATGCATTTTATTTACATGCAGGCATATGCATCAATGAAGCAATGGGGTAAGGACAGACACGAGCAAAAAGACCTACAGCCGATCTATTTACTATGTACATGCACTTAACAACAATTCTACTTAGTGGACAAGGCCAGCACGACTTCCATGCAACCCAGAAAGAAAAGAACAGGGAGAACAGGGCCCGTAGGCCTTTAATGTTCGCGGAGCTGTGAAGACCGAAGGAGCTCCGCCGAGACCGTGCAGGTTACCTGCCACCCTCGTGGTGACTCGCTGGGCCCTGGTTCGGCGACCTCGTGTGTCTCGTCGTCAACAGCAGCTGGTGTATTGGCAGCTCGGTTGGTCCAGGCCTAGCCGTGCGCTGGTCGATCGCCTACCGACGCGCCTCAGAGGAGCGAACGCGGCTTGCTCTTTTAGAGTTGATGCTCTCTCTTAAGAGCCCGTCACTCCTCAGCGTCGCTCGGACCGTCCCGGGGCCCGATCACCTCCGACCGTTATGTCGCTGGCTGCGACTTCTCTCCGGCTGCCTCCACCGACCCACAATTCTGCACGGCACTGCAGGCTTGGCTGGACTCCAGGCTCCACTCCGACCTCAACCCGACTTCCTCTGAGCTCCACTCCAAACGAACTCAACCACGAACCCCAGACTGGTTCTCGGCATTCCAGCCCGGCTTTATTGGGTTCGGGGGTGGTGTTTTGTCTTTCACCTCTGACCCTTCACCCCCCACTGGCTCCGCCCTTTTGTCATTCTGATCCGATCCCTCCGTCAAACGCGGACCACGCAGACGTGGTAGAAATCACCGGCTTTCGCTCCAACGAGGGAGTCCCCGCGTCTGTCGCGGGAGATCCGTTCGTCTGTGGATGCCATTGCTGGCGAAAAGATGGCGGCATTTGTGGAGATGAAGGTGAGGAGATGTTGTTGTTGGGGAAAAGACGGCGCGTTTGTGGAGATGAAGGTGAGGAGATGTTGTTCGTTGTGGCGAAGGTGGTGAGGAGATGTTGTTTAAAATACGATAGGAAAGAATAACACTACCTCAAAGGTTCACAGCCCGGCTCACGAATATTCCCATTAGACATCGGTGGGGAAATCTATTCTGGACACACACTTATCGACATAACTGATCTTCGGGAACCTGAATGGTGTTCTGGAATTTCCACAACCGTAACAATATATATATATATATATATATATATATATATATATATATATATATATATATCAACAATACACATATTATTGAAACAAAGAAACGTAGGGATGAAATCCCCCCCCCCCCAAAAAAAACACAACAAAAACAAAAACAAGGTAAGAAGGAATGACAAGGAAGGAATGGAACGATAAGAATGACACCACAATACAACACCACAATACTTTATCGGATTGTCATCACGACATCTTCTGACATTTTTGGTGTCGGTGGCACTAGTTACAATTGCATGAAGATGTTGATGTTTGAGGTCATTGTAGATTTGTAGTGTGGGTTGGTGTAATTGTGTATTTTATTTGTTGTGGGATTGAGACGGGAAAATGTCAAAAGAGGTCGTGATGGCAATCCGTAAAAGGATTATGGTGTTGTATTGTAGTGTCGTTCCAGTCATTCCTTCCTACCTTGTTTGCTTGTTTTGGGGGGATTTCATTCCATCGTTCTTTCATTAAAACAAAAAAATTTTTACTTGTGGATATATGTTACAATGAAAGCTGTTGCCCATTTCCCATATTGACTTGCCTATGCCCTTGTATTTTTATTGTTGTATGCCTCGTGTATTTCTTGAGATCCGCATTTTCTCACTCCTATATGTAATATACCATGTATGCAAGAGTTTGAATCTCTCTCTCCCCCACCCACCCCCCATACCTACCTCCCTTTTTTTCCATGAGTATGTGTAAAATAGGACATCAGAACAATTAAGATGAGCAGACAATTATGCCTCTATCTAAAATTCCTCATATTTCTGGAATTTACAAACAATAAATGAGGCTTTGCCTTGATAGCAGAACAATCCGTGTGTTTGCTTCTCTACAGGCTGAGGTATGCTAAGGAACAGCTTTCACTACCTCATCCATGTTTTCAGATGCTTTCTGCCTCAGCTTTGAATTGATATGTATGTCATGACTGAAGCCTCACTAACAACTGTTTTTTTTTCATCCTCTTGCCTCATGGTAGGTCTCCTATCTGGGCAAGGAGCGCCTGCCCATTCTCACAACCTTCACTCCTGGCTGCACCTCAACAGCTGTAGAGGCACTGTGTACACGAGCCATTACGATTCCTTCTTATCTCAACCTCCGTCCCTTTATTTTGCGCCTCAGGCCTGTTGCAACAGCACCCACTACGAATGTAGTGAAGGCTGATACATCCATCCAGCACCCTGTGCTCACTTTTGAAGTGTCACGCATTGCATTCTGCTCAGCGGAGCATCTTGAGCATCCAGCAATTCTTGCCTGGGTGTACCGTGAAACTGAAATGGATGTTGATCCACAGCTTTGGTGTCATGCAGTGGAATGCGAGTGCCCGGTTGCCGCACGCCGTCTTGCCCACACGATGATGAAGGCTTTCCAATGCACTCTCCGAGGCATGAAAAGCCAGGATCAGCTTCCAAGAGTCATGCTGGTGCCTGGACATGAAAGTAAGCCTGTGAAAGAAAGCCCGGTTTCAGATAAAGCTATTCTTCAAGTTGGAGCAAGTTTGCCATTGTGACAGCTTACAAACTACGTAACTTGAAATTGATAACATGTAATAACGTTGTAGTGTCGAGGCAGAAAAGTTTTTGTCACCTGTCCATAGGCGTTTGAAAAAGGTTATTGCATTGACGTGGTAAGCCATACAGGGTACAAGAGACTTGGGTCCAACAGAAATTTATATTTCCACCATTTTTCCTGCGATTTTCTTTTAACTCAAAGAAACACTGATAACCATATTTTCCAGTTTGAGTGTAACTACCCTTCCAGTATGCTCTTTCATTATTTCCTGATGGGTTTGTGACCACATGATCTGAAGTTTCTTTCAGAAGCTAAATAATTCTGAGCTGTAGTTTTTTAATGAGCAGACATTAACCATCTTCATTGGTTTGATTTGTAAGTGAACACTTGGCACAACCATTTTTGGTTCCTAAATTTTCACATTGTAGACTACAACATAGTATATATACCTTGTGCTATGTAAATGAGTAACAGCACGTTAAACCCAAATGGTTTTTTTTTGTTTGTTTTTTTTAAAGAAAAGGCTCATCCAACCAAAAAGGTAACTAGAAAGCATCTCAAAATGCAAGGCCCGTCCACATTGTCAGGTCAGGTCAGGCAGATGCCTGGCCTTAATTTGGCCTGACGTCCATGTTGTAGTTGAACTAAACATCATGAAAACAACAGCAAAAAAAGAGTAAAATTTATTTATTGGTGTTCTCTATTTTATCATGATAAAGGTTTGTTGAAAATTGGATGACAAAAGATCAAATGGTAAACTAGAAAGCATCTCAAACTGCAAGCGGACTAAATAAAGAAACACGGAAGCAATTACAAAACCTGGTCTTCTTACGCTGCGCAGCAATGGTCAGGTCATGTCAGGTATGGAAGCGTGCGCTGGAGCAGCGCGTCGCTGGGTCCACCTTCCGCTGGTACTCCAGAGGTCTCCATCTGGCCATCCCCCAGATAAATGCCTGGTCCTTCCCCATCTCCTGGAGATGCTGATCAACCTGCTGCAACCAGGAGGTATGTGGTTGGCCCATTGGCATCCTCCACTCATGAGGCTCCCTCACTGAGAGAATCTGTTGAGCAGGATTAGCATCAGGAAAATGAGGCATATGTCCATACAGCTGCAGCTGACGCTCACGGACTATGCAGGAAACAAATCTCATTTGAGTCTCTCTCGGCAACCGCTCATTGGACACAAAGTCCGACCAGCGATAGCCAAGGATTCTGCGGAGAGACCTGGTACCAAAGGAATTAAGTCTCCATCTCAGATCCCTGGTCAAAGTCCAAGTCTCACATCCGTAGAGCAAGAGTGGAAGCACCTAGGACCTGAAGACTCAGACTTTCATCCTTTTACGCAGGTACCGACAGCACCACACCCCATGATACAGTGAATTAATGACTCCCCAGGCCTGACCCAGACATCTATTGACCTCTGTCTCACAGCCAGCAGAGACATGAATATCACTGCCAAGGTAAGTGAAATCTCTCCGTGACCTCAACAACCTCACCACAAACAGGTACAGACAAGATAGCAGCATCCAGATGTCATTGAAAGCCTGGATCTTATTTTTGACCCAGGAAACCCATAATCCCAGTGGCTCAGACTCCTCAATCAGCACCTCAAGGGCCCCCAAAAGGATATCCAGTGTTTCCACAAAGATGACTGCATCATCTGCGAAATCAAGGTCAGAGATCTTCACATTCCCAAGCGACACACCATAGCTTGATCTCTCCGACATCCTCTCCAGAATCCAGTCCATGCAAGCGCTGAAAAGTGTGGGAGCCAGTACACTCCCCTGACAAACTTCAGAAACAACTGGAAATACGTCAGAGATGGTACCACCACATCTCACAGCACTCTCAGTACCAGAGTGTAGTTCAGGCATCAGATCGATCAGTTTTGGTGGCACCCCACGAAGACCAAGAACAACAGGGAGATAAGTAATAATTTAATTTATTTTCACTCCGAACATCAGTTTTGAACCAGAAGAGGATGACCACAAGTCAGATTAAAGCAAGTCCACACACTCGATTGTTCACTTGGCTTTGAAGAAGTTTGTAGGTCCCGAACGAAACGTTGCTTGAGTCTTGATAGGCTCTCGCCTGTTTGTATCAAAGTAGGCATGAGTTTGGTCGAGTTGTGTCAATTTAGTTGGCTGTGCCTTTTATTAATTACAATGGATCATCCCAACTGCAAAAACCTTATATATATATATATATATATATATACATACATACATCAGACGCACCTATGTGGAGGACTATGTCCAATGGAGATCGGGGGAGTGCTCGCGTCACTCTCCACGTTTCGATATATATATAATATATATATATATATATATATAATATATATATATATATATATATATATATATATATATTATATATGGAGCCATATCCTATCAGGAGATACCTGGAGGAATACCTGACACTGCCCAGCCGGTTGAGCTATTCCCGTGGTGGGTTAAGGGACGTGTTGGACATTGAAACGCTCTTGAGTTTTTGCCATCATAGTGGTTACCTTTTGTCTGCAGGCCGGCACTGCCTGACTCACATCCCAATATACTGTTTATAGCCACCTTTGATGGCCTCAGAATGGATATCAAGGCCAATGTGTGGTAGCTTAAAACCTTGGCCAGATTCTGAAGTTCCTCCATCCAAAATTTTGGGCCTCTAGGTGCTACGGTTTGGCCGTGAAAGAATAACGCACAAACACACACAAACACACAGACGCTGCAAAATATTTATAAGATATATACATACATTTGTTTTATGGTTTTGCATGAACAACAGGCCCCATCACACAAAAGTAAAAAAAAAATTGTTTTAAGATCACACATCACACAAAACATCATTAAAATAAGGTCACACATCACATGCAACATCATACCAATCAACCCACCACATACACCCCCATCACACAAAAACATATTTATTATATATATATATATAATATATATATTATATATATATATATTATTATATACACATACACACATACATAATCATTATTATTATTATTATTATCATTGTTATTATCATTGCTCTCATATCACAGATTAGATTGTACCACAAACATAACTTTCCCATGTTATATCAATAAATGAGCAATCTTCTATGAGTCATTTTAAGTACACCTTGCACCAGGAAACCTGGACAGGTTGTGGCTAATTATTATCTCTGCTCCATAAACCATGTTGCACAATAATATCCACAGACTATGCCTTCTGCACCCTCCTTGTTGTTAAGTAATGAAAGAAAACTGTGAAAAAGGGAGTCCAGTGGCGGTTATTTTGTGCAGCTGCATTGTTTCCTTTTATGAAATAAGGGACATCCACATATTTTGTGTTACAGAGTGGTTTTAAGGGAGGGAAGTGTGGAGGGGTTGATAAAAGGAAGCGAGGAGGGGCGGGATAACTAAGAAAACTAGAAGGGCACTCGATAGAGTACATACCTCCGCCACGTAATGCCTGATCCACGAGAACATAACAGGCCCAATACATTTTTGAAATATCATGCTATACAGTACTATCTCGTTTTTGACCCCATCTCTCAATGGTGAAGAATCACTTTAAAAATTCTAGTAATCGGACCCTGATCCGGATCTTCACCAAAATCTAAACAGTTTGTCCTTGTCACACACCCAACCTGTTTGCCAAATTTTATCAGGATCCGTCCACACTTTTTGAAATATCCTGTGCATAAACAGACAAACAAACAGACAGAAAGGGGTGTAAACATAACCTCTTTCACCTTCGGTGGTGGAGGTAATAAATGGTACGAGAGCATAGGGTGGTGAACGAGAAAGGAGGAAAGGTTGGAATGGGATTGGGTTAAGGTAAGAAAATGAAATAAGGAGCATATAGAGGAAGTTGGGGAAGAGGGGGGTGGGGTGAAGGGAGTAACATTTTGTGTATGTAATATGTAGATTGGCCCTGTAACCATCCTGAGATTTATCGGCCGGCCCAGCTCTTGCATTGCATGTGTTGAGTGAGCTGTCTTATTGACAATAACATGGTCGCGTGGATTTAATTTTACTTTTCAGAACAGCACAATTTTTTTCACTGCAGCTCTTTTTGAATCTATTGTCCGATTCTTGTTTTTTTATGGGT
>CM068968.1:22974908-22991862 GCA_035128595.1 Eptatretus atami
TAATAATTTTTTCATGATTGGTAATTTTGTGGCAATTATTTTCATATACTTCATCTATATTCTTCGGTGATTATAAGGAAGGAAATTGTTTTTGCCTCCGCTTATAACTGGTAAAACCACTACTAGCAATTATTTTTTTGCATTGAATGCTATATTAGTTCTTCTTTTTATCTCAGAATCAAATTGCTTCCATGTCAGTAATATGTCATGATATGAATAAAATGGGGGAAAAAAAGAAATTTACCACGTGATACATTTTGTGTTATCTCAAGGTATCACAAAAGTAGTATTGGCCTTTTGTTGAACTAGTTTTCTTTGAAAGTGGTTGAATTTCAAGAAAACGTGAATCGTTCTTTAAAAATAAAATAAAAATACAAAACTGTCACATCAATTGATACGACTTCTGTTATTGTTTCGTACAAGCTTACCAATTTTTGTTTTTAAATTAGTATTAGTAAAATACCATGCAATGCACCGTATGCCCATGCATGAAGTACTACATTCCACTTAGTTTCCTGTCCCTAAGGCAATGATGAAACATCTACTAACTGCCTACTCCAAGAGCTGGCATGACAGCTCAGAGGTAGCATACTTACCTTTGAGCTTTCTTCTCTGGCTTTGATTCCCAAACCGACAGTAACGTGTCATTCTAGTGTTTCACAGGCACAGAATTACATCCCAATGTGCGTCATCCCACAGATGGATATTAACCTTGGTGTCCCATCTGTTAGCATTGGTGGACATAGCAGTTCTCACAAAGGGTCGGCGAGATAATGCCGGCACCCGAAGCAAATTACAAGATCTTGCTCTGACTGTAGCTACAGTCAAACAATGCAGCCACCTTCATTAGTTGTTTGGCAGACGTGGACAGAAGGAGAGGGAAAAAGTTGCTCCACGACTCGAAAATTTTGGGTCAGAGGGTGGGTTAACAAAGATAGAAAAGATCATGATTTTGGATGGGGGATGACCTGAGATGGTAGTGAACAGCTGTCTTGAAGACTTGGAGGAAAGAATGAGATTGAATAGGATGTGGAATTTGGTTCCACAGGTGGAGGTGAGCAGCGATCCTGGATTTTGGGAGTTTTACGAGAAGGGAATTTTTGCTTCCCGTAGACAGTACAATCGATTAGTACAATCTAATTTTAATCGTCACATTGATTTTATTGTTCTATATTTTGTTGAGATTTTCAACGGCGCTTCCACATCTTCCAATTCGTTCCTTCATTTCTTTTTCAATTCTTCCATCACAGTAGGCTACCTAAGTGTAGGAATTAATCAATATTGTCAATAGAACTTTGCTCCAGATTAGTCCTTTGTTGTAACTATTTTTTGACTTTCTGTTTTTGAACACCACTCTTCCAAATTCCATATCCAGGCAAAGCATGATGTCATCACAGGCACTGAAGGAGTACTCAGTTTTTACTCCGTTTGTTACTTGCAAAATCTAAGATTTTTCAAGTTAATTGGTCAGTCGATTTTGTTATTCTATTGGGTCGCCGAAATAGGTGACCCTTATTGTCAGTAATTCTGTCTGTTTGTTTGGATGTTTGTTTGGATGTTTGTTCGTTTGTCATCAACATAATTGGTAGTAAATGTGGGCGGATTTTGACCAAACTCGGGTGGTAGGTACACCTTATGACCTAGTGCTTTGGAAATTGTGATGGTTGCTAGGGACGCTTTGGTTCCCTAGCAACAACCGAAAAACCTTCAAAATCGGTACCGTTCACGGCGAAATCAATTCCGAAAGCCATATCCCACGTAGGGTTATAAAATTTGGCACGAATGATCTACAGGTGATGCTCTATCAAATGTATTCCGGTTTTGTGATATATGGAATACTTTACCCGCAGCGCCCCCTACAATTAGGGTATGCGCGAAAATTGGCGAAAATTGAAGGCCCCCTAGCGACCAGGTGAGTGCATTGATACGAATGAAACTTTGCAGGTTCATGCTACTCAATGAGTACTACAACTTTGCCTCAGGACATATTGACCGATTTCGCTTAGGTCAGGGGTCAAAGGTCAATTAGTGCAAAAATTGATAATATGCGAGAGCTGGAGGTGCCTTCGCGCCAAATGCTACTCCTCCTAGGGTTATGGTCAGATGGTCATGAAAATTCACACTAATCGTCTGGAATACATTGTGCACAAACGATCGAGTCGGATTTTCGATTTAAATCTTTGTTCACCACAGCACCCCTCGAACTTTGGGGATTTCCGATTTCAAACCACATTTTCGGTACTTTTCATTCAAATGGATACCGATAATAAGGTCAATTAGTGCAAAAATCGATAATATGCGAGACCCAACTCTGACCCAAAAAAGTAGTTATCAGTAGATGGAACTGGATGAGATTTGGTATGCATAATCTTAAGGTGATTCCCTATCCGCTATATGACATCATTTTGCTCTATATCTTATAGTTTCCATGCTCGGCGACCCATCGCCGCCTACCGGCTTGTCTGTCTGTCGTTTGTCTGTCAAACAGGTCACAATTTAAAACCGATCGTCATGAAACGTTACCAAGTTGTAGAGGTAGTCTCAACTGTGAAGCCTATTGAATTTGAGGTCAAAGGTCAAAGGTCATCTTGAGGTCAAATTTCTTAATCGTCATTTTTCATCCGATTGACTTGAAATTTGAACAGGATTTTCATATTGCATCATTGAATTTGGAGCCCAACTATTTTTGAGATCAACAGGTCAAAGGTCAACTCAAGGTCAAACTTCTAAAATCATCAATTTTATCTGAAAAATCGTCAATTTTCATCCGATTGACTTGAAAGTTAAACAGCAATTGCATAATGCATTACTGAATTGGGAAACCAACTATTTTTGAGATCAAAAGGTCAATTAAAGGTCAAACTTCGAAAAGAATCAATTTTAAACTGAAAAATCATTAATTTACATCCGATTAACTTAAAAGTTGAACAGGATTTGCAAAGTCCATCACTGACCTGGGAAAGCAACTATTTTTGAGATCAAAAGGTCAAAGGTCAACTCAAGGTCAAACTGTTAAAATCATTCATCTGAAAAATTGTCAATTTTTGTCTGATTAACCTGAACATTGAGCAGCAATTGTATAGTACATCGTGAATTTGGAAACCAACTATTTTGAGGTCGAAAGATAAAAGGTCAACTCAAGGTCAAACTTCGAAAATCATCAATTTCAGTCTGAAAAATAATCAATTTTCATTCGATTTACCTGACCTTTGATTAAGATTGTCAATTTTAATTGAAATGAAATGGACAATTTGATGTATCCATGGCAACCTTTGGAGAGGGGGTGGATTTTGCAAGTATCATGCTCTGCACGACGTCTTTTTCTTGTTTGTTTGTTTGTTTGTCTGTTTGTCCGCACAGAACTTTAGTTTTATTCTCTGCAACCGCTTGTCGGATTGAGACAAAATTTTCAACATCGGAGTGAATACTCATGCAGAGTGTTTTATTGATAATTATGATGTCATAGGTCACGTGGTTTGGCAGCCATGTTGGAAAAACAAAATTTTTGGACCTCTTTATCTCTGAAACTGTAGCAAGGAAAAAATTCAAACTTGGCACATAGCAAGTACACCTCATGGGGAATTAGTGTTATTTTTAAGACGTCATAGATGCCTTTGTTATGATGTCACAATTGCATATGTAGAACACTACATCCGATCAGTAAAAAAATTTTTGAGGGTCCTCTAGGGATAAAATGGTCCACAGAAAAAAAATTGATGATGTCATTGTTCACATGATTCGGCAGCCATATTGTTTTTTAAAAAACTTCAAAAACTTCCTCTCTGAAGTGGCTCAAGAGATTGACGTGAAACTATACACGTATAACCGCCTACCAGTGAGGAACAAAAGGTTCACACATATGACATCATAGGTCACATGGTTTGGCAGCCATATTGGATTGACCCCACAACCTATAAAAATCTTCTTCTCCAGAACGGCTGAAGACGAAGACATCGAGGGGAAACTTCACGCAAATTTTCCCCAAGCCTTGGGCCACCAGGGTATTCATGAATAATTGATAAGTCACGTGGTCTGGCAGCCATGTTGGATTGAGCTAAAAACTTAAAAAAAAACTATTTCTCTTGAACTGCTTAATCAATCAACATGAAACTTCACAATTATGATCTAGAAATAATGGGGAATATGCATTTTAATTTTCAACCTAATCAGACACATAGTCTGGCAGCCAGAATATTTGTTTTTGATTTGGGTAACTTTTTGATTGTTTTTTTCATTTTTTCTTTCTTCTTGTTTTTTGAATAAGGCTCACTTGGATGTGCCTGGATGGGTTGAGGGTGGAGGAGTAACAGCTGAAATGTTACCTATCCATGTTTCTCATGATGACTTCATCTTTGCTTTTTGTTTGTTCGGGTTCCTTCAGATTACTCCAATGCAGAACTGTACCTATTTGGTCTTCCATTTGATTTGAATTGAATTTATTTTAATCCCATTCTGATCAATTGAATAATCAAAACGTCATGCGGTCCAGCGGTTCAAGCGCTACCGATCAAAGCGGGGTTGCATCAAAGCGGGATGTCTTTGTACCTGGTCATCATTGCCATCAGTTATAAAGTGGTAGTTCTTGTTATGTCTCTAAATAATTACGTAACACACCAGTCCACGAACGCCACACAAAATACGTCACACAAAACGCCACAAACACCACACAAAACAAGTCCTGGCAAGAGTCTGAAATCTCTGATTGCTCTTCTTGTTACTTGCAAAATCGAAGATTTTGGTAAAAGTTTTGATGTTCAGTCGATTTTGTCCAGTCGATTCAGTCTACCCTTATTATCATTTTCCGTCGATATGTTTGTCTGTCTGTCTGTATGTATGTCTGTTCGGTCCAGTCTCCGTTAATACAATGGCATTTCGATGAAACTTGGTGGTAGGTTCATACCATGACTAGTTGTGTGCAAATGAGAACCGTTGCTATGGAACCACCGTTGCCTAGCAACGGGACTTTGAAATTTTAAAAAAATCATAAAAATTATTTTTCGAAAATCAAAAATCGGGCCACGAGCGACTGTGGGCAGTACATTCAGCCATATTGTCAAAAATTCCACGCCGATCCTATGAAAACTGTCGGAGAAGATAGACTTTGAATGAACCCTGGTCGAAAACAATAAAAAAACGAAGTTCGTTATATCTCAGAGACTATGAGTCAGATATACATGAAACTGGTATGGTAGGTTCATGGTATGTCCTAGTTATGTGTGAGAAAGAACCGTTGCTATGGACGCTTTTGTTGGCTTGTAACGGCTGAAAAACGACTAAATTCGACTCGATCGACTACCCATGTCCGCCTACCGGCTTTTCTGTCTGTTTTTGTCTGTCTGTTTTTGTCTGCCAATCGCCTACAGGTCACAATTTTAAACTGATGTTCACAAAACTTTATTAAGTTGTAGAACTAGCTTCAACTGTGAAGCCTATTGATTTTGAGGTCAAAGGTCATCTTGAGGTCGAATTTCTAAAATCATCATTTTTTAACCGATTAACTTCAAATTTGACAGGGTCTGAACATTGCATCACTGAATTTGGAAAGCAACTACTTCTGAAGTCAAATGGTCAAAGTTCAACTTAAGGTCAAACTTCTAAAATCAGCACTTTTCAACTGAAAAATCGTCAACTTACATCCTATTAACGTGAACGTTGAACAGGATTTGTATAGTCCATCACTGAATTGGGAAGGCAACTATTTGAGGTCAAAAGGTCAAATAAAGGTCAATCTTCTAAAATCATCAATTTCAATCTGAAAAAGAATCAATTTTCATCTGATTGACCTGACCTTTGATTAATATTGTCAATTTTGATCTTAACGAAATGGACAATTTGATGTATCCAGAGCAACCTTTGGAGAGGGGGTGGATTTTGCAAGTATCCTGCTCTGCACAGTCTTTTTTTTTTTTTTTTTTTTTTCAATCGCCGACAGGTCACAATTCTAAACCGATCATCATGAAACTTTACCAAGTTGTTGAGGTAGTCTCAATGGAGAAGCCTATTTATTTTGAGCTCAAAGGTCAAGTCAAGGTCAAACTTCTAAAATCATCAATTTTCAACTGAAAAATCGTCATTTTACATCCTATTCACTTCTATATTAAACAGCAATTGCATAGCCCATCACTGAATTAGGAAA
This sequence comes from Eptatretus atami, assembly GCA_035128595.1. Taxonomy (NCBI): domain Eukaryota; kingdom Metazoa; phylum Chordata; class Myxini; order Myxiniformes; family Myxinidae; genus Eptatretus; species Eptatretus atami. The sequence continues at coordinate 22,981,045 of CM068968.1, forward strand.
GCAACTATTTTTGATGTCAAATGGTCAAAGGTCAACTCAAGGGCAAACTTCTAAAATCATCAAATTTCATCTGAAAAATCGTCAATTTTCATCAGATTAACCTGAAAATTATGCAGCAATTGCAGAGTGCATCACTGAATTTGTAAACCTACTATTTTTGAGGTCAAAAGGTCAAAGGTCAACTCAAGGTAAAACTTCTAAAATCATTAATTTCAATCTGAAAAATAAATCAATTTTCATCCGATTGACCTGAGCTTTGAACAAGATTGTCAACTTTAATATCAATGAAATATTTAATAGTATAAATTAAATTTAATAGTATTTAATAGTACTTTAATATCAATGAAATATCTATTTAATAGACAATTTGCTGTATCCATGGCAACCTTTGGAGAGAGGGTGGATTTTGCAAGTATCGTTCTCTGCACGATGTCTTTTTCTTGTTTGTTTGTTTTCATGTTTGTCCGGGCGATATCTCAGCCATCTTTTGAGCTATTAATATGAAATTTGGAGACAAAAGTGAAGATGTGCTTTGGCAAAAACCATAGCTTTTATTTTTTGATTCATCAATTAATCACTTCATTATTATCGATTTATTTATTACTTATGTATTTTGTTTCTCATCTGGGCAATATCTCAGGCACCTTTTTGAGCTTGGAAGCTGATATTTGGACGTGCCAGTGAACAATTTGGTAATTTGGCTATAAAGAGTATTTTTTTGATTTATTGATTAATCAATTAATCAATTAATTATTTCCTTTCTGTTTGTCCCGGGGGTATCTCAGCCAGGCTTTGAGCTTTGAAGTTGAAATTTGGGGACAAAAGTGAAGATGTGCTTTGGAAAAAAACAGTATTTTTTGGATTAATCAATTAATTGATTAATTACTTAATTATTATCGATTTATTAATTACTTCTTACCTCCACCACCAAAGGTGAAGGAAGTTATGTTTTCACTCCTTCCTGTCTGATTGTCTGTTTGCCTTTGTACAGGATATTTTAAAAAGTTGTGGACCGATCTGGATGAAATTTTGTGGACAGTTTCGGTGTGTGACAAGGTCGAACTGATTAGATTTTGGTGAAGATCCGAATCCAGATCCGACTACTAGAATTTTTAAGTGATTCTTCAGCATTGAGAGATCGGGCCAAAAACGATATATAGCACGATATCTCAAAAAGTTGTGGACGGATTCGGACGAAACTTGGTGGATCGTTTGGGTTTGTGGCAAGGGCGAACTGCTTCGATTTTGGTGAAGATCCGAATCCGGATCTGGATGCGAGAATTATTTAATTTTCAAAGTGATTCTTCACCATTGAGAGATTGTGGCAAAAATGATATATAGCATGAAATTTTAAAAATGCATTGGGCCCAATATGTTCTCGTGGATCAAGCATTGCGTGGCGGAGGTATGCGCTCCACCGAGTGCCCTTCTAGTTTATATGAAGGTTAGGTTAGGTATGGGAGCATGAGCTGGAGCAACACGTCACTGCGTCCACTTTCCGTCGCTACTCCAGGGGCCTCCGTCTGGCCATCCCCCAGGCAGATGCCTAGCCTCGTTACAGGGAGTGGTACATTAGGAACTGTTGAGGTACTCGAGACTTCGTCATGGTGCTATAATAGCAAATGGTAGGATGAAATCAGATTGGTGAAAGAAATGTGATGACCCAGGCTGAGAGAAAGATACCCAACATGTGGCCAGCCATCGATGGTAATCAAATACCTGTATCATGGGGTGATAGTCCTTCATGATGCTTGGCCTAGGCCCGAGGACTTGATGATGGTGAAACATAACAGTACCAGTCATGGCCATCGTTCACAATTCCTCATCCAAGTCTTTGCCTTCCACGTCGTTTATAAATATTTTCTCACGGTTTTGACAATCATTACAAAAGCAAAAGTCTGTCCAGGACAAGTTGTTGGATCGACAGGAACCATGTTCAGCTTGACAGCAGATCCTTGCACACTTGCGTTGTACTACTTTATAAGGGGAATGCAAACGCTCAGACCAAGACCTCCACACTCATCTATCGCTCGATACCCTACAGAATATAAATGATGTGTCTTTTTCCGATTTCCCAATTCGGAAGTAGGTAAAATTTTCGATTAAAAGTCGAAATGATCTTCTTCTTCAGATTATCCGTGACGTCACATCGGGAAGTGCACTGCCACAGTCGTATTGTCTCAGGGTGACGTCGTGGTTATGATTTAAATCAAACAGCGAATCATTTTAGATTTTACACAAATACGCGGAGTCCATACGTGCACTTGGTGCTGGAATAGTAATACAAACCGATATGGGGTCATGCTACACCCGCTCGGAACATGTTACAGAGCACGTTATGAAACCACAGAGATGGCCAGATCTTGTGGTTATCCGCCACGATTGAGAGAGGATGTCATCCCTACAATTAAGTGGAAAAAACAGCCGTCGCTCGAAACTGCAACACCATCTGTAGCCAGCGACCAGCACATGAACACGGACGATTTGAGCGGTGAATCAAACACCTGTTGCCATTGCCCGGCAGTTACAACAAGAGCACCTGAAAATAATTATCTATTATTGGCACAAATTTCTCCAAGTCAATTGAGCCACTGACTATTTATAGTGGAGATGAAGTATTATGTATCATGTACTCCTCTGAGAGGATTTGACTGAGGAAGCTAAAACTTTCAGGGTTCTCCCCCCCCCTCCCTTTCACCTCCCATGCCCCTCCACAATCCCCTGTCAACCATCACCCCCATAATACCACCAACATTCGACACCCCTCCCCCTCCACTATCCACCATCAACCATAACCGAAGAATACCCATCACCACCACACCCCCCCCCTCACTATATCCCCCCACAATCCCCCATCAACCATCACCCACACAATACCCACCAATTTCCACACACACCCTCCCCACTATCCCCCCATAATCACCCATCAACCATCAGCCTACCAATACCCATCACTACTCCACACACATCCCCCCACAATCACCACCCAAACAATACCCACCATCCAACCCCTTCCACCATCCCCCCACAATCTCCCGTCAACCATCGCACCTACAGTACCCACAACCATCACACACACCCCCTCCACCATCCCTCATCAACCATCACCCCATAATATCACCCCATAATTTTGTCCACAGCCTGATGGAGTACTGCTCTCCCCCTCTGGGCTGTGGCTCCTGCCTCCCACCTTTCTCGGCTTCACGCTGTGGAAACCAAGGCATTTCGGATCATTGGCATCTCCTGCAATGAGGCTGAGTCTTTGGGCCTCTCACTCAATCACCGCAGGTTGGTCGGTGGTCTTTCTGTCTTCTACCGTCTCCTCTTCAGCCTCGCCCCCCCCCTCGCTCTCTGCGATTTCTCCCCACCACATTTCCGCAGGGCGCTCAAGGTCCGCCAATAACCCCCTTCTGGTAAAACTACCAAAATCACGAATCACTGCTCACCTTCACTCTTTCATTCCTCTTTTTTCCGCCTTTGGAATAAACTCCCTCACTCTATTCAATCCCACTCTTCCCTCCAGGCCTTCAAACAGCTGTTCACCACCACCTCTTATCATCCCCCATCCAAATCCTCGATCTTTTCTACCGCCGATAATCCACCCAAGCCCACCTCCTTCAAATTCCCTGCTTTCCTTCCTGAAAGTCCCTGTAATGTCCCTCTTGATTCCCCATGTTCCCTGCCCATCCCTCTCCCTTCCACAGATCTCCGAATGTCTCTGTTCCCCACCGTTTTGTCCTTCCCACTCCCTCCCCTCTTGTCTTATGCCCCCCTTGATGTGCGTTGTGTTAGCTCTCACACGAGCCTCGACAAGGTATACAAAAAAAAAAAATACCCACAACCACCCCACACCCACTCTCCCCCTTAGCACCACTCCCCCCTCCACTGGGACAGGACATTGACATGGCACGACACAGGACAAATACGGCATGACAGCACCACAACACGAACATGGCATGACACAGCACAAACATGACAAGGCACAGCACCACAGCACAAACACTCCACAACGGCATGCACGAACACTGCATAACAGCATAAACATGACGCAGCACAACAGTACGAACATGACACGATGCAGCACCACAGCACAAACATGACATGACGCAGCACCACAGCACAAACATGACATGACGCAGCACCACAGCACAAACATGACATGATGCAGCACCACAGCACGAACACTGCACAACGCCCAACAGCACAAACATGACATGACAGCACCACAGCACAGAGAACACAGAGTCCTCTTACTCATAATACAATTGAGGGTTCTGAAATGTCACTCGTAACACCCTCTCCCACCACCTCCAGGAGCGGCGCAACACGGTTTACGAGATAATTTGCGTCCCCCATGTTTGAACCTAGTGAGGGGTTGTCGGGGGGGGGAATGGAATCACTACAACCTTTGTCTTATGACCCATAGTCCCCTTGGCAAGTTTAGTTGGTTGGGATTGCATAAGTCACGACCGAATGCATCGACGTCAGACTGTCGACGGACACAAAATGGTGTATTTTAGTGTGATGACATTGACAGGGCTCATAGGGTCCCCACTGGGCCATGATTGTGTTTTTCATGGGGCCCCCAAATGACTAATGCCGCCCCTGCACCCAGGTACGCCCGGTCTCGGTCTCATCCTTCCTTGACGGGATAGTCGGCAAGACCCAGCAAGCCGCAAGGCCACATCCCAAACACAGTCATGTCGACCAGGCGCCCATCTCCCCCATCAAAGCTGCCACCACCTGCTCGGTTCCTGCTCCCATCGAAACCGCTGTATCCGGCACGGTCCTGGATCTCATGAAACTTGGTCCCATGCGGGTGGAACTTGGCAAAAAGGAAGTCGCTAAAACTCGGGTTTTCAGTCTCAGCATGATGGCTCGAAAGGATACTGCTCCACAATTCCCCAAAAATCGTTTCCATGATTAATTTTCTCTCCATAGATGCACGATAACGTGACCACATTACACGTGGTCCTCACCAAACCCTCCATGCTTTGTTTTGAAATGGTTTCAAAGCAACGTTTGTTTTCTGCACCGCATTGAACTGTTCCTTCTGAAATGTTGTACTCCAGAGAGAATGTTCTTTCTGGCAAACAACTCGATACAATTCCTTAAAACCAAATGGATCTCTCTCTCTCTCTCTCTCTCTCTCTCTCTCTCTCTCTCTCTCTCTCTCTCTCTCTCTCTCTCTCTCTCTCTCTCTCTCTTCATGTCGATTAAAAGCCATCACACGCGTGTGAACACAACGCAGCAGGAAATGAAAAGCCAAAGCATCTGCTGCAGAAGATAATCATTTTATTTTGCTGATACTTCAATACCACAGTGAAACCCAACACTGCAACAACAGCAATCATTTCCTGGATACAATTTGTTCAACATTGTATTATACTCAGAGTTGTTGTCCCAATGTGGCATGAGAGAACAATAATTCACATCCATGCCAATGCAAAAATTCCCAACTTCATCCCTTCGGGACAATCCGGATGAGGTCCTACATCATCACGGTGCAATCCTCATTTGTTATCCAATTGCTGTTTTGGATTTAAATGTCCTGCTTGCTCTCAGTATGAAAAGCATTGGCAGGATGGCCTAGGCCCTAGAGGTATGCACGCTCGCCTCTGAGCCCTCGAGCTTGGGTTCGAATCCCGGCCCAGCTTTCAGGCAGGGCAAGGCATCAATGTGTGCGCCATCCCTCGGATGGATGACAAACTACCTGTCTGCAGTCTCTTCTTGGTACAGGCATCTATCCCCTCTTTAGATTTCGTTCTCCAAGAATCTCTTTCCCGAGCAACATGGAGCAAGTTGTCTTCATCAATATAAAACTTCTTAAGATCTTGTTTCACCTTGTCTCTCCTTCTCAGCTTGGTTCCATGTGCTATTCAGTACTGTGGCAACCATCCAAATAGGAGATTCTTATAGGGATACGGTTGTCTTTCATCTGGGAAAGATGATTGAACCAGCAAAGTTTTCTGTCTGCAATAAATCTTCGAGTGTCTCCAGCCCAAACTGTCTCCTTACCTGTACATTACTAATATGCCCTGTCCATTGTTAACCCTTACTGATATCAAATCTGCTTCAAAGGCAACTGTTGTGTCAGGCTTCGATCTTCCTGGAGATTTCTCTCTTCTTGGTCCATCTCTCAAGTAGAGAGTTCATAGAACACTATACCCCGTGCAGTGTTCAACTCTATCCACCCATCTGGACCATACTCCGGACAGAGCATCGGTGCTGCCAAAGCAGTCTCCTGGGCTATTGGGCACAATCCTGATCGGATCGCCACTCTGATGCAGGATACTCGAATGGCTCAATCATCCCAGCAAGCTGGTACTCATTTTGCCGTCCTCGGAAGGATGACAGGCTGACTCAACCCCACCTGGTATTAATTCAATGGTTGAACCATTAAGAAAACACCAGACATGTTCCACTATATACTTCAACTTAAATAAAATAATGATTTTAAAGATCGTTTGAAAAAAATATTCCAGAAGTTTAGGTTACGAGCCTCCTCGAGGCACTGACTAGAGTTTCACCAGTCACCCGGAGGTTAGCACGGAAGAAAAGATTTACGGACAATAATATGTCCAGTGTATTGTTTAACACGTGAAACCAACGTACGACACAAGACAGAAGAATATTTAAAAAGTAATTTATTAATCCCTACCTTTAAAACACCAATTCCATTTAAAAGTATCCCATAATAACGATTAAAAGAAACACTCAATGATTTTAAAACTCCTCAAATGATAAATACAAATGTCGCAGGTTCCAATGCAGCTTCAAATTAACTCACGACTTTTGAATTGGTAACTTATCTCAGTTAACCAGTTCTAAAAAAAATTAACTTCAGCAGGATACGAATGGATGGAGAGGTCGGTTGTGAACACATTTGAAGCAGTCTTGCCCAGTTGAGTGCACACAGGTTGAAGTCTGACTGGCCAGTCACGTTGCAAGTTCCTAGAGGGTGAGCTTGGTATCACCAAAGCAGGGGGAGAGAGAGAGAGAAGATTAGAGATGGGAGAGATATATATATTGTTGCGAATTCGCGCCCGCCGGCGTGCGAACGGCCACGTGACTCGAATCGCGGCACGTCTCGCCCACCGGACGGACAATTCAGTCGTGACCCTCTTGGAACTATCGCCAAGGAGCTAGTCACGGGTGGGGGTTTAACCTCACCACAACCCAGTCCGCTTCTACCCGCGCGAAATAGGGTGAATCGCCGAAAGTCGATATACCTAAGTACTCGCACGGGTAACCGCCGAGGGGGTCACCACGCCACAGGTCGACTCCGGACACGAACTGCTTAAGCGGCCCGTTCCGTCTATCGGGATAACCGACGGTGTTATCGTCGACCTTGACGGTTCAGATTAATTATCGGGCGTTTTAAGCCCACTACGAACCCTTTACGCGAAGCAAGATGGAGTCAATAAAGGAGAGCAGCGCGAAACGGGGAACAGTTCAACAAGCAACATTTATTTACACGCACACAGAAAGCACACATAAGGCACGTATTTACAGCCAAACAGTCAGAAATGCACATATATCAAATAGAAGAAAAGAAACAGTGACGCAGAGATACTACCGACTAACGCGACACACGGCACACTTAACAGTTCTACTTTACGAGACACGCGCCAACACAACACGTTCACACAGACCCAAAGAAAAGAAGAAAGGAAGTCGCGACTTCCCTGTGCGCGTCGTCCACCTTGGCGACCGCAGCCTCGAGTCCCTCCAGTTTCGAACGATCCCTCAGTTTCGAGCTGCCCTGGGTTTCGAACGATCCTCTCAGGAACTCTGTCTGTCCACCTCTTTTGTAGGGAGGTCCTTCCCCCTCTCTCCGCCCCGCCCCGTTCGGACGCGGTCACATCGCGCATCCGCCAATCGGAGAGAACACGCCACCCCCCCTCCCCTCCTCACTTCGGTGGAGAGGGGAACGAGATTCAAGCGGGAAATGTTCGCGCGGACTTGTGGGCGGTTGAGATCTTGGCGGGAGATGCCCCTTCACGCACTGGTTGCTGCCGCTGCCACTCCGCTCCTCCATCCGTCCCGCGGTGATCGTGACCGCACGATGCTCGATGAATGGCGAGTGGTGAAGATGCTGGTAGCGCTGTTGTGGAAGGTGGCGTCGTGGCGTGAGTGGAGTGATTGTTGGCGTCGAGGTTGTTGGCGTCGAGGTTGTTGGCGTCGTGGAGTGAATGGAGTGATCGTGGAGATGTTGGTTGTGGCGATGTTCGTTGTTGTTTTGTGCACCAACATAACAATAAGAACAGAAAAATGGCTAACTCAAAGTGTCGCAGCCCGAATGAATCACATTAATTCCCTCTAAACAACGGGTTTGGGGCTAACTATACACGTACTTCAGAAATACCTCACCTACGGGACCTGAATGGTGGTTGCGAATTTCCACAGCCGTAACAATATATATGAACATGCAGTTTGCCATCTTGATACGACTAGAGATGAGATGCCTGCTTGGATGTCATCTCTGGGACACCAGCAAGGTCGGCGATTCGTAGTCAAATGCACAGGAGGCAGAGTCAAATTGATTTGCGTGCGTGTTTGCTTGTTTCGTGTGATAGAAAAGTGGTGGAAGAATGCAAAGATTGAAGGTACAAGAAGTCTAACTGAGGAGTCCCACGCAACGCATCCTTCCCCTTTACCCACGACGCACATTGAAAGGACTAATAATACACATACCATTGAAATAACTGCCTTGGGATCACTGTATGTTGTTTGCCATTGCCTTGGAGGCATGCGGTTTTTACAGAACTGCAGCGATATACTATGATTCAAACATCCAAGTTTTTGCAAAACTCTTAATACACTTTCATTAGTTTAAATCAAAAATTGAAATTTTAAGTCTCCTTTTCAATTTTAAAATTACAATCCTTATATTAAGTTAAAAGCACATTTCACATCTTATTGTCCTTTCAGCAAAACTCCTAATTCTTATTTCTTTAAGAAACGCACACTGCTCTTTATTGATATAATTGCTTTATCCATGTGCAAACCAGGTGATAGTAAATTGATAATCATCACTGCACTGTTTTGAAGGCTGATTGTGCAAAACAACCCCAGTGTGTGAAAACATGGAGCAGGCAACTTAACAAAGACGACGTTGTCATTGTGGTTGTTGTTGTGGTCAAGAACATACAGTTGCACCAAGGCTGTCCGCCGTTTCTAATGAAATAAGGGAAGCAACCGTTTATGATGTGGTCAACAGAGGTTTGACCATGGGAGAAGCGGGGTTGATGATTTAACCAAACACATGGCAAACATCATCCAAGTATTCCGCAAAGTGTATTATGTACTCTACATGTGCTGTACAGAAAGTTTGTTCAGTGCACACTCATTGTACAGACTACAGTGCATTGTCATACCATTGTGTTCTCTGTTCTCAAAATTGAGAGGGGAGAGTCTGCTGGTGGCCGTAGTTTCATTCTAACCGAACCACAAGAAAGGCTGTTGTTGAGCTTGTCATAACAAGGGATGAAATCCGACTCAGAGAAATACAGCAGCATCTGTTCACCGACAATGAAGTATTCCAGGGAATCAACAGTATAAGTGTGACAACAATTGCTCGGGTTCTAAAAAGTCACCAAATAACTATGAAACAAATCTACTTGGTGCCTTTTAAGAGGAACAGTCCACAAGTTAAGGAATTGCGAGCCCAATATGTCCAGGTGAGAGTACCATATTTCGACACAAGTGTAGTACCATAATACACTTTTGCAAATTTTCCATCCATCCATTGGGACCATGTTCTGTGCAGAGCGTTGGTGCTGCCTAAGCAGTCTCCTTGGCTATTGGGTACAATCCTGGACGGGTCGCCACTCCGACACAGGATACCAGCATGCTGTCACTCATTTTGCCGACCTCGGAAAGATGACAGGTAGAGTCATCCCCACCTGATATTAATTCAACAGCCGAGTGGGATTTGAATTGAGGATCTGAGGATCCCAAGCCCACCACCCTAACCATTAAGCCAATACCAGGCATATTGCAAACTATGATGTACTGCAATGGACAGGAAAGTTTTACTGCAGTATACGTAATGATATTATTCTGTTGTGCTCTCTTTCTGGAGGATAATTGAGCTGGAAGCAGACGTCAATGAACACAAAATAATTTCTGTGCATGTAGCTTCAACCTGACGAAGTTCAGAAGACAGGGTCAGAACACAGAAGGTTAGAGGGCTGCAGTCCTAGTTCCTGGGCAGTGTGGATGAAACATCAGCATGTGTGCTGCCATTTCTGATGATGGTGTTGTGAGTCACAGGCCATTACTTGGGCCCTACAACTCTGCTCAGCTTCTCATCTTCTTGGATAAGTTACATCAGAGCCTTGGCCAAGCTGGAGTAAACATCACATATGTTATTGTCTGGGACAATGTTAGTTTTCACATAACAACGCTGCAGTGGTGCAAGCATGGTTTGCTGGACACCAGCAATTTAGACCACTGTATGTGCCACCATATTCCCCTTTCCTTAACCCAATCGAGGAGCTGTTCTCCACTTCGAAGTGGAAGGTTGATGATTGGCGACCTTATCAACAAGCTACCCTTCTGGAAGCGATGGTCGAGGCGTGCAATGTCTTTACTGCAGAGCAACCATCAAGCCTGGATTCTCCATGCAAGACGTTTCCTTCCTCGGTGCATTGCACAGGAAAACATTAGTTGTGACGATGAAAATTTATGGCCAGACATATGAGAGACAAGATAAACAGGAATGATGGGGTTACAATAATAATTTATAATGAGATCTGGTCGTTTCATGAAAGGTTTTTGCTTTGATGTAAGTTTGTGTTTTTTTTTTTTTTT
>CM068968.1:22991872-23009961 GCA_035128595.1 Eptatretus atami
TGTCTCAATATAAGTAGACATAAATTTGGAGTTTCGCATGTCTAACTGGAAGGGCACTCGGTAGAGCACATACCTCTGCCAGGCTGATTAGTTTATGTTTTGTATCCCACTGATAGGCCGGATCTGGATTCGGACCTGAACTAAAATATAAACGGCTTGTTGGTGTCACCTAACCATCTCATCCACCAAGTTTCGTCTGAGTCCGTCCATAATTTTTTGAGATATTTTGCAACACATCGTTTTAGCCCCATCACTCAATGGTGAAGGATCACTTAAAACATTCTCGGATCTGGATCTTCACCAAAATCGAACCAAATCTTCCACGTGACATCACCAACCTGCCCACCAAGTTTCATCTGAATCTATCCACAACTTTTTGAGATATCCTATAATATGTCGTTTTTGGCACCTTCTCTCAATAGTGAAAAATCACTGAAAAAAATTCTCGGATCCATATCTTCACCAAAATCAGAAAAGTTTTACATACCCAAACTCTTCACGAGATTTTGGCCAAATCCATACACAACTTTTTGAGATATTTTGTTCACAAACAGACAAACAAAAAATGAAAATAAAAAGACGTCGTGCAGAGCACGAAACTTGCAAAATCCAACCACCTCTCCAAAGGTTGCCATCGATACATCAAATTGTACATTTCATTGAGATTAAAATTGACAATCTTAATTAAAGCTCAGGTCAATCGGATGAAAATTAATTATCTTTCAGATTGAAGTTGATGACTTTAGAAGTTTGACCTCGAATTGACCTTTGACCTTGAAAATAGTTGGTTTCCAAATTCAGTGACGCACTATGCAATTGCTGCTTAATTTTTCAGGTTAATTAGATGAAAATTGACAATTTTTCAGATGGAATTTGATGGTTTTAGAAGTTGACCTTTTGACTTCAAAAATAGCTGCTTTCTCAATTCGGGGACGCAATATGCAAATGTTGTTCCAATTTCAAGTCAATCGGATGAAAAATGACGATTTTAGAAATTTGACCACAAAATTAATAGGCTTCACAATTGAGACTACCTCTACAGCTAGGTGAAGTTTCGTGAAGATTGGTTTTAAATTGTGACCTGGAGGTGATTGACAGACAAACAGACAAACAAGAAGAAGACGTCATGCAGTGCATGATACTCGCAAAATCCAGAAAACAATTTTGACCTCAAAAATAATTGGTGGTTGAATTCAATGACCAAATATGCAACTCCTCTTCAAATTACAAGTGAATCGGATGAAAATTGACAATTTTACAAATCCGGCCGATGTTGACCTTTTGACCTATGTTGACTTTTTGGTCTATGTTGACCTTAAAAAAAATTGGTGGTTGAATTTAGTGACCTGATTTGCAAATCCTTTTCAAATTTCAAGTCAATGGGATGAAAATTGAGGATTTTAGAGATACCACCTTCGTTGTGACCTTGGGCCTTTGTGAAGCTTTTGGTCGATGTTGACCTCAAAAATAATTGGTTGGTTCAATTCAATGACCGGAAATATAAATCCTCTTCAAATTTCAAGTCAATCGGATAAAATATGAGGATTTTAGAAATCTCACCTAAGTTGTTTAAGTATGGCCGATGTTGACCTTTTGACCTCCAAAACAATCGGCTTCTTCCTGATGACAAACTCTCCCATGTGGTGAAGTTTCATGAAGATCGGTTTAAAATTGTGACCTGTAGGCGATAAATAGGACAGACAGACAGACAGACAGACAGACAGACAAACAGACAGACAGACAACCAGACAGAAAGATAAACAGAGACAGAGTAACAAAATCCACCGACCAATACACTTGAAAAATCTTCAATTTTGCAAGTAACAAGAAAAATGTCGTGCATCGCATGAAAGTTACAAAATCCATAAAACAAATGTGACCTTTAAAATAATTGGTGGTTGAATTAAATTACCAAAATATGCAAATCCTCTTCAAAGTGAGTTGGATGAAAACTGACAATTTTAGAAATTTGGCCCATGTTTACCTTTTGGCCTATGTCGACCTCAAAATTAATTCGTGGTGGAATTCAGAGACCTGATATGCAAATCCGGTTCAAATTTATAGTCAATCAGATGAAAATTGCAGATTTTAGAAATTTGACAAAGATGTTGAACTTTGGCCTATGTTGACCTTTTGACCTCAAAAACAATAGGCTTCTTGCTTATGATTAACTCTACCATGTGGTGAAGTTTCGTGAAGATAGGTTTAAAATTGTGATCTGTAGACGATTGACATATAAACAAACAGACAGACAGACAGACAGAATAACGCACAAGACCAACAGATATACTTGAAAAATCTTTGATTTTCGCAAGTAACAAACAGACAGACAGGTGTGAAAACATAACCCCCATCCACCTTTGGTGGCAGAGGTAAACAGCTTTTGTAAATAGTGTTTTTGAGTTTTGTGTCAACAGTTTTGAAAACTGCACCGTTAGTTTGAAAAAAATGTGTGTTAGCAATAAAAAAAAAAAACTGTAGCATTTGAATGAACAAATTTGTTTCATCAAATCAAGCTTCTCCAATTTTCGATCTATAGCAATTGATCGACTCCACTCGTTCCACAGGATGCTGGTCATTCAAATATTCTCTGTGCACTGTATATCTATACAGGTAAGAGCGAGTTGTCTCTGTGTGTCCGTGTGAAGCCTTTTCTTTGATTTCTATACAATTCCACACCAATGGACCAATCTCCACAAAATTTTGCAAACGTGTTGGGGGTACACATGGTCAGGTCATGCGTATATCAAGAAAAAAAATCCCCCCACCACCATCAAATACTATGGATGTATATTATGTGTATACGTACGTACTGTATGTATGTGTATGTGTGTATATATGTACAGGTCAGATAAGGTCAGGTATAGGAGCATGCGCCGGAGCAGCATGTCGCTGCGTCCACTTTCCGCCAGCACTCCAGGGGCCTCCATCTGGCCATCCCCCAGATAGATGCCTGGCCCATCCCAATCTCCTTGAGTTGCTGATCAACCTGATGCAACCACGGGGCATGTGGTGGGCCCGTTGGCCTCCTCCACGCATGAGGCTCCCTCGCTGAAAGAATCTGGTGAGCAGAATCAGCGTCATGAAAATGAGCCACATGTCCATACAGCTGCAGCTTACACTCACAGACCATGCAGGTAACAAATCTCATTTGAGTCTCCATCAGCAACCGCTCGTTGGACACAAAGTCCGACCAGCGATAGCCAAGGATTCTCCGAAGAGACCTAGTAAGTCTCCGTCTCAGTTCCCTGGTCAGAGTCCAAGTCTCACAACCGTAGAACAAGACTCGAAGCACCAAGGACCTGAAGACTCGGACTTTCATCCTCCTGCACAGGTACTGGCAGTGCCACACCCCATGATCCAGTGAAACCATGACTCCCCAGGCCTGACCCAGATGTCTATTAATGTCTTTTTCACAGCCAGCAGAGACCTGAATATCACTGCCAAGGTAAGTGAATCTCTCCACGACCTCAACATCCTCACCACAAACAGGAACAAACAAGATAGCAGCATCCAAGATGTCATTGAAAGCCTGGATCTTAGTTTTGACCCAGGAAACCCGAAATCCCAGTAGCTCCGACTCCACATTCAGTACTTTGAGGGCCCCCAAAAGGATATCCAGAGTCTCTGCAAAGATGACTGCATCATCTGTAAAATCAAGGTCAGTGATCTTGACATTCCCAAATGATGCACCGCAGCTTGATATCTCCGACATCCTCCCCAGAATCCAATGCATACAAGCGCTGAAAAGTGTGGGGGCCAGCACCCTAATCTGACCTGACCTGATCCTAGGATCCTGAGTTCAAATCCCACTCGGCTGTTGAATTAATACCAGGTGGGGTTGACTCTGCCTGTCGTCCTTCCAAGGTCGGCAAAATGAGTGCCAGCATGCTGGTATTCTGTGTCGGAGTGGCGACCCGTCCAGTATTGTGCCCAATAGCCAAGGAGACTGCTTTGGCAGCACCAACGCTCTGCACAGAGTATGGTCTCAGTGGATGGAAAACGCAAAGGTGGACAAGATGGATACATAAACAATTTTTTGAGGAGGATGGGGAGGGGGGTGGTTTAACAGTTGCAGAAAAGATTCATGATTTTGGATGGGGGATGACTTGAGATGGTGGTGAACAGCTGTCTGGAAGACATGGATAGAGGAATGTGATTGAATAGAGTATGGTCGGTGGTTCCATAGGAGGGGGAAAAAGAGAAATGAAAGAGTGGAGGTGAGCAGTGGTTCTGGATTGAGGCACTTTCACTTGGAGGGCTTGCTGGTGGACCACGTGCATCCTGCAGATACCTGGGGGAGGGGGGGGGAGGGGGGAGAATGTTGTAGATACAAAGCACGGAGAGGGCAAAGGTTGTAAGTTCAGAAATGGGAAGAAGACACCAGAGAGACCATCGACCTGTCGCCGATGGCGCAGTGATAGGCCCATAGACTCAGCTTCATCACGAGAGATTCCAATGATTTTGAAAGCCTTTGTTTCCACGTCATCAAGCTGAGCAAGATGTGAGGCAGTGGAGCCAGTCCAGAGGGGAAAGTGGTACTTAATCGAGCTGCAGATTAAAACCTTGTAGGTGGATAGGAGCTCAGGTGTGCCAAGGAAGGACTTTGCATGATGTAGGATGCCCAGTCAGTGTCTGGTTTTGCAGGCCAACTTTGAAATGTGGCTTGCCCAAAAGAGATCATCGCTGAGAGTGAGACCCAATAGTTTGAGTGACTGAACCTTTCGAGAGGTTGTTGAGAAAGTAGATGGAAAGATTTGCGGTGCGGCCCTTTTGGAGTGAGAGAGAGAGAGAGAGAGAGAGAGAGAGAGAGGAGAGAGAAGAAGAGAGAGAGAGAGAGAGAGAGAGAGAGAGAGATATCTCTCAGGATTGAAATACATATTCCAAGTGTATGATGAGCTTGTGATTTTGTCAAGGTCTGAGGAGAGGTAAGAGGCTGCTGCCTGTCTATCAGAAGGAAGTCACAGCAGAGAGTGGAGTCATCAGCAAAGATATAAAGAGGATTTTCCAGAGTCAGAATGATCATTGATGAAGATTAGGAAAAATAGGATCACTGGACATGTAACTTCTCTGGGCCCTGGCCTAATGTAACCCAAATTTGGTAGCATTCTGACTGGTGGGTTTGAAGAGGAAGGTTTTTGAAGGAATTTATGCTATTTTCCCAAATATTTACTAAGTCCACCATTTTGACACACTTCCGGTCATGTGATTAGCATGACCTCAGCAATTTAGCATCACGACCCTGTCCTTATGTTGTAACCCAAATATGGTAGCATTCTGACTGTTGAGTCTGGAGAATAAGATTTTTAAAGGAATTAATGCAATTTTCCCAAACGTTGACTAAGTCAGCCATTTTGACACACTTCCGGTCATGTGATCGGCATGACCCGAAATTTCATGAAGATCCCTAACCTGACCTAATATTGTAACCCAAATTTGGTTGCATTATGACTGGTGGATCAGGAGAAGAATTTGGAAGGAATTTGTGTGACTGCCATTTGGACACACTTCCGGTCACGTGATCAGCAAGACCTCGGCAATTTAACATCAGGACCGTGTCCTAATATTGTAACCCAAATTTGGTAGCATTCTGACTGGTGGATCTGGAGAAGAAGATTATTGAAGGAATTTATGCGATTTTCCCCAAAATTGACAAAGTTGGCCATTTTGACACACTTCCAGTCACGTGATCGGTATGACTTCCGCAATTTAACATCCCTACCCTGGCCTAATGTTGTAACCCAAATTTTGTTGCATTCTGATTGGTGGGTCTGGAAAAGAAGATTTTAGAAGGAATTTGCGCGACCGTCATTTTGACCTACTTAAAGTCATGTGACCGGAACAAGCTTTGCAATCCCTGTTACCAGTCAGGAGAGGAAAGTTGCTGCCAAATTTCAGCCGGATCGGCCCAGCAGTTTGGCTGGAGATTCGAAATGGGAGACAGATGGACAGATGGACAGACAGATATTGCACAATGACAATACCTTATCTGAAATATGAATTACAGATAATAAGCTAACAACATGGACAGAACCACGCTTGTGTACTCCAGACCTGAACCCTAGGAGAGGAGTAACAATCAGGTCAATGCTCACATAAACCATTGGGCAACCACACGTGCTCTGGGATGGAGCATTGGTTGGGGGGGGGGGGGGGAGGAGGGGGTATCCTCTTGCAGCCATGCTCTCAATAATATCGGCAACCAGGCTTGTGCAACATTTTATACATTACCCTACAGCATGCTGAAGATGTTTTGCTGAATTAACCCATGGACCACACCTGTGTGGAAGCGGTTGCTTGGTGTCCCTCATTTACCCAGGTGTTTCCATTTTTTTGGGCACTACCTGTATGTATGTTTGTGTATGCCTGAAGATCATAGAAAACTAGAACGGCACTCAGTAGAGCGCATACCTCCACCAGGCTGAACAGTTTATGTTTTGTATCTCACTGATAGGCCGGATCTGCATCCAGATCTTCACCAAAATCGAATCAATTTGTCCTTGTCACACCAAACGAGTCCACCAAGTTTCGTCCAAAACTGAGGGAGGAGATTGGTGTGCAGATGAGCTTGACGAGGAGATTGGTGAAATGCCGGCTGAGATGGGCAGGACACTTAGTGCATATTGGGGGGGGGGGGAGAGAGAATGCCAAAGAGAGCAGATAGATTGAGAAGCAAGGTTGGAGTTAATGAGGTGGACCATGGTTGAGATAGGAGGAATGTGTGAGGAGGGATATCAGCAAGGTGGGGGCTCTGTTGGAGAGTGGAGAAGTTGCTGAGGACAGAGGGAAGTGGAAAAGTATTGTGCTTAAGGCAGGGCAGAAGCTTGGTGCCATTGGACCTCACCCATTATAAAGGGAAGAGGACGAGAAGATGTAGATTTATCTTCCACCCGAAATCAATAAAATGAAGGGAAAATTATTATTATTTTAAAACATATTAATTTAATTATTTTTTTGTGGCCCTCAAACAAGTTCTTCCCTCCTCGTCTTCCCCTACATATGCTGCCAGATCAGCCTCCCTGAGCACGGGCACACATGTTCCAACAATCAGGACCGCGACGTTTCTCCGTTTGGTGGCGACGGTCATCATCCAGCTCAGCTTGTCGTGCAATCTTTGCGTCCACACCGAGAGCTTGCAGTACAAAAGCTCAGACCAATTCTCCGGAGCAACCGAGGAAGCCAGAACATGTCAGCCATGTGTGAGTGAGCAGATACATTTCCCTCCTTACCTTTTATTTCATTGTGACGCTCTTTGTCGTTCACGTTGCCGAGGCTGCGACTTTATAAGCGAACAGATAAGAATGACGTTTCCGGTGGAGGCACGAAACTAAGAAATGGATGGCTGGCTGGCGTGTGTGTGTGTGTGTGTGTGAGTGTGAGTGTGGAGTGTGGGTTGAGTGTGTGTGAGTGTGTGAGTGTGAGTGGTGTGTGTTGTGTGGGGGTGTGTGAGTAATGTGTGAGTGGAGTGAGACTGTGTGAGTGAGTGTATGTGTGTGTGAGACTGTGTGAAGTGATAGTGAGAGAGTGAGAGAGTGAGACTGATGTGTGTTGGGTGAGAGTAGACTGTGGTGTGTGTGTGTGAGTGAGAGTGAGACTGTGTGAGATGTGTGTGTGTGAGTGAGAGTGAGACTGTGTGTGTGTGAGTGAGTGTGTGTGAGTGTGAGTGTTGTGTATGTGTTGTGTGGAGTGAGAGTGAGACTGTGTGAGTGAGAGTGAGACGTGTGTGTGTGTGTGAGTGAGAGTGAGACTGTGAGACTGTGTGTGTGTGTGTGTGTGTTGTGTGAGACTGTGTGTGTTTGTGTGAGTGTGAGTGTGTGTGTGAGTGAGACTGTGTGTGTGTGTGTGTGTGTGGTGAGTGAGTGAGAGTGAGACTGTGTGTGTGTGTGTGTGTGAGTGAGTGAGAGTGAGACTGACTGTGTGCGTGTGTGTGAGTGAACGAACGGTACAGTGAGCAGTGCAGTGGGCGCGGACTTGGGGTCGTGCTGGGTGGGGGAGAGGGAAAATACGGTGTTATTGGTTCAGGAGAACGGACAGTAAAATGAAGCAGCGAGGAATTGGAAGATGGATTAAGGAGCCTTGCAGTGAAGAAGGCGACGACTAGAAGAACTTTTGACGAAGCAACAAGTGGCGACCAAATTGCCGCAGGTATTTGGGTGTTTCGCTTCCTTCGCTTCGTGGTGATTCGTGGTGATTCGTGGTGATTCGAGTTGCCATTTGATTGCTGCTGCTGGTCCACGTGATCGATCGTACAAGCACGAAGGAAAGGTCGTTGTGTTCGCGGGTAAAGGATTTCCTGCGTGGAGGTTTACAGTTAAATCTCGTGTGCTCCGTTCGTCGTCGGGGTGGTCCGAGCCCCGAGGTGACTTTCGGGGTTCCCGGTCGTCACACGTCACCGTGTGGTTACAAGGGTAATCGCGCACACCACCCTTCGAGTTGTCTGGTCACAAAGTTCAACCAAACTCGGTGACGCAGTCACGTCACGGTTGGTTGGACCGTTGGAGGATCCGCTCTGAGTCCGGGGGGGGGGACGTGGTTCGAACCCCGGACGAGTCGTACAAAAGGATTTAAAACATGGTACGTGCTGCTTGGGATGATCGACGTTCAGCATTTAAAATGGGAAAACACAAGTAAACAACTTCGGCTTGGAAACCGTGGGGCGGGCTTGGTGTGGGTCTTGTGGCCTAGTCCGCCCTGCATTGAATCAGGACCAACAAGCTCGTCTTGTCGTTACCCGTTCAGTAATTTTTAATATAATGTGCTTTGTATCGATTTCGGCCTTTCTCTCAATCGTGAAGAATCACTGTTTTTTTTTAAAAAAAATCCGAGCACGTGGAACTGGATCTTCACCAAAATCGAACAAGTTCGTCCTTGTCACACACCCAACTTGTCCACCGAGTTTCGTCCGATTCCGTCCACAACGTTTTGAGACACATTACTGTCATAGACAGACGACAGACAAACAGCGGGTGATATGTGTATGTATATGTGTATGTGTGTATATGTTGTGTGTATAGTTTGTGTGTATATGATGTGTGTATATTATATTGTTGTAGATTTCCCGCCGCAGGTGTGCGACGACCGCGTTTAACCAACAGCGGCCGCTTCGCCCACCGAACGGACAATCCGTCAGGCTTTCCGGATCAACAACGAAAACAGCCACGGGTGTGTTTTTAAGCACACCACAACCTTGTCCGTACTCTCTACCCACGCTACAGGGTCAATCGCCGAATGTCGATATACCTAATTAACGCGCGGGTAGTACCGAGAGATTGTAGCTCAACGGGACCGCTTGGAAACGAGCCGCTTAAGCAGCTCGCTTCCTTTTAGGATAACCGAGCGGGGTATTATCGCGCAGTCCCATTGGACCCGATCACTTCACCGGCATTTTAAAAACCAACTATATTCCGAGGGAAGATGGCAGCTCAATTAAGGAAAAGACGCAACGAACGGGTACATTTAAACAAGCACATTTATTTACGATGGCACGTATGCAAAACACGCATGCAGTCATGTATCAATCAAGCAAAAGTAATGCGAAAAAAGAGCTAATACCGTCTATCTATTATGTACAGTCACTTATATTTCTACTTGCGGACATGGCGCACAACATTCATTCAAAAGCAAGGAAAAAAAACCCCAGGAAAGACGAGGGGCAGACTGGACCTCTTTGGGTCTTTATTGCAACGGAGCCGTGTAGACGCAGAGGCTCCACGAGGCCGCGCTGGTTACCTTCACCTCGCTGGGCGACCCCAACGTCCCGTCCTAAGGCCACTGTCGTGACCGCGGTCCGGCCCAGGCCTCGTCTGACGGCCCGGTGATTCGGCCAGCCAGCAAACGCCTCAGAGGAACGACGGGCTTATGCTCTTTCCGAGTTGATGCTCTCTTTAGAACCCGTCCGTCCCTCAGCGATGCTCGGACTGTCCCGAAGCCGATCAACCTCCGACCGTTCGGTGCTGGCTGGCCGAGCTCCTCCGGCTCTCCCCACGTCCCGTAACGCACACGCAGCTCTGCGCAGGCACAGAAGGCTGGGCTGCGCCTTCAGCTCCCGTCTCCTCCGCTCTCCTCAGCTTCACACCGACTGCAAGCTCACAGACTTCTGCCGAGCTCCTCGACCCTCCAGACTGACTGAACTGGCGCTCTGCGCGCCATTTTATAGGGTTCATGAGGGCGAGATTGATCTCCGCACTCTCACCTCTGACCGCCTACTGGCTCCGCCCCTCTCGCTCTCCCTGATCCGAATTCCGAGGCGAAGCTTGCACAGAGCGGACATACGTGAACCACAGCGACCCTGGGCGAGCGGACGTGCGTGAAATCACCGACTTGCACGGCGAGGAAACCCCCGTGTCTCTTTGCAGCGATCTCACCGTTGCCGGCGCAAAGATGGCGGCGCCCGCGAGTTGAAGGTGACGCGATGTTGTTCCGTTGTTGGGTATTGGGGAGATGCGGTTTAGGAGATGGTGGTTGTGTTGTGGAGAAGGTGGTTGTGGTGCGTATCAGAGAAGGTGGTTGTGTGAGGGCGGTTGTGAGGAAGGTGTGGTTGTGGTTGAAATGCAGTTGGCGGTGTGGAGGAGGTGGTTGTGGTTGGCGTTGTGGAGAAGGTGGTGGTTGTGGTTGAAATGCGGTTGGTCAGAGCGATGTTGGTGGTGGAAGGTGCTGTGTTGTTGAAGCGGTTGGTCCAAAATAACGATAGCAAAAGAATAACGGCTACCATCAAAGATCACAGCCCTGATCACACGAATAAAACCCATTAGACAATGGTGGGAAATCTTTATCTGAGACACAGATTATCGGCATAACTGATCTAAGGACCTTATGGTGCTGGCGAATTCCACAGCCGTAACAGTATATATATGTATGTATGTGTGTATATGTATATGTAGTGTGTGTATATGTATGTATGTGTTGTTTTTTATTTTAAATTTTTTTATTTTTTGTATACATTGACGAGGCTCGTATTCGATGAGAGCTAACACACATCACACATCAAGGGGGGCATGGAGACAAGAGGGGCGGGAGTAGGACAGGACAAAACAGTGGGGAACAGAGACATTAGGAGATCTGTGGAAGGGAGAGGGATAGGGCGGGGACATGGGGTGTACAAGATGGACATTAACAGGAATTTCAGGAAGGAAAGCAGGAATTTGAAGGAGGTGGATTAGGGTGGATTAACGGGGGTAGAAAAGATCGAGGATTTGGATGGGGGATGATAAGATGGTGGTGGTGAACAGCTGTTTTGAAGGCCTGGAGGGAAGAATGGGATTGACAGAGTGAGGGAGTTTTTCAAAGGTGGGAAAAAGAGAAGATGAAAGAGTGAAGTGAGCAGTGATTCGTGATTTTGGTAGTTTTACAGAAAGGGGTTGTTGGCTGGACCTTGAGTGTCCTGTGGAAATATGGTGGGAACAAATTCGCAGACAGAGCGGGGGGGGGGTGGGGGAAGAGACCGAGAGGAGATGGTAGAGAGATAGAAAGACCACCGACCTGCCTGTGTGAGAGAGTGAGAGGCCAAAGACTCAGCCTCATCGCAGGAGATATAAATGATCCAAAATGCCTTGGTTTCCACATCGTAAAGCCAAGAAAGGTGAGAGACAGGATGCACCAGCCCGAGATATAAATGATCCAAAATTCCTTGGTTTCCACATCGTAAAGCCAAGAAGGATGAGGCAGGAGCACCAGCCAGAGGAGAGGGAAGCATCCATCAGGCTGTGGACGAAAGCTTTGGTATGTGGTCAGGAGCTCAGGTGGGCCCAGGAAGGACGTTTGCACGAGGAGGATTCCCAGTCGGTGACTGGCTTTGGAGGGCGAGGTTGAAATGTGCCTTTCCCAGGAAAGGTCATGGCAGATAGTGAGACCCAGAAGCTTGAAAGAAAGGACTTCTTCCGGAGGATTGTTGAGAAAATAGATGGTGGGGGGGGGGGGGGTTCTAAATGGTCCTTTCGGAGAGACAAAGTGAGAGTGTGAGATTTGTCAGGATTGGAATGACTACGTGTTGGACCAGTTTGTGATTTACCCAGAGCTGAGAGAGTAAGAAGCTGCTGCTTGCCGGTCTGAGGGATGATTAGATGGACGACAGACGGTGGAGTCAATCGACAAGAGATAAATGAGGATTGTTCCAGAGATTACGGAGAGAATCAATTGAATAAAACAGGAAAAAGAACAGGGCTCAGAACGCTACCTTGAGGAACTCCAGCCTGGACAGGAAGAGGGGATGAAAGAACTCCAATTTAAGGGCCACACGTTGACTGCGACAAAGGAGAGGAATTCTAGATCGGAGAGCTCATTGGATGAAAAGAGGAAGACAGGCCTAGAAGACATAGAAGCCACTGAGGAAGAGATGCAGAGTCATTTAGCCAAAGTTGACGCGAGAGCCCGGGGAGAGAGAGTGGCCTGATAATGGACAAGAGTACTAAATAAGCATGGGTCCAATGACGCTGTAATATTTACGGATAGTGGCTCTGATTTCATCGTCCGGCTGAGTACCTCATCCATTTTGTGGGAGAGTATATGCAAGCAATATCCAGGGTAAGATGTGAGGCTGGTCTGAAACCAAGTTGTGATTCAGCAAGAATGCCCAAATATAAGGCCATTGGAGAAGAGGAAGGATTTAAGTCTGAAAGTGGATGATGGAATCATAACCTTGCTGATGATTGTTAGAAAGACTGACTGGTCCTGTGTTGCAGTGATCTGTTTTAGCACATTTTTTATGCAGGACAGTAATGTTTGTGGATTTCCAAGTAAGATGGCAGATAGACCTTGTAAGCAAATGAGAGGTGAATCAAAGAAAGAGAGGGTGAGCAAGAAACAGAGGATTCAGGCTTGTAGGCACACGTGCGCTGATGCCGTCTGAGACGGGTTGCAGAATCTGAGTCAAGGTTTTTGACAGCAACGCTTCTCCACCATTGTCCAGAAGAAAAGGACACAGAGTCCAGGGAACAGTTGGGTGCGAACTGGGTAAGGTGGGTACAGAAAGCGATGGTTTCGGAGACAAGTATTTCGATGCACAACACCGAGTGTTAGGCATCCACCTTTTCACTGCGGTATCGCAGTGCGACCATTTGAGGTAAAGGAGGGGATGGAGGTGGGGACATACACCAAGAAACAGATTTTGATTAGACAACAAACCAAGCGATTGGAGGAAGGAGGGAGTTGAGAGTTCAGACTTTGAGCATTGAGAAGATGTTGTTTTCTGGCTCTCCTGAGGAGATACATACTTGTTCCGAATTTATGGAAGGAACATGAGATTACCCTCAAGTTGGTTTGCTTTAGCATGAGGCAAAGAAGTTGTTTCAGGACAACTGCCTCCAATCAAGCTTCAGTGAAACAAGGGCGGGAGGAAGGTAGCCCAACGAAGATGAGAGGTGGATTAATTTGTGGCATGAGGGAGAGCAAGTTTCTTTGAAAGAAGTTCCCAGGGAGTGAGTTGATGTTGGAGAAAGTAGGATAGGAGACAGCTCTATAGTTTGATATGGCGCTTGGAGAACTGCACTGCCAGTCGGCTTGATGAATGCCGAGACCACGGTGGTGAGGTGGTTTCTGATAGATAGCCAAGAGATGTCCGCTTTGACAAGGCGTGAGTCAGAAAGACGATTGAAGACAGAGGAAGAAAGCGCGAATTTTTCAAGGAAATTTTGTCAAATATGCAAGATCCAGAAGCAATGGAAGTATCCCATTGGTAGATCACCGGTCGAGGGAAGTTGAACTGATTGAGTCGAGTCCCAATGAGTCAACAGAAGCTTTTGCTGAAGTTGCCATGACAGGTGAAGAGAGGTACCTTACACACCCAGACAAACTGGCCATGACTGACATCGAAATCACCACATATGGAGGAAGAGAGAGTTGGAATGAGAAGGATAAGAAGTTGGTCCATCGCTTTTTCAAGTATGAGGGAGTGAAAAGGAGTCATCACCTGTTTGGTGGCGGCAGTAACACATATAAATAAACATGAGGTGGGAGTGGGGGTGAAGCATGCCAGAGGTATCCTGGGGGTGTGGGGAGTGAAGGTGCATGAGAGTGGAGGAATAGAGTCTTTGCTGAAGAGAGCAACTTATGATGATGTATGTTTGTATGGAATGTATGTGAGTAATGTATGTGATTATGTATGAGTACTGTGTGTATGTTTTTGTCATGTGTGTATGTATGTATGTCTCTGTATTTTCTATTGTTGTATAGTTGGCCTGACGGCCACCCACACACAATACGTGAACTTTCAAAAAAACAAAAAACGATGAAGTGCTAAACGAGCCTTTTTGTGTATTGCCTGTTGAAAAAGTCCATGAATGATCAACCATAATTCTCGACATATCGCGTGCTTTTGATCACGGTTTGTCAGCCCTGCCTGCTCACAAATCTCTTCTATGGTATCCAAGGCCCATCTCCACTCATGCTCACAGACTTCTTCTCCTATCGCAGTCAACGTTGTGCCCTAAAATGGAGTTCTCTCATCCAATCTCCAATTGTATCCAACGGCCATCCCTCATGGGTCACAGACTTCCTCTGTCACAAAACAGTCCACATGTGGCCCGAAATGGAGTTTCTCATCCCCTCTTCCTGTCAGGCTGGAGTTCCCTCAAGCAGCGTCTCTCGGGCCCTCTTCTTTTTTTATCTTTCCCCCTGGTCTTTGTTCAATGATCTCTTTGACTCTCTGGAAAATCCATTTTATCCACTTTGCCTGATGACTCCACCCTCTGTCGTAACCTCTGTCACCTCTCCGACCGGCAAGCAGCAGCTTCTTCACTCTCTTGGCAGTCTGGATAAAATCACAAACTGGTCCAACACGTTGGAACTGTCTTTCAATCCTGAAAATCTCACACTCTCACTCTGTTCTCCGAATAGGACCATTTGGACCCCCCCATCTACTTTCTCAACAATCCTCTGGAAGAAGTCCTTTCATTCAAGCTTCTGGTCCTACTTCTGCATGATCTTTCCTGGGAAAGGCACATTTCCAACCTCGCCTCCAAAGCCAGTCGCCCGACTGGGAAATCCCTCCATCATGCAAAGTCCTTCTCGCCACTGAGCTCCTGACCACAAACAAGCTTTGCTCCACAGCCTGATGGAGTACTGCTCTCCCCCACTGGCCTGGTCTCTCGCCTCTCACCTTTTCTGGCCTTCACATGTGAAATAAGGCAATTTCGGCATCATTGAATCTTCCCTGAATTGAGGCCTGAGTCTTGGGCCTCTCAATTCTCTCACCGCATGCAAGTTCGGTGGTCTTTTCTGTGTTCTACTGTCTCCCTCTTCAGTCTCCCCCCCTCCCGACCACCCCCACTACTGTCTGCAATATTTCCCCCATATTTCCGCAGGGCGCTCAAGGTCCGCCAGCCAACCCCCTTCTGGTAAACCTAGCCAAAATGACGAATCATGCTACACCTTCACTCTTTTCATTATCCTTTTTTTCCTGCCTTTGGAATAACTCTCAACTCTCTTCTATCCCATTCTTCCAGCCTCTCCAGAGTGGTACCACCTGTTCTGTTTGGGCTATTGCAAGAACAATAGGTTCTGTTGACCAGCTCTTGGGCAGAGACTGGGCGGTTGTGGTTTTTGGGGGTGCTCACTCTGCCTTACGGGTGGCATTCTAGTTCTGCAGTGCCGGCTAGAGAGTTAGTGTTACAAAAGCTTTACCACCAAAAGTTGGAGTCCTGAACCCAGGTGAAGCCACCCTGTGGAGGCTGCCTCCTTATCTAACGGCATAATCTTGGGTAGTGAAAAAAATTGTTTACAAGAGTGACCAAGCACCATTTTTTTTTCTGAGAAGCTGTGGGGTGTGTGTATTAAATTATATATATATTATATGAAAAAAAATCAAGCTTTATAATGGTGTAAAATCCAAGATGGCTACATGGACTCATCAAAATCCGTAATAGTCCATATTTGATACTAGACAGGATAGAAAAATGAAAAAATTCCTGCATTGTCCAACCAAACCTTCTGGCTCAGGAACAGTTATGGTAAGTTTTGTTGACTTGTCCCCAATACCAGCATGGAGGACTGCTCTCTTGGGGTGATGCAGCAAAAGTGTCCTTAGTTAGTGGGATGTTTCAAAGACTCCGACTCTTTTGGAAAATATGTTCTGTCCTTGCACAATTCACATTGACATCATTGCTGGTTTTGTCATGCATGACGATTTTCAAATGCCCAGATGATTGAAATGCTCAGAATCTGCTCAAACTTGATTAAAATGAGTGATTTTTGTATGAACAGAAAGGCATCTGCAAACCAAAGGGTCGCTCTTCCATGCTTTGAACCTGCAATTTTTCCTTTCCTAAGAAGGCAGATGGTGAATGCATGGAATATAGGAAGTGCCCTGGTGATGTCCTTTTCCCATGGTGGTTCAGAATTCAAATGAATACTGTCCAGACAATCGTCCTTGCCGCCACCAAATGCTACTCAAGAGGTCAATTTCGGACAAATTGCTGCAGATCAAAGAATTGGTCTATCAGAATGACTCGATGATCAGTTC
The DNA here is from genome assembly GCA_035128595.1 of Eptatretus atami. Taxonomy (NCBI): domain Eukaryota; kingdom Metazoa; phylum Chordata; class Myxini; order Myxiniformes; family Myxinidae; genus Eptatretus; species Eptatretus atami. The sequence goes on from CM068968.1 coordinate 23,008,326, forward strand.
GACAGTCCGTTACCAGGATTTTCTTACTCCCTTCAAGAATGCATGTATATGTAGACTACATTCTTGTATCTGCCTCACGTTGTGAATCTGGCCATTTTCCTAGCCAGTAGTTTTTGAGGACAACTTCAACACCCTTCGTGATGAAAATGGATTTAACCTCTGGCCATTGTCATTTTCCACAGTCCTGTCAGATAGGGCAAATTGCTTTTGATTTGTTTATAGAATCAAGCAGAAATTCTTTCCATTTCGAATGCTAATCTTTTTTGTGGCTAAACATTCAATGGATGTCATTTCCTCTTTTGTGCCCTTGTTGATGCTTATACTGTGTCCAGATTGAAATCTGTTCTGTCGGTTCAAAGTAATAGTGAGAACACATTATCTGCATAACTCTGAAAGTAGACAGCCAGTGGGCAAGTAGCATAGGTAGAGTGTGCACTAATGCTGCCCATAAAGATTTTGCAATCAACATGTAGGAATTTAACTTCTGTCCACTTTGTATCAAGCATCTCACGAGGTCTGATTTAGTGCTACCAACCAAAGTTTACATAGTCCATCATAGACAGGAGGTTATGTGTGATTGGCATGGAGAACATGTCCCTGGAATCATCCCACTGCTTGCCCTGGTTACAAACAAACAAACCGACAACAACAAATAGACGAAAGGGGTGAAAACATAATCTTCTTCACATTCAGTGGTGGAGGTAATATCATGCTTCAACAGCATGACAGAAGTAGGACACCATGATTTTTAAATAATTTATTTATTGAACATTTGAAGTACATTTGATTCCATTTTAATACATACACGAGTATTGGTGGACTGCATTTGCAGATTTCAACGCTTTTACTTCTTTCAGGCATAGAACTGAAACGAATTCTGAAAATTTCTCTTGTGGGAATTTCTGCACAGGCTTTCCCACAAAAGGTTTAAGCAATTCTGTCCGTGATGTTGTTTTCCTGGAATTTTTCCCGCACAAGCTCGATCCAATATGGCCCAGAGGGTGTTCAAATGGGATTCAATGTCCAGGAGAACTGACTTGGCCATGGAAGTCGCATTGATCTCATTTCTGTCCTGCCATTCTTGGTATTTTTTGCAGTGCGGCATGGACCTCCATCTTCCATGAACAGTGTTGTTTTTTGACCGATTGACCAGTGGAAGAAGACGGGAGACTTAACCAATCCCCTTAAGGAATAGAAATGATATTGTAAGGGTTGATGTTCCAAACACACCTCCACAAGGTTGTGACCGACCAGTGCTTTCCAGATTGCTCCCCATACCATAAACTGAAAAACCAACCGTGTTTGACAGTTTTGAGTGGCAATTGGTTCAAAAGAAAATCTTGATTGGGAAGTTTCCAGACCATACGTGTCCACTGTCAGAAAATTTATAATTGGGACGCATCTGAAAAAATGACAGTTTGCCAAAACTCCAAGGGTCTGGTGGCCAATCTGTCCGCACCAATTCTTTCTCCTTTGAATGTTGGCTGGTCGAAGAAGAGGTTTTCTCATAGTGCTCTCCTCCTTAGTAGCCAAGTTGATGAAGGTACCGACGACAGTTCTTGACAGCTAAACTTGGCCTGCAATGCAATACCTTGCAAGCGGGGATTTTCTCAATGGACCGCTTGGAACAGCCTCG
>CM068968.1:23009986-23034723 GCA_035128595.1 Eptatretus atami
TTCGCGCCCGCGGTGCGAACGGCCACGTGACTCGAATCGCGGCACGTCTTCGCCACCGGACGGACAATTCAGTCGTGACCCTCTTGGAACTATCGCCAAGGAGCTAGTCACGGGTGGGGGTTTAACCTCCACCACACCCAGTCGCCATTCTACCCGCGCGAAATAGGGTGAATCGCCGAAGTCGATATACCTAAGTACTCGCACGGGTAACCTGCCGAGGGGTTGCACCACGCCACAGGTCGACTCCGGACACGAACTGCTTAAGCGGCCCGTTCCGTACTATCGGCATTAATCCGAGCGGTGTTATCGTCGACCTTGACGGTTCAGATTAATATCGGGCGTTTTAAGCCCACTACGAACCTTTACCGAAGCAAGATGAGTTCAATAAAGGGAGATTGCAGCGAAACGGGAACAGTTCAACAGCAAGCATTTTATTTTACACGCACACAGAAGCACCACATAAGGCACGTATTTACAGCCAAACAGTCAGAAGCACATATATCAGAATAGAAGAAAAGAAACAGTGACGCAGAGATACTACGACTAACGCGTACACACGGCAACACTATAAACAGTTCTACTTTACGAGACACTGCCACCACACACACGTTCACACAGAACCCAAAAGAAAAGAAGAAAGGAAGTCGCGACTTCCCTGTGCGCGTCGTCCACCTGGCGACCGCAGCCTCGAGTCCCTCAGTTCGAACGATCCCTCAGTTTCGAGCGCCCTGGGTTTCGAACGATCTCTTCAGAACTCTGTCTGTCCACACTTGTTTGTAGGAGGTCCTTCCCCTCTCTCCGCCCCGCCCCGTCGGACGCGTACATCGCGGCATCGCCGCATCGGGAGAGGACACGCCACCCCTCCCTCTCCTCACTTCGGTGGAGGAGGGGAACGAGATTCAAGCGGGAATGTATCGCCGCGGACGTTTTGGGCGGGAGATGTCTTGGCGGAGATGCCCCTTCACGCACTGGGTTGCTGCCGCTGCCACTCCTCTCTCCATCCGTCCCGCCGGTGATCTGACCGCACGATGCTCGATTGAAGGCGTGAGTGGTGAAGATGCTGTAGCGCTTGTTGTGGAGGTGGCGTCGTGGCGTGATGGAGTGATTGTTGGCTCGAGGTTGTTGGCGTCGAGGTTGTTGGCGTCGTGGAGTGAATGGATGTGATCGTGAGATGTTGTTGTGCGATGTTCGTTGTTGTTTTGTGCACCAACATAACAATAGAACAGAAAAATGGCTAACTCAAAGTGTCGCAGCCCGAATGAATCACATTAATTCCCTCTAAAAACGGGTTTGGGCTAAACTATACACTACTTCAGAAATACCCCCCTAGGGACCTGAATGGTGGTTGCGAAATTCCACAGCCGTAACAAATATATTGAACATGCAGTTTGCATCTTGATACGACTAGAGATGAGATGCCTGCTTGGATGGTCATTCTCTGGACACCGGCAAGGTCGGCGATCGTAGTCAAATGCACAGAGGCAGAGTCAAATTGATTTGCGTGCGTGTTGCTTGTTTCGTGATAGAAAAAGTGGTGAAGAATGCAAAGATTGAAGGTACAAGAAGTCTAACTGAGGAGTCCCACGCAACGCATCCTTCCCCTTTACCCACGACGCACATTGAAAGGACTAATAATACAATACCATTGAATAACTGCCTGGGATCACTGTATGTTGTTTGCCATTGCCTTGGAGGCATGCGGTTTTTACAGAACTGCAGCGATTTACTATGATTCAAACATCCAAGTTTTTGCAAACTCAATACACTTCATTAGTTTAAATCAAAAAATTGAAATTTTAAGTCTCCTTTTCAATTTAAAATTACAATCCTTATATAAGTTAAAGCACATTTCACATCTATTTGTTCCTTTCAGCAAATCCTATTCTTATTTCTTTAAGAAACGCACACTGCTCTTATTGATATAATTGATTTATCCATGTGCAAACCAGGTGATAGTAAATTATGATAATCATCACTGCACTGTTTTGAAGGCTGATTGTGCAAACAACCCCAGTGTGTGAAAAATGGAGCAGGCAACTTAACAAAGACGACGTTGTCATTGTGGTTGTTGTTGTGGCAAGAACATACAGTTGCACCAGGCTTGTCCGCCGTTTCTAATGAATAAGGGAAGCAACCGTTATGATGTGGTCAACAGGAGTTGGACCATGGGAAGCGGGGTTGATGATTTAACCAAACACATGGCAAACATCATCCAAGTATTCCGCAAAGTGTATTATGTATCTACATGTGCTGTACGAAATTTGTTCAGTGCACACTCATTGTACAGACTACAGTGCATTGTCATACCATTGTGTTCTCTGTTCTCAAAATTGAGAGGGGAGAGTCTGCTGGTGGCCGTAGTTTCTTTCTAACCGAACCACAGAGAAAGGCTGTTGTTGAGCTTGTCATAACAAGGGATGAAATCCGACTCAGAGAATACAGCAGCATCTGTTCACCGACAATGAAGTATTCCCAGGGAATCAACATATAAGTGTGAAAACAATTGCTCGGGTTCTAAAAAGTCACCAAATAACTATGAAACAAATCTACTTGGTGCCTTTTAAGAAACAGTCCACGATTAAGGAATTGGAGAGCCCAATATGTCCAGGTGAGAGTACCATTTTCGCACAAGTGTAGTACCTATACACTTTTGCAAATTTTCCATCCACCATTGGGACCATGTTCTGTGCGAGCGTTGGTGCTGCCTAGCAGTCTCCTTGGCTATTGGTACAATCCTGGACGGGGGCGCCACTCCGACACAGGATACCGCATGCTGTCACTCATTTTGCCGACCTCGGAAAGATGACAGGTAGAGTCATCCCCACCTGATATTAATTCAACAGCCGAGTGGGATTTGAATTGAGGACTGGATCCAAGCCCACCACCTAACCATTAAGCCAATACCAGGCATATGCAAACTATGATGTACTGCATGGACAGGAAAGTTTTACTGCAGTATACGTAATGATATTATCTGTTGTGCTCTCTTTCTGGAGGATAATTGACTGGAAGCAGACGTCAATGAGCACAAAATAATTCTGTGCATGTGTAGCTCAACCTGACGAAGTTCAGAAGACAGGGGTCAGACACAGAAGGTTAGAGGCTGCATCCTAGTTCCTGGGCAGTGTGATGAAAATCAGCATGTGTGCTGCCATTTTCTGATGATGTTTGGTGTGGTAGTCACAGGCCATTACTTGGGCCCTACACTCTGCTCAGTCTCATCTTCTTAGGATAAGTTACATTCAGAGCCTTGGCCAAGCTGGAGTAAACATCACATATGTTATTGTCTTGGGACAATGTTAGTTTTCACATAACAACGCTGCAGTGGTGCAAGCATGGGTTTGCTGGACCAGCAATTTAGACACTGTATTAGTGCCACATATTCCCCTTTCCTTAACCCAATCGAGAGTTGTTCTCCACTTCGAAGTGGAAGGTTGATGATTGGCGACTTATCAAACAAGCTACCCTTCTGGAAGCGTGGTCGAGGCGTGCAATGTCTTTTACGCAGCAACCATCAAGCCTGGATTCTCCATGCAAGACGTTCCTTCTCGGTGCATTGCACAGGAAAACATTAGTTGGACGATGAAAATTTATGCCAGACATATGAGAGACAAGATAAACAGGAATGATGGGGTACAATATAATTTATAATGAGATCTGGTCGTTTCATGAAAGGTTTTTGCTTTGATGTAAGTTTGTGTTTTTTTTTTTTTAAGATGTCTCAATATAGTAGAATAAATTGGAGTTTCGCATGTCTAACTGGAAGGGCACTCGGTAGAGCACATACCTCTGCCAGGCTGATTAGTTTAGTTTTGCTATCCACTGATAGGCCGGATCTGGATTCGGACCTGAACTAAAAATAAACGCTTTTGGTGTCACCTAACCATCTCATCCACCAAGTTTCGTCTGGTCCGTCCATAATTTTTTGAGATATTTTTGCAACAATCGTTTTAGCCCACATCACTCAATGTTGAGGATCACTTAAAACATTCTCGGATCTGGATCTTCACCAAAATCGAACCAAATCTTCCACGTGACATCACCAACCTGCCCCCGTTTCATCTGAATCTATCCACAACTTTTTTGAGATACTATAAATGTCGTTTTTGGCACCTCTCTCATAGTGAAAAATCACTGAAAAAATTCTCGGATCCATATCTTCACCAAAATCAGAAAGTTTTACATACCCAAATCTTCACGAGATTTTGGCCAAATCCATACACAACTTTTGAGATATTTGTTTCACAACAGACAAACAAAAAATGAAAATAAAAGACGTCGTGCAGAGCACGAAACTTGCAAAAATCCAACCACCTCTCACAAGGTTGCCATCGATACATCAAAATTGTACATTTCATTGAGATAAAATTGACAATCTTAATTAAAGCTCAGGTTCAATCGGATGAAAATTAATTCTTTCAGATTGAATTATGACTTTAGAAGTTTGACCTCGGAATTGACCTTGACCTTGAAATAGTTGGTTTCCAAATTCATGACGCACTTTGCAATGCTGCTTAATTTTTCAGGTTATAGATGAAAATTGACAATTTTTCAGATGAATTTGATGGTTTAGAAGTTGACTCTTTGACTTCAAAAATAGCTGCTTTTCTCAATTCGGGACGCAATATGCAAATGTTGTTCCAATTTCAGTCAATCGGTATGAAAATGCGATTTTAGAAATTTGACCACAAAATTAATAGGCTTCACAATTGAGACTACCTCTTACAGCTAGGTGAAGTTTCGTGAAAGATTGTTTTAAATTGTGACCGGAGGTGATTGACAGACAAAAGACAAACAAGAAGAAGACGTCATGCAGTGCATGATACTCGCAAAATTCCAGAAACAATTTGACCTCACAAAATAATTGGTGGTTGAATTCAATGACCAAATATGCAACTCCTCTTCAAATTACAACTGAACGGATGAAAATTGACAATTTTACAAATCCGCCGAGTTGCCTTTGACCTATGTTGACTTTTTTGGTCTATGTTGACCTTAAAAAAAATTGTGTGGTTGAATTTAGTGACCTGATTTGCAAATCCTTTTCAAATTTCAAGTCAATGGGATGAAAAGAGGATTTTAGAGATACCACCTTCGTTGTACCTTGGCCTTTGTGAAGCTTTTGGTCGATGTGACCTCAAAATATTGGTTGGTTTCAATTCAATTGACCGGAAATATTAAATCCTCTTCAAATTTCAAGTCAATCGGATAAAATATGAGGATTTTAGAAATCTCACCTAAGTGTTTAAGTATGGCCGATGGTTGACCTTTTTGACCTCCAAAACAATCGGCTTCTTCCTGATGACAACTCTCCATGTAGGTGAAGTTTCATGAAGATCGGTTAAAATTGTACCTGTAGCGATAAATAGGACAGACAGACAGGACAGACAGACAGACAGACAAACAGACAGACAGACAACCAGACAGAAAGATAAACAGAGGACAGAGTAACAAAATACCCCGACAATACACTTGAAAAAATCTTCAATTTTGCAAGTAACAGAAAAAAAATGTCGTGCATCGCATGAAAGTTACAAATCATAAAACAAATGTGACCTTAAAATAATTGGTGGTTGAATAAATTACCAAATATGCAATCTCTCTTCAAGTGAGTTGGATTGAAAACTGACAATTTTAGAAATTTGGCCCATGTTTACCTTTTGGCCTATGTCGACCTCAAAATTATTCGTGGTGAATTCAGAGACCTTGATATGCAAATCGTTTCAAATTTATAGTCAATCAGATGAAAATTGCAGATTTTAGAAATTTTGACAAAGAGTGTTGAACTTTGGCCTATGTTGACCTTTGACCTCAAACAATAGGCTTCTTGCTTATGATTAACTCTTACTGCTGGTGAAGTTTCGTGAATAGGTTTAAAATTGTGATCTTAGCGACGATTGACATAAAACAAACAGACAGACAGACAGACAGAATAACGCACAAGACCAACAGATATACTTGAAAAATCTTTGATTTTCGCAAGTAACAAACAGACAGACAGGTGTGAAAACTAACCCCATCCACCTTTGGTGGCCAGAGGTAAACAGCTTTTGTAAATAGTGTTTTGATTTGTGTCCAAGTTTTGAAACTGCACCTTTAGTTTGAAAAAAATGTGTGTTAGCAATAAAAAAAACTGTAGCATTTGAATGAACAAATTTGTTTCATCAAATCAAGCTTCTCCAATTTTTCGATCTATAGCAATGATCGATCCACTCGTTCCACAGGATGCTGTTCATTCAAATATTCTCTGTGCACTGTATACTAACAGGTAAGAGCGAGTTTGTCTCTGTGTGTCCGTGTGAGCCTTCTGTCTTTGATTTCTATACAATTCCACACAATGGACCAATCTCCACAAAATTTTGCAAACGTGTTGGGGGTACACATGTGTCAGGTCATGCGATATCAAGAAAAAAATCCCCCCACCACCATAAATACTATGGAATGTATTAATTATGTTTGTATACGTACGTACTGTATGTATGTGTATTGTGGGTAATATGTACAGGTCAGTAAGGTCAGGGTATAGGAGCATGCGCCGGAGCAGCATGTCGCTGCCTCCACTTTCCGCCAGCTACTCCAGGGCCTCCAATCTGGCCATCCCCAGATAGATGCCTGGCCCTCCCAATCTCTTGAGTTGCTGATCACCTGATGCAACCACGGGGCATGTGGTGGGCCGTTGGCCTCCTCCACGCATGAGGCTTCCCTCGCTGAAGAAATCTGGTGAGCAGAATCAGCTATGAAAATAGAGCACATGTCCATACAGCTGCAGCTTACACTCACAGACCATGCAGGTAACAAATCTCATTTGATCTCCATCAGCAACCGGTCGTTGGACACAAAGTCCGACCAGCGATAGCCAAGGATTCTCCGAAGACACTAGTAGTCTCCGTCTCAGTTCCCTGGTCAGAGTCCAAGTCTCACAACCGTAGAAACAAGACTCGAAGCACCAAGGACCTGAAGACTCGACTTTCATCCTCCTGCACAGGTACTGCAGTGCCAACCCATGATCAGTGAAACCATGACTCCCCAGGCCTGACCCAGATGTCTATTAATGTCTTTTTCACAGCCAGCAGAGACCTGAATATCACTGCCAAGGTAAGTGAATCTCTCCACGACCTCAACATCCTCACCACAAACAGGAACACAACATAGCAGCATCCAAGATGTCATTGAAAGCCTGGATTTTAGTTTGACCCAAAAAACCCCGAAATCCAGTAGCTCCGACTCCACATTCAGTACTTTGAGGGCCCCCAAAAGGATATCCAGAGTCTCTGCAAAGATGACTGCATCATCTGTAAATCAAGTGCAGTGATCTGACATTCCCAATGATGCACCGCGTTGATATCTCCGACATTCCTCCCCAGATCCAATGCATACAAGCGCTGAAAGTGTGGGGGCCAGCACCCTAATCTAGACTGACCTGATCCTAGGATCTGAGTTCAAATCCCACTCGGCTGTTGAATTAATACCAGGTGGGGTTGACTCTGCCTGTCGTCCTTCCAAGGTCGCAAAAATGAGTGCCAGCTTGCTGGTATCTGTGTCGGAGTGGCGACCCGTCCAGTATTGTGCCAATAGCCAAGGAGACTGCTTTGCAGCACCAACGCTCTGCACAGAGTATGGTCTCAGTGGATGGAAAACGCAAAGGTGGACAAGATGGATACATAAACAATTTTTGAGAGGATGGGAGGGGGGTGTTTACAGTTGCAGAAAAGATTCATGATTTGGATGGGGGATGACTTGAGATGGTGGTGAACAGCTGTCTGGAAGACATGGATAGAGGAATGTGATTGAATAGAGTATGGTCGGTGGTTCATAGGAGGGGGAAAAAGAGAAATGAAAGAGTGGAGGTGAGCAGTGGTTCTGGATTGAGGCACTTTCACTTGGAGGGCTTGCTGGGTGGACCACGTGCATCCTGCAGATACCTGGGGGAGGGGGGGGAGGGGAGAAATGTTGTAGATACAAAGCACGGAGAGGGCAAGGTGTAAGTTCAGAAATGGAAGAAGACACCAGAGGAGACCATCGACCTGTCGCCGATGGCGCAGTGATAGGCCCATAGACTCAGCTTCATCAGAGAGATTCCAATGATTTTGAAAGCCTTTGTTTCCACGTCATCAAGCTGAGCAGACTGTGAGCAGTGGAGCCAGTCCAGAGGGGAAATGGTACTTTAATCGACTGCAGATTAAAACTTGTAGGTGATAGGAGTTCCAGGTTGCCAAGAGACTTTGCATGATGTAGGATGCCCAGTCACGTGTCTGGTTTTGCAGGGCCAACTTTGAAATGTGGCTTGCCCAAAAGAGATCATCGCTGAGAGTGAGACCCTAGTTTGAGTGACTGAACGTCTTCGAGAGGTTTTGTTGAGAGAAGTAGATGGAAAGATTTGCGGTGCGGCCCTTTTTGGAGTGAGAGAGAGAGAGAGAGAAGAGAGAGAGAGAGAGAGAGAGAGAGAGAGAGAGAGAGACGAGAGAGAGAGAGAGAGAGAGGAGAGATATCTCAGATTGAAATTACATCATTCCAAGATTTATGATTGAGCTTGTGATTTTGTAACGGTCTGAGGAGAGGTAAGAGGCTGCTGCCTGTCTATTTCGAAGGAAGTCACAGCAGTGAGTGGAGTCATCAGCAAATGATTAAAGAGGATTTCCAGAGTCAGAATTGATCATGGTGATGAAGATTAGGAAAATAGGATCACTGGACATGTAACTTCTCTGGGCCCTCGCCTAAGTAACCAAATTTGGTACGCATTCTGACTGGTGGGTTTGAAGAGGAAGTTTTTGAAGGAATTTATGCTATTTTCCCAAATATTTACTAAGTCCACCATTTTGACCACTCCGGTCATGTGATTAGCATGACCTCAGCAATTTAGATCACGACCGTCCTTATGTTGTAACCCAAATATGGTAGCATTCATGGACTTTGAGTCGGAGAATAAGATTTTTAAAGGAATTAAGTGGCAATTTCCCAAACGTTGGACGTAAGTCGCCATTTGGACACACTTCCGGTCATGTGATCGGCATGACCCGAAATTTCATGAAGATCCCTAACCTGACCTAATATTGTTAACCCAAATTTGGTTGCATTATGACTGGTGGATCAGGAGAAGAATTTGGAAGGAATTTGTGTGACTGCCATTTGACACACTTCCGGTCACGTGATCAGCAAGACCTCGGCAATTTAACATCAGGACCGTGTCCTAATTTGTAACCCAAATTGGTAGCATTCTGACTGGTGGATCTGGAGAAGAAGATTATTGAAGGATTTATGCGATTTCCCAAAATGACAAAGTTGGCCATTTTGATCACACTTCCAGTCCGTGATCGGTATGACTTCCGCAATTTAACATCCCTACCTGCTAATGTTGTAACCCAAATTTTGTTGCATTCTGATTGGTGGGTCTGAAAAGAAGATTTTAGAAGGAATTTGCTGCGACCTCATTTTTGACCTACTTAAAGTCATGTGCCGAACAAGCTTGCAATCCCTGTTACCGTCGGAGAAAGTTGCTGCCAAATTTCAGCCCGGATTGGCCAGCAGTTTGGCTGGAGATTCGAAATGGGAGACAGATGGACAGATGGACAGAACAGATATTGCACATGACAATACCTATCTGAAATATGAATTACAGATAATCAAGCTAACAACTGGGGAGAGAACACTGCCTTGTGTCCCCAGCCTTATCCAGGGAGAGAGGATAACATCAGTGTCATGCTCATCAAACCATTGGGAACCAATGTGCTCGTGGATGGGAGCATTGTTGGGGGGGGGGCAGGAGGGGGTATCGCTTTGCAGCCATGCTCTCCATAATTATCGGGCAACCGCTGTGCAACATTTTATACATTACCCTAAGCATGCAGAGGTGTTTTGGCTTGGAATTAATCACATGGACGCACAACCTTGTGTGGACGGTTGCTTGTGCCCTCATTTACCCAGGTGTTCCATTTTTTGGCCACAGCTGAGATATTTGTGTATGCCTGAAGAGCATGAAAACTAGAACGGCAACTCAGTAGAGCGGCATACCTCCACCAGGTGAACAGTTTATTTTGTAATCTCACTGATAGCCGCGATCTGCATCCAATCTCACCAAATTCGAATCAATTTTTCCTTGTCACACCAAACGAGTCCACCAAGTTATCGTCCAACAACAGGGAGGAGATTGGTGTGCAGATGACTTGACGAGAGAGATTGGTGAAATGCCGTGAGAATGGGCAGGACACTAGGTGCAGATTGGGGGGGGGGAAGAGAGATGCCAAGAGAGCAGATAGATTGAGAGGAGCAAGGTTGGAGTTAATGAGGTGGACCATGGTTGAGATAGGAGGACAGTGTGAGGAGGGATATCAGCAAGGTGGGGCTCGTGGAGAGTGGAGAAGTGGCTGAGGACAGAGGGAAGTGGAAAGTATTGTGCTTAAGGCAGGGCAGAAGCTTGGTGCATATGGACCTCAACCCATTATAAAGGGAAGAGGACGGAAGATGTAGATTTATCTTCACCCGAAATCAATAAAATGAAGGGAAAATTATATTATTTTAAAACATTTAATTTAATTATTTTTTGTGGCCCTCAAACAATTCTTCCTCCTCGTCTTCCCTACATATGCTGCCAGAATCAGCCTCCCTGAGCACGGGCACACATGTTCAACAAATCAGGACGCGACGTTTCTCGTTGGGGCGACGGTCATCATCCAGCTCAGCTTGTCGTGCAATCTTTGCGCCACACCGAAGCTTGCAGTACAAAGCTCAGACCAATCTCGGAGCAACCGAGGAAGCCAGAACATGTCACCATGGTGAGTGAGCAGATACATTTCCCTCCTTACCTTTTATTTCATTGTGACGCTCTTTGTCGTTCACGTTGCCGAGGCTGCGACTTTATAAGCGAACAGATAAGAATGACGTTTCGTGAGGCACGAAAATAAAGAAATGGATGGCTGGTGGCGTGTGTGTGTGTGTGTGTGTGAGTGTGAGTGTGGAGTGTGGAGTTGAGTGTGTGTGAGTGTGTGAGTGTGAGTGGTGTGTGTGTGTGTGAGGGGTTGATGTGAGATATGTGTGAGTGAGAGTGAGACTGGATGTGACGTGTGTGTATGTGTGTGTGAGACTTGTGTGTGAGAGTGATATGAGAGAGTGAGAGAGTGAGACTGTGTGTGTGTGGGTGAGAGTAAGACTGTGGTGCTGTGTGTGTGAGTGAGAGTGAGACTGTGTGAGACTGTGTGTGTGTGAGTGAGAGTGAGACTTGTGTGTGTGAGTGAGTGTGTGTGAGTGTGAGTGTTGTGTATTGTGTTGTGTGAGAGTGAGAGTGAGATGTGTGAGTGAGAGTGAGACGTGTGTGTGGTGTGTGAGTGAGAGTGAGACTGTGAGACTGTGTGTGTGTGTGTGTGTGTGTGTGAGACGTGTGTGTTGTGTGAGTGTGATGTTGTGTGAGTGAGACTGTGTGTGGTGTGTGTGTGTGTGTGAGTGAGTGAGAGTGAGACTGTGATGTGTGTGGTTGTGAGTGAGTGAGAGTGAGAACTGTGTGTGCGGTGTGTGTGAGTGATGTGAAACGAACGGTACAGTGAGCAGATGCAGTGGGCGCGGACTTGGGGTCGTGCTGGGTGGGGGAGGGAAAATACGGTGTTATTGGTTCAGGAGAAACGGACAGTAAAATGAAGCAGCGAGGAATTGGAAGATGGATTAAGGAGCCTTGCAGTGAAGAAGGCGACGACTAGAAGAACTTTGACGAAGCAACAAGTGGCGACCAAATTGCCGCAGGTATTTGGGTGTTTCGCTTCCTTCGCTTCGTGGTGATTCGTGGTGATTCGTGTGATTCGAGTTCCATTTGATTGCTGCTGCTGGTCCACGTGATCGATCGTACAAGCACGAAGGAAAGGTCGTTGTGTTCGCGGGTAAAGGATTTCCTGCGTGGGAGGTTTACAGTTAAATCTCGTGTGCTCCGTTCGTCGTCGGGGTGTCCGAGCCCCGAGGTGACTTTCGGGTTCCGGTCGTCACACGTCACGTGTGGTTACAAGGGTAATCGCGCCACCACACCCTTCGAGTTGTCTGGTCACAAAGTTCAACCAAACTCGGTGACGCAGTCACGTCACGGTTGTTGGACCGTTGGAGGATCCGCTCTGGCCGGGGGGGGACGTGGTTCGAACCCCGGACGAGTCGTACAAAAGGATTTAAAACATGGTACGTGCTGCTTGGGATGATCGACGTTCAGCATTTAAAATGGGAAAACACAAGTAAAACCTTCGGCTGGAAACCGTGGGGCGGGCTTGGTGTGGGTCTTGTGGCCTAGTCCGCCCTGCATTGAATCAGGACCAACAAGCTCGTCTTGTCGTTACCCGCCGTTCAGTAATTTTTAATATAATGTGCTTGTTATCGATTTCGGCCTTTCTCTCAATCGTGAAGAATCACTGTTTTTTTTTTAAAAAAAATCCGAGCACGTGGAACTGGATCTTCACAAAATCGAAACCAAGTTACGTCCTTGTCACACACCAACTTGTCCACCGAGTTCGTCCGATTCCGTCCACAACGTTTTGAGAATATTCTGTCCACAAGACAGACGACAGACAAACAGGGGTGATATGTATAGTTGTGTGTGTGTGTGTTGGTGTGTGGTGTGTGTGTTGGTGTGTTTATGTAGTGTGTATGTGTGTGTGTATATGTGTATGTATGCGTGTATGTATTGTGTGTGTATGTATGTATGTTGTATATGTATGTATATATGTGTGTATATATATTGTTGTAGGATTCCCGCCCGTTCGGCGCGAACGACCGCGTCTAACCAACAGCGGCCGCTTCGCCCACGAACGGACAATCCGTCGAGCATTCCGGATCAACAACGAAAACAGCCACGGGGTGTTTTTTAAGCACACCACAACCTTGTCCGTACTACCCACGCTACAGGTCAATCGCCGAATTGTCGATATACCTAATTAACGCACGGGTAGGTTACCGAGAGATATGTACTCAACGGGACCGCTTGGAAACGAGCCGCTTAAGCAGCTCGCTTCCTTTTAGGATAACCGAGCGGGGGTATTATCGCGCAGTCCCATTGGACCCGATCACTTCACCGGCGATTTAAAAACCAACTATATTCCGAGTGAAGATGGCAGCTCAATTAAGGAAAAGACGCAACGAACGGGTACATTTAACAAGCACATTTATTTACGATGGCACGTATGCAAAACACGCATGCAGTCATGTATCAATCAAGCAAAAGTAATGCGAAAAAAGAGCTAATACCGTCTATCTATTATGTACAGTCACTTGATATGTTCTACTTGCGGACATGGCGCCACAACATTCATTCAAAAGCAAGGAAAAAAAACCCCAGGAAAGACGAGGGCAGACTGGACCTCTTTGGGTCTTTATTGCAACGGAGCCGTGTAGACCCAGAGGCTCCGCGAGGCCGCGCTGGTTACCTTCACCTCGCTGGGGCGACCCACAACGTCCCGTCCCTACGGCCACTGTCGTGACCGCGGTCCGGCCCAGGCCTCATCTGACGGCCCGGTGATTCGGCCCCAGCCAGCAACGCCTCAGAGGAACGAACGGCCTATGCTCTTTCCGAGTTGATGCTCTCTTTAAGAACCCGTCCGTCCCTCAGCGATGCTCGGACTGTCCCGAAGCCGATCACCTCCGACCGTTCGGTGCTGCTGGCGAGCTCCCTCCGGCTCTCCCACATCCCGTACACGCACCGCAGCTCTGCGCGGCACAGCAGGCTGGGCTGCGCCTTCAGCTCCCGTCTCTCCGCTCTCCTCAGCTCCCCACCGACTGCAAGCTCCAGACTTCTGCGCAGCTCCTCGACCCTCCAGACTGACTGAACTGGCTGCTGCGCGCCATTTTATAGGGTTCATGAGGCGAGATCTGATCTCCGCACTCTCACCTCTGACCCCTACTGGTCCGCCCCTCTCGCTCATCCTGATCCGAATTCCGGGCGAAGCTTGCACAGAGCGGACATACGCGAAACCAACACAGCGACCCTGGCGAGCGGACGTGCGTGAAATCACCGACTTGCACGGCGAGGAAACCCCCGTGTCTCTTTGCAGCGATCTCACCGTTGCCGGCGCAAAGATGGCGGCGCCCGCGGAGTTGAAGGTGACGCGATGTTGTTCCGTTGTCAAAACACAGAGAGAGTATGAGGACGCTAGTGTGGGTATATGTATGCCTGGGCGGGAATCACTGGTCGATAGAGGAGAGTATTGACCTTTCGCATAACAGCGACGCGGAAAGAGAGAATGTATTATGGTATAGAAGATGACTTACCTCCGCGAGACGAATCATGGGAGTCAGTACTGATTAGTAGTTTTAGAGACCCAGAACCTCTAACACATGCGCGTCTTCACACAAAGTCGTCTCGTCCTTGCGGCGGATCTACTGTTGCAGCCGCGCCTCGGTGTTGGAGATTCAAATAGAGCACGCGCTTGATACATTTTCAACACTCTAAGTATTTGAGAGACAAAGCAGGGGGGGGTGAGACACTGGAGAGCGCAGATAAACAGAGGTGAGGTTCAAAAGACAGTTAAGACACCTAGTCCATGCGGTTACAGAGTGAGAGGCCAAGACTGATCTCCACAGGAGTAGCTGCATAACTCTGATCCTTAATGCCCTTGGTTTGGCACGCGCGTTCAAGCAAGCTTCAAGACAAGAGTTGAGAGGCGGGGAAGCACCAGCTGCCCACGAGGGGACGACGCGAGCTACTACACTGCATCAGGCTGCGGATGATAAGCTTGTTTGTGTCAGGCTCAGTGAAGCGCAGGAGAACTTTGTCGACGCGGGATTATCCCCAGTTGGCGACTGGCTTTGGAGGGGGTTGAAATGTGGCTTTCCCGAAGAAAGATCATGGCCAGCAAAATCACTCAGAGAACCTGCAGAGATATGATGAAATAACTTCTTCCAGAGGATCAGTATGAAAGCATCTTAGATTGGGGGGGGGGCGGGGTTCGGTTTTCCACGTTCCTTTGGGAGACAATAAGATGGATTTGTGAGATTTGTCAGGCATTCAGATTATGATATCAGAGACCAGTTTTGATTTTAATTCAGATCTGTAGAGAAGCGAAGAGCTGCTGATAAATAGACCAGGTCTGAGGGATGACAGATGGTGCTGCAGGGGTGGGAGTAATCCAGCCAAAGGGCATAAAGAGGATTAGAAGGATAGAGAGAGATGCATAAACACATCGACCAACCAGAAATGACAGGGCCCAGAACGCTACCTGAGGAACCTCCAGCCATAGGACAGGAGATGGGATGAGAGAACTCCATTTAGGGCCACATGTTGGCCCTAACGACAGACGAGATCAGCGCAGAAGATTAGAGATCAAAGGGGCGTACTTGGTACCCTGTCATACTGCCAGCAGTTATAAAGTGGCAGTTCGGTTATTGGTCTCTTATTAATTTAGGTAACACACCAGTAACACAAACATACACACAAAAAAGTCCTGGTGAGGGTCTGCAATTCTGATTGCTGCTTTTTCTTGGTTAGACATCTGAGTTTGGGAAAATTGTAGGCGAATCCGTCCTGATCGCAGTGAGCACACACAGAAGGGACTCATGTGGATTGATTCAGTCTGTCTGCCTGTCTGGCAGTCAAATAACATTGAAGATCAATTCCAACCAGGAAACGTACTGTTCTTTAAGGGACGGGTCATAAAGGACAAAACCAGGCACGAAGAACGAGTGTGACGTTGTTAGACCAAGTTGGTGTAAAAAGACGGTGCATCAACGGCGTGAAATTCCGATTCAATGGTGGATTTGTTTTTTTCCCTCAGCCTTTAAACCTCTATTTATTCTTTCAAGTTGAACTATATATTGATACTGTAGAACACACGAATGCCCTCGTCCGCATCTTTTTTTTTTTTTTTTTTTTCTTTTTTTTCCAAAAACATCCACTTTCCGGCAGTACTGTTGGACAAAACTTCCCCCCCCATCTCGACCAATTTCAAATGTGCGCACGCTTCCGAGTGCGCGAAGTTTGGCAAAAAAGAAAGGTTCAGACTCCGGACTGTTTAAACGGTTTGGACTGTTCGCTCCGTACGGTGGGGGGACTAACGAACAAAGATGATACGATGAGCTCCGAAACGCAACCCACAGAATGTCAAAAGACCCTTCCATGTCCTGTCTCAAAGCTGTGTGTGGGGTAAGGTGTTTCATGAACTCTCCAGTTGGTAACGTACTTTATAGACGTACACAACGCATTGTAATTGTAGCATCACTTTAATGGAGGAAATTGGTTGGAAAAAACAGGTGCCTATGTCTGTATAATAATGGAGGAAAGCAGGTGCCTATGTCTGTCCCTATCGGTGTTAAAATATTCAGAATGTGAAATGACCTCTACTTCTGGTCGTCCTAATCAACGTTTCCCCATCCACAAAGCAGTGCAATTCAATGCTCACGAGTGGGCAACACTGCGAGTGCATGAAATTATCTCATGAGACATTCCTCGACAAGTTCCTTCGCCACACATACTGTCCGGCGACACCGGCCGCAGGGTGAGCCGCTGGGTTTTGCGGTTGAGTCTGAATTGTGACGTTTCAACACAACATTTGCCCATTCTTTTTGTGACGTCTGAATACGGCATCCTTTGACGATTTTGACACGTCCTAGCGTTTTGTCGATTTCAGGGAGAGCGTCGGAACAACCCCAGGTTGTTGCCGTGGATTCCCGACTGGCTTTGGAGAGGCTGTCCTCAACACACACGGGAATGAGCTGCCTCGTCGGATCAACAACACAGCAGTCGTGATCGATTCGCGAGGATGTGCCGCCACGGTCAGCCGCCAGTTGAGCCCCGCCGTGCAGGCAACTCTGCTCATTGAGGTTGTTTCAAATTAGAAGAACGTGGCAAATGGGATAGAGCTACTAGTGAAAAATAAAAAAATGGGGGCAAAAAGGACATTCCCACTGCATAGGTTAGATAGAGTTGCCCCACGGTGGGCGGGTTTTCCTTGCACACCTTTGTGGACGAGTCAACTGATATTTCTTTCAGAGTGAGGGAAAGGGGGCAGAAGGCGGGGGGAGCAGAATGCAGAGGGGCCGTGATGTATAAATATACATGAGCTTCAGCTGTTGATTAAACCCCACACAAAACACTTCGACAAGAGCATAGTGGGGGTTGGAGAATAGAAAAACCCCCCCTGGTTTGTGAGAGTTTGTAAATCGGTTGTTTTCAGCGGAGGTCATCGATGTAATCATCGGGTCCCACAAAAATATATACTCTTTTTAATGTGTAATGTGTGTAGTTTTTTTTTTTTTTTGTTTCTTCTTTTTTTTTTT
Source organism: Eptatretus atami (assembly GCA_035128595.1). Classification (NCBI taxonomy): domain Eukaryota; kingdom Metazoa; phylum Chordata; class Myxini; order Myxiniformes; family Myxinidae; genus Eptatretus; species Eptatretus atami. The sequence continues at coordinate 23,027,216 of CM068968.1, forward strand.
TTTTTTTTTTTTTTGTTTGGTCTCTATGGTAATATGAAGTTGCTCGCCGGAGAGAATTTTAGTTTTTATATTTTTTTATTTTTTTTGTTTTATGTTTTTTGTTGTTTTTTTGTTTGTTTCTTTTTATTTTTTATTATTTTAATTTGTTTTGTTATTATTATTATTTTTTTTTTCTTTATTTTTTTTTTTTTTTTTCGTTTTTTTTTTCTTTTTTTGTTATATTTTGTTTCTTTTTTTTGTGTTTTTTTTTTTTTTTTATTTTTATTCTTTTATATTTATTTTTTTTTTTTTTTTTTTTTGTTTTTTTGTATTTTTCTTTTTTTTTTTTTTTTATTTTTTTTTTTTTTTTGTTTTTGTTTTTTTTTTTTTTTTTTTTTCTTTTTTTTTTTTTTTGTTTTTTTTTTATTTTTTTGTCTCTGGGTTTTTTTTTTTTTTTTTTTTTTTTTTTTTTTTTTTTATTTTTTTTTTTTTGTTTTTTTTTTTTTTTTGTTTTTTTCTTTTTTTTTTTTTTGTTTTAAGTGGTTTTTTTGATTTTATATATATTTTTCCTTATTCTGCTTGCAAACACTCTACCATGTCCATGTTATAAAACCTGGTTTGTCATGTGTTAAAATATTTTTTAAATTTGTTGTTTGTACATTATTTTAATGTAATTTATTTATTCCTTTTGTGTCCCATTGCCCGACTATTCAAAAAGACTTTTTAATACTAAACCATCCTGATTTAAGAGCTGTGGTCATCATGCTCGTCGCGCCGCGAATTGGCATATTCGTCCTTGACCATCTGGAAACCTAAATCCGCTCGAGGTGGCCACCCAGTGGTTAGTCTGTTGGAGGTTACGTGAATCGGAAATTACGGTGGCGGAACACAGTGCAGATCAATGACGATGCAAAAGGAACATAGCTACCACAAAACATGGGTTCAACTCCTGAAGAACGAGGACCTCGGTGCAGGGCCGTTTTGCATGGGTGGCACTATTGCTTGTTGCATGATGAAATGTTTCCATAACAATAGCAATATGCCAAGGAGGCCAGCCCAACAACATTCCCACAATAAGGTTCGTTTTTTTGGGACGGCAAAGAAGAAAGTACAATTTTTATTGTGTTTAAGGAGAGATTTTATGGATGGCGTCCGCTCGCCCTCTCTGTTTCCCCAAGTGTCCCCTCTCCTCCTCGTTTCCCACCAGTGTTCCGCCCCTCTCCTGTTTCCACAGTGTACGCCTCCACTCTCTGTTTCTTCCAGTGTCCTGCTCCCTCTCTGTTATCCCCAGTGTTCGCGCCCCGCTCTCCTGTTTCCCCATGTGTTCCGCCCCGTCTCTGTTTCTCCAGTGTCCACCCCTCTCTGTTTTTCCCCATGTGTTCCGCCCACCCTCTCTTGTTTCGCCAGTGTTCCCCCGCGCTCTGTTTCCGCCCAGTGTTCCTACCCAACTCTTTGTTTCCCCCAGTGTTCCCGCCCCCTGCTCTGGTTTCCCCAATGTCCGCCCCCTCTCTGTTCCAGTGTTTCCGTTCGCCTCTCTGTTATCGGCCAGTGTTCCGCCCCCTCACTCTGTTTCCCAGTGTTTCGCCCCTCTCTGTTTCCCCAGTGTCCCGCCCTCCTCTCTTTTCTTCCCTCCAGTGTCCCGCCCCCATCGTCTGTATTTCCCCAATGTTCCGCCCCCTCTCTGTTTCCCCCATGTTCGTCCCTCTTCTTTTCTCCAGTTCGCCGCCCCTCTCTGTTTCCCCCAGGTTCCCGCCCCTCTCTGTTTCCCAAATGTTCCGCCCCCTCTCGGTTTCGTCCAGTGTCGCCACCCCTCTCTCTAGTTTCACCCAGTGTTCCGTCCCCTTCTCTGTTTTCCCCAGTGTTGCCCGCCCCTCTCTGTTTCCCCAATGTTCCGCGCCCCCTCTCGGTTCTCCAGTTGTCCCGCCCCGCTCTCTGTTTTCCTCAGTGTTCGCCCACCTCGATTCTGTTCCCCAGTGGTTCGCTGCCCTTCTCTGTTTCCCCAGTGTTTCCGCCCCTCTCTGTTTCCGCAATGTTCCGCCCGTGCTCTGTTTCCCTAGCAGTGTTCCGCCCCTCTCTGTTTCCCCAGTGTTCCGCCGCCTCTCTGGTTTCCCCAGTCGTTTCCGCCCTCCCCTCTCATTGTTTCCCACCCAGTGTTCCGCCCCTCTCTGTTTCGCCCAGTGTCGCCGCTCTCTGTTTCAGCCAGTGTCCGGCCCCCTCTCTGTTTCCTCCAAATGTTCCGCCCCCTCTCTGTTTCCCCGTGTTTCCGCCCCCCTCTCTGTTTTCCGCCAGTGTTTTCCCGACCCCGTCTCTGTTCCCCAATGTTCCGCCCCTCTCTGTTTTCCCATGTTCCGCCCCCTCGTCTGTTCCCCAGGTTCCGCCACCTCTCTGTTTCCCCAGTGGGTCCGCCCATCTCTGTTTCCCCGCAGTGTTCCGATCCCATCTATGATCCTCGAAGCACAAGGTGAGGATCCTCATGTCCTCTTCTGCATAAAAGTACATCCATTGAGTCCATTGCTATTGTTACAACTGCCAAGTAAACTTTAAAAACAATGTGCCGTGACAACGTTATGGGGAGTCCGTGACCACGTTGTAGGGGTTCCGTGACCACGTTATGGGGGTCGACGTGACCACGTTATAGGGTTCCGGTTGTGACCACGTTTATAGGGTCGGCTGACCACAGTATAGGGGTTCCTGACACGTTAATAGGGGGTCGTGACCACAGTTATTGGGGTTCCGTGACGCACGTTATAGGGGTCTCGTGACCACAGTTCATAGGGGTGTCTGTGGACCGACGTTATAGGGGTTCCGTATACAACGTTTATTGTGGTTACGTGACCACATTTAATAAAGGGGGTCCGTGACCCATCGTTATAGGGGGTCCGTTGCCCACGTTATAGGGGGTTCTGTGCCACGTGTATAGGGGTTTCGTGACCAGCGTTATAGGGTTTCCGTGACCACGTTTATAGGAGGATTCCGTGACCGCACAGTTATAGGGGTTTCCGTGACCACGGTTATAGGCGTTCCGTGACGCAACGTTGTTGGGGTTTTCCGGTGAACCACTTATAGGGGTCCGTGACCACAGTTATTGGGACGTTTCCGTGACACGTATAGGGGTTCCGTGACCACGTTATAGGGGTTCCGTGACCACGTTATTGGGGTTCCGTGACCACGGTTTATTGGCGGTTCCGTGACCACGTTATAGGGGGTCCGTGACCAACTTAAGGGTCAGTGACACGTTATAGGGGTTTCCGTGACACCGTTTTTATAGAGGGGTCCGTGACCCGACTGTTAATAGGGGTTCCGTGACCAACGTTTAGGGGGTCCGTGACCGACGTTATAGGGTTTCCGTGACGCACGTTATAGGGGTTCCGTGACCACGGTTATTGGGGGTTCGCGTGACCTACGTAATAGGGGGTTCCCGTGACCACTTATAAGGGGTTCCGTGAAGCAAGTTCAATCATGATCAGCTTTTGTATGCAAGGTCGAGGGTCAGGGGGAGCGAGAACACAAGAACAGAGTGGAAGGTGGGGAAGACCGCACCGAGTGAATGAGGGAGTAAAGGGGAGGAGAGGACAGGAAGCAGGGCAGGTTGAACAAGCTCCGGTACAAGTAAGGTGTTCAAGGACAATGGAAGTAATAGATCATGGAAGGTGGTAAGAGGGAGAGGGGAGAAAAACAATACCCTGGAAAGGAAAGAAGGGCATTGTGGGAGGGGTTAACGAGGGGTTAAAAGATTATGAGTAGGGACGGGACGACTGACTGTTTGTGACGCTCCCGGAAATTAAAAGAACGTAATGGAGAAGAAGAAGAAGCAGTATGGAGAAAAGACACAGTGTGGTGCCATTCTGTCTGTGTTTGTTGTGTTGTTTTTTTTAACAATCGCCTCCAGGTCACAATTTTTCTAACCGATCTTCACGAAACTTGACAAAACGATAGAGTTGGTCATAAAGCAAAGAGCCTATTCATTTTGAGTTCAAAGGTCAACCTAGGCCACAGTGAAAGCAACTTTGTTGAATTGGTTAACACACAGCTCTTTTCATCGATTGAGTTGAAAAATTCCGAAGAGGATTTGCACATCAGCTCACTGACTTTACAAACCAACGATTATTTTTGGGGTCAACACAGGCCAATAAAGGTCACAGAGGCCAAAAGGCAACATCTCAGGTTCCATTCTAAAATCCTCAGTTTTTCATCGCGATTACGTGGACTCGATTTGAGTGATTCCTGGAACGGGAGGATGGAGGAAGAGTGTGGAGATGGAGATCGGATGAGAAGAGCAGCCAAGGGTTTAATAAGGGTAGTGGGATGAACGGATGGGATTTGATGCCTGAGACAGCTGTGAGAAGAGGATGGAAGGTGCAAAGGTGGAGATGGCGTTTGGGATTATGTAGACCTGGAAGAAAGCGTACGACGTTGTCCGAGAGAGATGGTGATCGTGGCGAAACTGAGATGCATCGGGAGATGTCGGAAGCATGAAGATTGACGTTGGTGAAGGGAATGAAAGCATCGAGTCTGCGTTGGTCCTGCGATGTTCTGAGAGTTCAAGCGGTGAACATCGGCTTGAGGCAGGGAAGCTCTCTCAGCGCACTCGTGTTTATCGAGATGATGAGAGCCTGGTAAGGCAGGATGGTGAGCTGACGGAGTAGCATGAGGAAGATGTTGTGTGCGGATATCTGGCCGTTGTAGTTGAGAAGTGGGCGGGAAGATGCTGGAATCGTACTGGGTAAGTGGTAGAAGGCAGTTGGGAAATGGGCTGAGATGAGTTTGGAGAAGAGAGGTGCATGTGGGTCGGGCAGAGGTGGATAGTGGGTATGACTGATGGAGGGAGATTTTGGTGCAGCTGACGGGGAGGTTGGTGAAATGCCGCTGAGATGGGCTGGAACCCAGGGGTGGCATGGGGAAAGAGAAGCGGGATTGGATGAGAGAGGGTAAGGTAGGCGGGAGGGTGACTGTGTTGAGATGGGAGGATGTTTGAGGGGGTTAGTCGCGTAGAGTGGTGCTGAGGACAGAAGGAGGTGGAGGAGTATCGTTGGAACATCGGACCTCACTCTATAATGGGAAGAGAAGGAGAACAATGAACTCTGAAATTTGAAGAGCACTTGCGAGAATCACATCAATTGAATTCAACCAAACGTCCATCTAATATCTGAGGTCAACATGGCCAAAGTGCCGACCGAGGCCACAAACATCCACCTGGTAAGCCAGTATTAACATTCTCTTTTTTTCAAACCAGGTACATCTACAAAGTACGAGTTACCATTAGATGTGAGTATGTTATAAAGTACAGTCCTATAAAGTAGCATGTGGGGCGTACGTAATCTATTCCCATCAAAATAGTATTTCCGATTGTAACGGTAATCTACGCAACAAAAACTCAAATAACGAGTCCGGCAAGCACTTGACATCGGATTATTCTCGCAATCCTTCTCAAGTGAGTCCTCATTATTGGTGTATATTTGATCGCGTCGTACTCGATTTGAGGTGTGTTTTCCCATCAACGTTGCACGGTGTGTCGCTAGGATCTTTGTGGAAGGGGCACTCTGTGTTCCGTGCGAGGTGTTTTCAATTATCAGGAACATCGGGTGGAACGGTCCATTCTCTATCATGCAGTCACCAACCGGGTCCAGGTCCCGAGAGACACCAAACTCAGACCGGGACGGAGGCTCTCATGTCCAAGGAGTCCTGAAGAAATCGATAGCTTTGAGTAGGTACAAAGGAAGTTCGCTGGCCAAGAATTGCAGGATCATCAGAAGAGAAGCGTAAAACGTCGTTCAGATTGAACAACTCATTCTGTCAGCAGAACCTTGTTGAGGGGAGTAGAAAGCTGCAAAATGGTGTCCAGAAGGATGGGACTTCATTGTAGGAGAAATCTCACAGGTACTTCGGTCGCACTCGTCTTTGAAAGCTTCGGCCTTGGATCGTGCTCCAGTTAATATGTGCCAGTAAGTATGCCGTGGTGTGGATCGAGGCTGATGACACGGCTCAATGTCGACGACTAAAGACTGTCCTGTCGAACTCAGTTTGAAGAACCTCTCATGATTATTTTGTTTCAAGAAACTTGAGAACTGTTTGGAACAAACCTAACAAGAAACGAAAGGGGATGTTTCTCAGTGAATATCAGGTCAAGAGTTCGCATAATGAATCATTGAGCTCCAGAAGGTGCGGCCACGGTGCGTCTTGTGTGACACCTGAAGGAATCTCTTTGTGTTCCCGTCTTGCTGCTCGAAGAAATGAAAAGGCCGTGATGCTGTTTATTTTGGCTGCTTCGATTGGTGCTCCAATGCCCTGGTGTTGGCTTAATGGTTAGGACATGGTCACGTGAGTTCAAATCTTGGCTCGGCTTGTTGACTTAATACCAGGGTGGGTTAACTAGCCTGTCATCTTTCTGACGGTTGGCAAGGGTGAGTACCAGCTTGCATGGGATTGTTGAGCGCATTTGGGTATCGTTGTGATGGATGGATGGGTATGTGCTGCCATGAAGGGAATGCACTTTTGAAGGAAGGCTGATTGTCGCAATCCAATCATGGGATTTACTCTGTGCAGATGCGTTGGTGCTGCCAACGAGTCTCCTGGCTTTGGGCACAATCCTCGGACGGCTCGCCGCTCTGACGTCAGATACCAAGCAAGCCTGGTACTACAATTATGCACGACCTCAGAAGGATGGCAGGCTGAGTCAAACCCCACCTGGTATAGAATTCAACAGCCGCAGCAGGATTTTGAACTCAGGTATTACCAAGGACTCCCAAGCCCATCCCACCCGAACCATGAAGATAACACTAGGACATTGGTTGATGTCATGCGAAGCCAGTGGATCCATTTTAATGATGTCATAACCGCTCCTCGTATCGGTCCCTGTTAACATGGAGGTTTTCATATTTATTTGTTGAGTGTCTTGAATCAAAAGTTTTTTTTTTTGAACCTCGTATGTTTTTATGTCTTTTTTCGATCATTCGCCCTCTGTGTTGGAAAGTTTTCAAAAAAGCAAAACAAACCTCTAGGGAGGATAACTCGCCCGGATATAAGATGTGTCGGTATGTAACGATGCTACCAAGATAGCCAGAACTCTCAAAGGGGATGTGAAAAATGGAGGGAAAGTGGGAGAGTGCGAAAAAACGTATTATATGAAAGTGGTGCCATGTGGGGACAGACACTCGTTGTCACAATGGAGGGCGGTCGGAGTTGGGGTGCATTCGTGCTGAAGTGTGACTTTTATCAATTGATTTGGCACCTGTGGGGCGCTGTAAGGCGCTGAAAACACATATTGCTATTCTTTGGCAGGGGTGAGAGTGATGTGGGAGTGAGCGTTGGTGTGGAGTGAGCGGTACGTGTTTGAAAGTCGATGAAATCATTCCATGAGGTTTTGTCTTGAGTGAAAAGGGACCACTTAAACCGCCTTTTAGAGGCCTTTTATCACACCCAAAGGGAGGCTTTTTTTTTTTGTATAGCCTTGTCGACGCTTCGTATGAGGAAGTAAACACACGCCAACAAGGGGGCAGGAGAGCAAGAGATGGGGCGGGAGTGGAAAGACA
>CM068968.1:23038765-23049971 GCA_035128595.1 Eptatretus atami
CCCCACTCTGTCTGCAATATTTCCCCCCCATATTTCCGCAGGGCGCTCAAGGTCCGCCAGCAACCCCCTTCTGGTAAAACTACCAAAATGACGAATCACTGCTCACCTTCACTCTTTCATTACTCTTTTTTTCCTGCCTTTGGAATAAACTCTCACACTCTCTTCTATCCCATTCTTCCAGGCCTCTTCCAGAGTGGTACCACCTGTTCTGTTGGAGCCTATTGCAGAACATAGGTTCTGTTGTCAGCTCTTGGGGCAGAGACGGGCGGTTGTGGGTTTTTGGGGGTGCTATCTGCCTTACGGGTGGCATTCCTAGTTCTGCAGTGCCGGCTAGAGAGTTAGTGTTTACAAAAGCTTACCACCAGAAAGTTGGAGTCCTGAACCCAGGTGAAGCACCCTGTGAGGCTGCCTCCTTATCTACCGCATAATCTTGGGTAGTGAAAAAATTGTTACAAGAGTGACCAAAGCACCAATTTTTTTTCTGAGAAGCTGTGGGTGTGTGTATATATATATATATATATATATACATGAAAAAAATCAGCTTTTATTAATGGTGTAAAATCCAAGATGGCTACCATGGACTCATCAAAATCCGTAATAGTCATATTTTGAGTACTAGACCAGATAGAAAAATGAATAAAATCCTGCATTGTCCAACCCCAACCTTCTGGCTCAGGAACAGTTGGTCAAGTTTGTTGACTTGTCCACCAAATACCAGCATGGAGGACTGCTCTCTTGGGGTGATGCAGCAAAGTGTCCTTAGTTAGTGGGATGTTTTCAAGACTCCGACTCTTTTTGGAAAATAGTTCTGTCCTTGCACCATTCACATTGACATCATTGCTGGTTTTGTCATGCATGACGATTTTCAAATGCTCCAGATGATTGAAATGCTCAGAATCTGCTTCAACTTGATTAAATGAGTGATTTTGTATGAACAGAAAGGCATCTGCAACCAAAGGGTAGCTCTTCCATGCTTGACTTGCAATTTTTTTTCCCTTTCCTAAGAAGGCAGATGGTGAATGCATGGAATATAGGAAGTGCCTGTGATGTCCTTTTCCCCATGGTGGTTCAGATTCAAATGATACTGTCCAGACAATAGTCCTTGCCGCCACCAAATGCTACCCAGAGGTCAATTTCAGGACAAAGTTGCTGCAGATCAAAGAATTGGTCTATCAGAATGACTAGATGATCAGTATCGATAGTCCGTACCAGGATTTTCTTACTCCCTTCAAGAAGTGCATGTATGATGTAGACTACCATTCTTGTATCTGCCTCACGTGTGCAATCTGGCATTTTCTAGCCAGTAGTTTTTGAGACAACTTCAACACCCTTCGTGATGAAAATGGATTTAACCTCTGGCCATTGTCAATTTTCCACAGTCTGTCAGATAGGCAAATTGCTTTGATTTGTTTATAGAATCAAGCAGAAATTCTTTCCATTTCGATGCTATCTTTTTTGTTGGCTAAACATTCAATGGATGTCATTTCCTCTTTTGTGCCTTGTTGATGCTTTGATACTGTGTGGCACAGACGACATCTGTTCTGCTCAGGTTCAAGTAATAGTGAGAATACATTATCTGCATAATCTCTGAAAGTAGAGCCAGTGGCAGTAGCAGTAGGTAGAGTGTGCACTAATGCTGCCCCATCAAAGATTTTGCAATCAAACATGTCAGGAATTTAATTCTGTCCACTTGTATCAAAGCATCTCACGAGGTCTGATTTAGTGCCTACCAAACAAAGGTTAAATTACCATAGTCATATAGACCAGGAGGTTATGTGTGATTGGCATGGGAGAACATGTCTGGATCACCACCTGCTTGCTGGTTACAAACAAACAAACCGACAAACAAACAAATAGACAGAAAGGGGTGAAAACATAATCTTCTTCACATTCAGTGGTGGAGGTAAATATCATGCTTCACACAGACATGACAGAAGTAGACACCATGATTTTAAAATAATTTATTTATTGAACATTTGAAGTACATTTAATCCATTTTAATACATACACGAGTATTTGGTGGACTTGCCATTTGCAGATTTCAACGCTTTTACTCTTTCAGGCATAGAACTAACGAATTCTGAAATTTTCTCTTGTGGGATTTCTGCCCAGGCTTTCCCACAAAAGGTTTAGCAATTCTGTCCGTGATGTTGTTTTCCTGGAATTTTTCCGCACAGCTCGATCCAATATGGCCCAGAGGTGTTCAATGGGATTCATGTCAGGAGACTGACTTGGCCATGGAAGTCGCTTGATCTCATTTCTGTCCTGCCATTCTTTGGTATTTTTTGCAGTGCGGCATGGAGCTCCATCTTCCATGAACAGTGTTGTTTTTGACCATCTGACCAGTGGAGAAGACAGGGAGACTTCCATCCTTAAGGATAGAAATGTATATTGTAGGGTTGATGTTTCCAACACACTCCACAAGGTCTGACCGACCAGTGCTCCAGATTGCTCCCCATACCATCACTGAAAAACCACCGTGTTTGACAGTTGAGTGCAATTGGTTCAAAGAAAACTCTTGATTGGGAAGTTTCCAGACCCATACGTGTCCACTGTCAGAAAATTTAGTAAATTGGGACTCATCTGAAAAATGACAGTTTGCCAAAACTCCAAGGGTCTGGTGGCCATCTCGTCCGCCCAATTCTTTCTCCTTTGAATGTTGGCTGGTCGAAGAAGAGGTTTTCTCATAGCTGCTCTCCCTTAGTAGCCCAGTTGATGAAGGTACCGCACGACAGTTCTTGAGCTAACTTGGACCTGCAATGCAATACCTTGCAACGGGGAGTTTTCTCAATGGACCGCTTGACAGCTCGAAGACACCTTTCTCAGGGCCCAGATCGATCAAAACAGGAAGCTGTGGATTCCTTGCCTTTGCTGGTGAATTGAACGATCACCCTATTGACCGTAGAAAGTGGAATGCCAATGTTCTGAGATATCTGATGTTGACTGACTCCACCTTCCGAATGGCCAATAATTCGTCCTCTTTGAAAATTGGAAAGTTTGTGTGCTCTCTGGGTTCAAGGCATAGTTAATTGTCATATCAGACCCAGGAACTCGTTTCTGCAAATAAATAGTCGAATTATTAGTATAAATCACTGAGTAAAACTGTGTTAAACAGATGAAATGAAGAAATTTAAGGTGTCTTTAATTTTGTCATTTCTCTGTATATTGCTTTTGGCCTGATCTCTCAATGGTGGTCACTTTAAAAATTAAATAATTCTCTTATTCAGATCGTCACCAAAATCAAATCAATTAGTCGTGGTAACATACCCAACCTGTTCACCAAGTTTCTTTAAAAATCCGTCCTCAACTTTTTGAGATATCATGCTATGTGCACTAATGCTGCCCCATCAAAGATTTTATGATCAAACGTCAGGGATTTCATTCTGTCCACTTGTATTGAAGCATCTCACGAGGTCTGATTTAGTGCCTATCCAAAGTTTTCCTCAGTCAGATGGACCAGGAGGTTATGTTTGATTGTCATGGGAGAACATGTCCAGATCACCACCTGTTTGCTGGTTAGCGATGGAGAGGTGACCAAAAAGGTTTGCATCATTCCGGGCAGATGCAAGCTATTTGTTTTGGTGTTGATCTTAGCCTTAGGTTTATTGAGCAATGGCAAGTTGTTTCATTTAATTGAGTCATGGATTGACTTTGTTCTGTCCTGCAGAACATACTTCTGAAACCTCTAGAATTGGGATAAACCAAGATTCTCAAAATTGCGAACGGTGGAAACCACTTGATGTTGGAACGATTTCTGTGTTGGAAAGCCTTCCTCATGATGTCGGTCGTTGATTTCTTCATCATTGGATGACAAGTACTCATTTTCAAAGCTAATTATGAGTCGGGCTTGTTCAGGACCAGAAATCATCCACATCCTGAACGCATCAGGATTCTCCGTAAGGCCAATGGCACCCCCTTTCCCTTTACTTTTGCATTTTCTTGTTCGTGTGTTTGGTCAATTGGAATAGCTGATAATCGATGGTTGTTCTTCACGATGATCCAATGCTCCATTAATTTGTCTTGAACAGCTGGTGGCAACGATTTCGTGTTGTGAAGATGAACACCAACCAATGTGCTGTAGTTGCCGTGGTCGAGTGTGAAGAAAAGGAATGCAAGTGATTCCAATACCTCCACATAAAGTACAAAGTTTTTCTCTCTGTGTGACCTGACAAAGATGAGTTTGAGGATCTCCACTCTACCATGTCCCAATACTGAAAGGTTGGATTTTTTTCAACCACGACAAGCCTCCATTTCTCAAATCATACACCGAGAAACAGGCTTTTAATCATGGCTTTTAAGAACATTTTGGTACTTTTTCTTGTTATCCTTATGTATTTGTACTTTTGCAAGAACATTTGGTTACTCCTCATACCTGAAAACGTATGAAAAGAAAACATTCACTTACAAAATAACAAACATACAAGAACATTCAGTTTTTCATTTTGATGGTGGCCATTTTGGGTAATGTATGGTCGTCATCTTTTTTTTTTTCTTGAAAATTTTCCAAACAAATAATGATTTCAATGGATTCCTTGTAATAGAAAACATATAAAAGACATTTTATTCATGTTTCTATCTGGTCTAGTACCGTCCCGAAAATATGACTATTTATGGATTTTGACGAGTCCATGGCGGTCATCTTGGATTTTACACCCTTAAGACTGATTTTTTTAGAGCATGGAATTTTTTTTCATCTACATACCCATAGCTACTTATAAAGTTTTTTTTGTCACTCTTGTAATTATTTCATCATTTTATGGTGGTAACCCATCTGACTATCTCTGCTAGTTAGTGACTGGTGCCATGCCAAACAACCGAGGCCAGATCTCCTGTTCCTTACTGAGACTCAGATTGCTGAACCCTTCTCCGCCACTCACCTCCAGTGCCCGAACTACATCCTCCACACAGTTTTTGCTACAAAGCTGGTGTATGCGTCTACATCTGCTTCAATAGTTCTGCTACTCATCTACTCGATTTTGAGCTTTCCAACTCTGATTTTAACTTATCTGGCTTAAAGTCTCCCTCCTCAATCTCAATAAATTCATCTGCTGCCTGTACTGTTCCTCTAACTCTGATAATAACTTCCAGCTCTTTAGCCACCTCACCACACATGCAAATCCAACAATCCTCTCAATCTTGTTTGGGACTGAGGCTGAAGCCAATTCACTTTCCTCAATGACTTCTGCCAACTCGTCTCTGAACCCACATACATTTCTCACTGCTCTGCCAATAGCCCCAACACTCGAGATCTTTTTTCAAACTTCCAAACCTCATCTTAGCATTAATATCCTTGTTGCTGCACTGGTTGGATCCTTTGACCACTGCCTCATTACTACCTGCCACCCATTCCAGCAATATCAGTATTCTAAGTCTACTTCCCATGTCGTTTGGTATTGTCATGTCAGAGTATCCATCAATGCGGAATTACTCAGAGCCGGGACCTTACGGCCCGAGAGATGGTCCAAGCAGTCTTTCAAGGCACTGCGTTCAATATCACTTTACTTTTATTGTTCCACAACATCATCCAAATGAGCCGAATGATGGCAGTCACACACAGAAAGCAGATGGCTAAAACATGCTCTTACCTTTTAAAGGATTTATTTTTATAAAGCAAGCATAGGGAAGAGGGTAGACAAGACGCTATAAAAACGGAACAAACCAAGCAAGTCAAAAAGGAGAGAATGGGACACACAAACATATACAATGAGGAGAAATAAAAGCTCAAAACTTAACCCACTAGGCGTCACAGATTGCACTTGTACTACAACACAATAATGCAGGCGGGACTTCCATTTTATTTATGATACGCAGGGTGAAAGCAGGACACAATCGTGTCCGCTTTAGAGACCAGGAGTTAGACGAGAACCAGTAAAGAGCAGGGCCAGCGATGGGTAGGCCTTCAACTTGGCCATGTGGTCTCCTTTTGTCCTTTTTCCTCCAGGCTCTCCAAAAACAGAGTGATCCCAGCTTGGGTCACTTCCCCATGAAACTTCTCCTCCAAGCAAGGTATCCATCCTCCTTGCACACAAGCCTCTCTTGGTTCTCTCGTGCACGAGCCTCTTCTGGTGGACTCTTTGCTGGACTCTCTGGTCTCCACTCACTTGCAAGATGTTCTATGATGGACTCTCTCGTTTCGACTGTCTTGCACATGAGACGACCGACTTCTCCTCTTCCTCCTTCTGCTCTCACGTAGACCCCGATCTCTTCTTCCTCCTCGGTGGAGTCTTCCTCTTGGGTCCCGCCCATGGGGGCGGCCCCGATAAAAATAAATGTACATCTTTTCTTCTGGCCGAGACATCCCACTGCACTGCCATGGCTGCCACAAACAGGCCATAGAGATCGTAATCGGCCTATGTGCCTCTGCGATGGGAATCCTCACCTAGCCCCGCCTACAAGAGGTTTTTACATACATATATATATAATTAATTAATCGGTCTACCCTGTCTATAAATTACATACGCTGCCTTCTCAGAATCACGTGTAACAAACAACTTACTCTCACAGATCCCTGTTACATGGCAATTTAACCTACTCAAACCACACGGAGCATACTGCACTTACCACAGTCCAGCTATGGATCCCTCCCCCCTTCCACGTAACACAACCTTCGGCACCCATCAAGGTTCTCCATTGGGAACCCAAGCTTCTGACCTTGAAAAATCCCATTTTCTCAAACAGGCCAACCAATTGATGTGAAAATTTCAGTGTGTCAATGACTATTCCCATGGGGATTGATAACTAAAACATCATCAATCATGTGGTTTGGCAGCCACATTAGATTGAAGGAAAAACAACTTTTTTTTGCCTTTTTTTCTCTGCCAGACTACGTGGGACCCATGGGGGTCGATGACATACGTCAAGTTTCAATTATTTTCGTTGAGCTGTTTCAGAGAGAAAAAAAAAAGTTATGGATGGATTCGGACAAAACTTGGTGGACAGGTTGGGTGCGTGACAAACAGGATTCAAATCGCATGCATCTAGATCAAGATCCAGATCCGGATACTGGATTTTTTAAAAAGTGATTCTTCACCATTGAGAGATTGGGGCCAAAACGTACAGCATGACATCTCAAAACTTTGTGGACAGATTATGACAAAACTTGGTGGACAGGTTATGACAAAACTTGGTGGATGAGTTGCGCACGTGACCAGAACAAGCCAATGAGATTTTGGTGAAGGTCCAAATGCAGATCCAGCCTATCAGTGGGATCCAAACCATAAACTGGTTTTGTATTATGGTTTTGGATGGGAGAATGATCTGAGATGGTGGTGAACAGCTGTTCTGCTGCTCTTAAAGCGAGTATATTTGGAAGTAAAGCCACCATATCATCCTCCAGTGTAATCAAATGAGTGCAAGCTGAAACTGCCGTGCAGTTAAATTAATCAATCCTCACCACACCACACGACAAAACAATCGCGTGTGCAGAACGCCTCCACTTGGTGTCTTGGGAGGTCATCTCCTGTGGTCTCGCATCGTCTGTAAGGAAGACTGAGTCTGTGTATATGTATATGTATATGTACAGTGTATATTTATCAACATTGGAGATACATGTGATATCTCGTGCTATCGGCGTTGACAGGATATGGGTCTTCTATTTTTGTATAAACATTTCCACCAAATTCATCCCCCCTTCCCCCCCCCCAATGCGTACATCATCACGATATGCATTATAATGCGATGGTGACCTCCTAATCAGTGCAGACTCAGAATTGTGAATCAGTAGGAGAGGCATAAATAGCCAACTAGAGAACCAGAATAAATAAGACAAAAACACGGCGAGTGCAATTGACGTTCTGGCCGCAGTCCCTGTAAATATTGCATTTAATCATTTCCAAAAGAAACGAGTTAATGCATTTTTTCATTCGAAAAAAGGAGGTCCGGTTGGTTAGAATGCCCCCCCGCCCTCCCTCCCTTTCCATCCAAGGAATAAAATACTCCATGATGCAACACTGCACAGCTCTCTTCTCCGAGTGACTGTGAAATCGAACTCGATAATGATGTCTCAAAGGTTTGCTTTCCTCTCCATTGTCCTCTTTTGATTTGTACAATTTCCACTGCAAATCCCCCTTCCTTGAACCACTTTGTTCCCATTCATCGTTAATCCCCCTCCTTCTCCTCCCCTATATTATTTCCCCCATTCTTCCTGCCCGTCCGTGTCCGTTCTCTGTTCTCTTTCTGTCTTCAACACTGCTTTCTGTTCGAGCCGGAGCCTGTCATTACCCTGTGGTGCTCGCCAGGACTCTCCAGCATGTTTCTCATCCTGCGCAGTGAGTCCCCGGGGGGGGGGGGGGGTGCGATTAGGGTCGAGTGCAAGTATCTCTAACTGGGAAGATAATGGGAATGGAAAAATAATGAATTTCGGGGGGGAAAAAAGAGGAAGGGCTACGATTGCTGCGGTAAGCAAAGCTATTGAAGCGACGACGAGGAATTTCAATTTCCATTGATTTGGCGAGACAGAGGATGCACCACCGAAAAATGATGATCATGAAGAGAACATTGCATTGTCAAGATGGAGAGATGGAAAGTTGATGGGGGAAAAGGTGTACAAATCGTGGATGTTCAGTAGCTATTGTGGTTATAACAAAGGAAAGAAAAAAAGACCGGTTATTGTGAGGCATTTAATTATTTGAGAGTGGCTCCACTTATTTGTAGAAATTGAGGAGAAGAAATATAGGGAGTGGTTTGTTTGTGCAATAGACAAGGGGTGTGATTGATTGCAGGGAGTGCGACGTGTGGTTTCACTTTGCGGTGAAGGAGAGCATTATGAGATTTTGGGGAGTAGAAGTGGTGTGCTTTCTATGAATTTGGTGGAGAGTGTGGTTTTTTCTGTAGGTGAGGATGAGTGGGTGTATTATTTGGAGGATGTCTTATATGCATGGATAGGGCAACCTGGTGCTCGGCATTTGCATTTGGTAAGTGGTTGTGATGTGCATGGATGGTGGGTCGATTGGTTTTCAGTCGGTGTGAGATGAGAAAGGGTGTATATTGGTGGAGTGAGATCGTGGGTGGTAAAAGAGAGGGTGTAACAGGTTAAAAACACAATAATTTCTTTATTTCAATATTTGGAATGCCGTTGAGCCACTCGATGAAGGTTCCCTCATTCACAGAGCTCAATGACAGTCACTGCAAGGCATGGTTCTTGGGTTTGGTTTTGAGCTCTTACCCTTGCAATTAATTTAAATATGTACACAATTGTTTTGTTTTTTGGTCACTGTCTGTTCATAAAGACCAACGAATCAATCATAACTTTGTGATCAGTCTTTTTGTTTTTCAAATGCTTTTTTTTTTTTTTTCATCAAATCTCCTTTAGAGAGATTACCCTTAAGTTTTTACATGCAAAGACTTGTCCTTTAAAACATAAAATTTTTTTATAGACTGTCAAGTGATGTGTTGCTAGCGCGTGCCGGATAAGAGCGAGGACTGTTAACACACCAACGCATCAGCAAGGGGGGGGGGGGGGCATGAGACTAGAGGGGTGGGGAAGCGAAGAACAAAACAGTGGGGAACACAGAGAATTAGTGAGATCTGTGGAAGGGAGACGGATGGGGCGGGGGGGGGAAACCAAAAAAATGGGGGGTTTGTTTTAAAAACAAGAAAAATGGAAAAAAAAAAAATAAAAAATGAGGGGACTTTCAGGAAGGAAAGGCAGGGAATTTGAAGGAGTGGGTTTTGGGGTGGATTAATGGGGTTAGAAAAAGATGCGAGGATTTGATGAGGGAAGATAAGAGGTGGTGGTGAACAACTGTTTGAAGACCTGAGGGAAGAATGGGATTGAAGAGAGTGAGGAGTTTATTCAAAGGCGGAGAAAAGAGGAATGAAAAGAGTGAAGGTGAGCATGTTTCGTGATTTTGGTAGTTTTACCAACAGAAGGGGGTTGTCTAATCAGACCTTGATGTGCCCTGCGGAAATATGGTGGGACTAAATCGCAGACAGAGAAGGGGAGGGGAGGGGGGGGGGGTGGTGATGACCAGAGAGGATCCTGCCTCGACCTACCTGCGGTGAGGAGAGTGAGAAGGCCCGAAAGACTCAGCCTCATCGCAGGAGATGCCAGATCCCTAAAATGACTGGTTTCCACAGCGTGAAACCGAAAAAGTGTGAGAGCGACAGGAGCACCAGCCCAAGGGGAGAGCAGTATGCCTTCGGCTGTGGATGAAAGCTTGTATGTGGTCAGGAGCTCAGGTGGCCGAGGAAGGACTTTGCAGCGACGGAGGATCCCAGTCGCGACTGGCTTTGAGGCGAGGTTTTTGAAAATGTGGTTTTCCCAGGAAAGATCATGGCAGATAGTGATGACCAGAAGCTTGAGAAAGGACTTCTTCCAATGAGGATTGTTGGAAAAGTAGATGGGGGTGAAAGGGGGGGGGGGTTCTAAACGGTCCTTTCAGAGAGACATGGTGAGTGTGAGATTTGTCTTGGCAAGAAGCTCTTTCTAACCACTGACTGACTAACTCATGAAAATGTTTAGTACTTTGGAGGTGAGCTAGAAAAGTGAAATTTTGTTTGTTGTTGAAACTCAAAGCCATGATTCCAAGAAAAAATCACAAAAACTGTCCGTAAATGAAATCCATAATATAAAAATAGCTCGGTCTTCGCATGCCTCCATCTGTCCCTGCCTGCGTGCGTCCCTGCCTGCGTGCGTCCCTGCCTGCGTGCGTCCCTGCCTGCGTGCGTACCTACCTGCGTACCTGCTTTCCTGTCTGCATAAGTCCCTGCCTGCATGAGTCTCTGCGTGCGTGAGTCCATAAACAATTGTCCTACAGCAGATACCACCAATCACGCAAACAGTATGATATCGTTGAGTAACGTGAGGATAGATGGGCCTGTTTCAAACAGTATGATATAGTTGAGTAAGGTGAGGATAGATGGACCGGTTTCAAGCAGTATGATATAGTTGTTGTCGTGTTGCCCCATTCAGTTCTGTTCGAACAGGCCCGCGGCATGGAGATAGCCAATTGGTCTCCCAGGAGCGACCCAGAGATCCCTCACATCTATGATGTTGTACTCTTGTCTAAGCGTAGCCAGGACCGCACAGTTCCATAATGTGTTTTATTGTGTGCCTGGCAGAGGTTGCAGGTGTCGTCAGTGGTGACGTTGACTCTGTGTTAGTAGTTTAAGAGCTGTGGGTGGTGTCCACAGCGGAGGCATGCAAGGTGACCATTATAAGACCTGGAGAGGAGTTGTTCTGTGTCATGGATGGGTGGATATGATA
>CM068968.1:23052967-23073362 GCA_035128595.1 Eptatretus atami
GACTGACTCCCAAGCTGTGCACCGATACGCTCAGACAGACTGAAGTCATAGTGGACGTCTAATCACATAATTCAATTTCAATTCGATATCAGATATACCAAGAACAAAAACACTTCGCACCACCAGACAACACACTTAATTCAGCTTTCAAAATCAAACTGGTAACGAGCACCAAGAACATATAAACATTTACATACCACCAGACAAATCCCCACATGTAAACCAATACTCACCACAACTACCGAACCTTTACTCCTCTCAAACACCATCATCGGAGGGGGCTTCAATGCCAAGACACTGGCCCGGTCACCCACCAACCCATCACGAACCAAACTCACGAGGTCCAACAGGCATTGCCACAATCTAATTTTCGTTATTTATATTGAATGATCCGGACTAACACACCCACACACACCACATCAAGCTGGTTTACAATAACTCTCATCAACAAACATAAGTTCTGTTCCCATCTATTTGCACACAACCACGTGGAAACGGTGAACACACTCCTTCAGATCACTACCTGTCATCATTACACAAACACACCTATAGACTCAACGCACAAAAACACAATATTCACATTACAAAAAAATCGATGTGGGATAACTTTGTGCACGACACTGAAACATATTCCACAATCAAAATAACATCCCACCCAACATTGACATCCACATCAAACAGTTCAATATGATCTTCACAGACGCAACTACTGAATACATTCCAAAGGAACATCAAAAAAAAAACCCCAATACATCCAGAAATCACACACATCATCAAACAACGAGACAACTTTAAAACAACACACGAACACCCAGCACAAGACTAGTGGAAGGGTAATTCAACCGAACGGAGTAACATTCAGATAGAGTTATTGGCAGTTTCAAAATATTTCATGAAGAAGCAGGTTATCGTACGCAAATGTATTAGTTTGATTTTGTGAAATGAACAAAGGTGCCAGGAAATGGTAATTGTATGAGATTAAGAATTTTTGCCTGAGTGCTACGTATGATGAATCTTCGTACGGATGTAACCGTCAAATACCACTTTAGCATGATGATCGTTTTGCTCACAATTTCTGTGAGTGTTCTATGACAGAAGACTAATCTGGTATAAGAGCTTGGTATAGGTACGTCATTGTATTCCCAGTATTTATTTAAGGAATTATGATACCGAGTAGGAGTACTATGGAAATGTAATGTGGACGTAACAAACTGAGCATAACGGACGTAATAACGTCCGGAGATGCTACCATGCATGTATACAGACTGCTTGATGAAGCTAATATTGCAAAATTCAATTATTTAATTCATGATCTGTTCATATGGTATATAAGGTTTAAATGAAAAATGTACTTTCAAAAAATAGCCACAGGTACTTTCCCATGGAATTACCCAGAAAGATAACACTAAACACAGAAATCAACAACAAAATAATAGTGGAAAAAACAAGGCAAAAATGGACTCCTTTATACGCACACGATGAGATTATCAACCATACAACACTTGTGCAAACATAAACGGATCGTCTTTATATCCAACTAGTGCGATACCACTACTCACCATTCGCCATAACTCCACCGACAACATAGCTATTCGATAGAACAACAAATTAACTCCTCCATAGGACCCACGCTAAGAACACAAGTATATAGAACCCAGAAAGAGGAGGAAGTATTGCAAGAATAAACTAGTGCAACGCAACCAACTCAGCATTCACGGGCCCTAACAAACGAGACAATAATCAAAAACATCAACACTACAGGTTTTTCCGCCGACAAATATTCATTTAACCATTTTAAACGTTGTGACGACCCGCGAGTTTATAGCCTACCAATTTCTCCTATTCCACACTCAGAATTTCCCGCTAAATGTGGATTTGGTAAGATCAGTTACCTATCCTCATCACCAAACAAAGATCGCACCAGGGCAGCATCTACAGAGCGCTATCACATTAGCGTGCATGGCAACCGCACTCCAATATTAGCAGACCGCATCATACTGACACTCACGAGACCCACAGTCCCACGTCTGCAACACCAACACGGATCGAGCACAAACACTCCACCCGCGACTGCTCCTCAACAAAAAACACCTTTGATAGGCATTCCACAGTAGAACACCCCAAACGAACTATTCTGCACCACAGATGAACAGGAGCAAGAATTTGAACACTCCCACTTATCTTATTCACAACAAATACCCACACAAATAGCACAACACACGCAATGCTGACTTGCCAACTAGCCTTATCAGGGTGCAGACAGTCATTCGTAATTTTCCGGAAGTTATCACACAAACAATACTTTACCTAATGGTGCTCTCAAGGCTTCAGTCCTCTCCCAGCACATCTATATGACTGTTTCATGCGATTGCACAACACCCGAGAGCATGACAAATGGAGACTCGAGACATATATAAAAGTTATTCTACCAAAGTAAATCAGCGCCGTACAGGTTGCAACTTCAAACGCCTTCTCAACGCCACAACCTGCTCACATACACAGACTGAAAGTAGCCCATCAAAATCACAGTCTCTTTTAACAACTTACACAAGGATATAGTGTTGCACCATGCACATCAATCGAACAACATGCCCATCCCAATAACATACAAACAAAATAATCAGGCATCACTTTTAACAGATCTGTATTATCAAGGCTTCCTCAACACCCACAACCTGGCTCACCATCAGAGACTGAAAGTAGCCCCCAATCAAGTCACTCTTTTAACAAATTACACCGAAGGATATAATGCTTGTACCACACATCACACTGAACTGGCCTCCACACATACAAACAAAATACTCAGTCACTTTTAAACATCCATGTCATTCTCAATCATGTCACAAACTTAAAAATAAAACGCACACCCAGGCTGAAACACCTTAGGACACTCACCGACAGTTCGGACACCACAAAACGAACAACAATAATATACCAAACAGTACATAAGATCAGTCATTAACGACACCGAGCTCATCTTGGGCTCCAGCCGATCAAAACTACCATTCAACACTCTACAGACAATACAAAACAAGCCCCTTCACATTATCACAGGTTTTACATTACAACACCCATCGAGCACCTACACACAGGGTAAAAATACTAAAAACAAAAGACATTGGAATGAGAGTGCTCCAGTTCTTGCAAAAACGCAAGTACCACCCTAATCACCCTTGCCACTACATATACAACCACCCATAGGCATAGACAATTAAAAAGACACCACAAAGACATACAGTGACATCTTCAAAATCCCACCATAGCAACAGAATCAAAACATATCGCGCTCCCACTACCACCATAAACGCAATCAAACACTATAGACCAAGCAGTATCCTGGGCAGTGACCCCCCCCCCCATATCATATCCACCATCCAGACACAGAACAACTCTCTCCCAGGTCTTATAATGGTCACTTGCATGCCTCCGCTGTGGCACCACCCCACTCTTAAACTACAACACAGAAGTCAACGTCACCACTGAGACAACCTGCACTCTGCCAGGCACATAAAACAATTATGGGGAACTGGCGGTCCTGGCTAAGCTTAGACAAGAGTACAAACATCATAGATGTGGAGGGGGGAAAAAGGGCGGGGGATCTCTGGGTCGCTCCTGGGAGACAGATTGGCTATCTCATGCGCGGGCCTGTTTCGAACAGATGAAACTGGGGGCACACGAAACAACTATATCATTACGCTTGAAACCGGTCCAGTCTATCCTCACTTACTCAACTATATCATACGGTTTGAACAGGCGCCATCTATCCTCACGTACTCACGATATCAACTGTTTGCGTGATTGGTGGTATCCTGCTGTAGGACAATTTTTTATGACTCACGCACGCAGAGACTCATGCAGGCAGGGACTTAGCAGACAGGAAAGCAGGTCGGGCCAGGTAGGTAAGCACGCAGGCAGGGGACGCACGCAGGCAGGCGCCCAGGCAGGCGACCACGGGCAGGCAGGACAGATGGGGCATGCGAAGACGAGCTATTTTTTCATCTTATGGATTTCATTTACGGACAGTTTTTTGTGATTTTTTGGAATCAATGGCTTTGAGTTTCAATCACAAACAAAATTTACTTTCTAGCTCACTCAAAGTACTCAACATTTTTCAGAGTTAGTCATCAGTGGTTAGAGAGCTTCTGCCAGACAATTCAGCACTCACCATGTCCTCTGAAAGGAGACGTTTAGAACGCCCCCCCCTCTAACTCTCACAATCCTGGAAGAAGTCTTTCATTAAGCTTCTGAGGTCTCACTATTGCCATGATCTTTTGGGAAAAACCACATTCAACGCTTGACTCAGCCAGTGCGATTGGAATCCTCCGTTGCAAAGTCCTTCTCGCCCACTGAGCTCTGACCAATACAAAGCTTTTATCCACAGCTGAAGGAGTACTGCTCTCTCCCTCTGGGCTGGTGCTCCTGCTCTCACCTTTTTCGGTTTACGCTGTGGAAACAAGGCATTTAGGATCATTGGCATTCCTGCGATGAGTGAGTCTTTGGCCTCTCACATCTCTGCACCGCGGTAGGTCGCAGGAGGTCTCTCTGTCTCACCACCCCCCCCCCCTTCTCTGTCTGCGATTTGTCCCCACCATATTTCCGCAGGCACTCAAGGTCTGTTAACAACCCCCTTCTGGTAAACTACCAAAAATCACGAAACACTGTCAGCTTCACTCTTTCATTCCCTTTTTTCTCCGCCTTTGGAATAACTCCTCACTCTTTCAATCCATTCTTCTCCAGGTCTTCAAAACAGTTTTCACGCACCACCTCTATATCTTCCCTCATCCAAATCCCGATCTTTTCTAACCCCATTAATCCACCAAACCACTCTTCAAATTCCCTGCCTTCCTTCTGAAGTCCCTGTCTATCCAATCTTGACACCATGTTCCCCGCCATCGTCTCCCTTCCAAGATTCGCTAATGTCTCTGTTCCCCACTTTGTTTATTGTTTTCCTTCTCCCCCTGTCTAGCTCATGCCCCCCCCTTGCTGTGCGTTGTGTGTTATGCTCTCATACAGCTTGACAAGCTCTAAAAAAAAAATTTGTTTTAAAGACAAAGTCTTGCATGTAAAAACCTTAAGGTGTAAATTCTTAAAGAATTTGATGAAAAAAAAAAAAAAGCATTTGAAAAACAAAAAGACTGATCACAAAGTTATGATTGATTGTTGGTCTTTATGAACAGACGTGACAAAAAACAACAATTGTGTACATATTTAAATTAAGTGCAAGGGTAAGAAGCTCAAAACCAAACCCAAGAACATCTTGTAGTGACTAGTCATTGAGCTCTGTGAATGAGGGAGACCTTCATTGAGTGGCTCAACGGAAATTCAAATATTGAAATAAAGAAATTATTCGTGTTTTTAACTGTTACACCCTCTTCTTTACCACCCACGATTCACTCCACCAATTATACACCCTTTTCTTCACACGACTGAAAACCAATCGACCCACATCCATGCACATCAAACCACTTTACAAGAAAATGCCGAGCACCAGGTTGCCTAAATCCATCGCAAATAAGACATCCTCCAAATAATCACCCACTCAATCCCACCTGACAGAAAAACACACTCTCCCACAAATTATAGAAAGCACACGGTCTACTCCAAAATCTCATATGCTCTCCTTCACGCGAAGTGAACCACAGTCGCTCCTGCAATCATCAAGTAACCTTCTATTGCACAACAAACCATCCTATATTCTTCTCCTAATTTCTACAAATTAATGGAGCCACTCTCAAATAATTAAATGCTCCAAACCGGTCTTTTTTTCTTTCCTTTGTTATAACCACTAGCTACTGAACATCCCGGATTTTGTACACTTTTCCCCATCAATTTTCCATCTCTCCATCTTGACAATGCAATGGTTCTCTTCAATGATCATCAATTTTCGGTGGTGCATCCTCTGTTCTCGCAAATCAATGGAAATTGAAATTCCTCGTGTGGCTTCAATATCTTTGCTTACCGCAGCAATCGTAGGCCTTCCTTTTTTTTTTTCCCCCCGAAATTCATTATTTTTCATCCATTATCTTCCCAGTTAAGATACTTCACTCAGACCCTAATCGCACCCCCCCCCCTCCGGGGACTCACTGCGCAGGATGAAGCAAACATGCTGGAGAGTCTGGGAGCAGACAGGGTAATGACAGGTCCGGCTCGCAGAAAAGCAGTGGTTTGAAGAACAGAAAAGAAAACAGAACGGAACACGGACGGCAGGAAGAATGGGGGAAATAATAATAGGGGAGGGAGAAGGAGGGGGATTAACGATGAAGGGCAACAAAAGTGGTTTAGAAGGGGGATTTGCAGTGGGAAATGTACAAATCAAAAGAGGACAATTGGAGAGGAAAGCAAACCTGAGACACCCTCATTATTCGAGTTCGATTTCACAGTCACTCGGCAGAAGAGAGCTGTGCAGTGTTGCAATCATGGAGTATTTCTTTACTTGGAGGGAAAGGGAGGGAGCGGGGGGGGCATTCTAACCAACCGGACTCTTTTTTCGAAGAAAAATGAATTATCGTTCTTTGGAAATGATCTAAAGCAATTTTACAGGGACTGCTGCGCAGAAATCAATTGGCACTCGCGTGTTTTGTCTTTTTATTCTGGTTCTCTAGTTGGCTATTTATGCCTCTCCTACTGATTCACAATTCTGAGGTCTGCCACTGATTAGGAGGTCACCATCGCTTATATGCATATGTGATGATGTGCATTGGGGGGGGGGGGGGGGCAGGGGGTATGATTGGTGAAATTTTATAACAAACAATGAAGAACCCATATCCTGTCAACGCCGATAGCTACGAGATATCACATGTATCTCAATGTTGATAAAGTATACCTGTTAACATATACACCATTACATATACCAGACTCAGTTCTCTTAACAGACGAGCGAGACAAGGAGATGACCTCCAAGACACCAAAGTGGAGGGTTCTGGGCACCGGCGATTGTTTGTCGTGTGGTGTGTGAAGGATTGATTAATTTAACTGCACGCAGTTTCAAGTTGCACTCATTTGATTAGCACTGGAGGATGATATGCGTGGGCTTTACTTCAAATATACTTCGCTTAAGACAGCAGAACAGCTGTTCAGCCACATCCAGATATCTTCTCCCATCCAAAACCATAATACATAAACCAGTTATGGTTGGATCCCACTGATAAGGCTGATCTGCATTTTGCGGACTTCACCAAAATCTCATTGGCTTGTTCTGGTCACGTGCGCACTCATCACGCAAGTTTTGTATAACTGTTCACCAAGTTTTGTCATAATCTGTCACCAAAGTTTTGAGATGTCATGCCTGTGTTTTGGGCCCCATTCTCAATGGTGAAGAATCATTTTTAAAAAATCCAGTGTCGGATCTGGATCTTGATCTAGATGCATGCGATTTGATCCTGTTTGTCACGCACATCCAACCTGTCACCAAGTTTCTGTCCGATCCGATCCATAACTTTTTTTTTTCTCTCTGAAAACAGCAGTCAACGAAATAATTGGAACTTGACGATGTCAATCGACCCATGGGGTCCCACGTAGTCTGGCAGAGAGACAAAGGCAAACACAAAGTTGTTTTTCCTTCAATCTAATGTGGCTGCAAACACATGATTGATGATGTTTTAGTTATCAATCCATGGGAATAGTCATGAACACTGGCAATTTCACATCAATTGGTTGGCTGTTGAGAAATGGGATTTTCAAGTCAGAAGCTTGGGTTCTCAATGGACGACACCTTGATGGGTTGCCGAAGGTTGTGTACGTGGAAGGGGGGAGGGATCCATAGCTGGACTGTGGTAAGTGACGTATGCTCCGTGTGGTTTGAGTAGGTTAAATTGCCATGTAACAGGGATTGTGAGAGTAGTTTTTGTTACACGTGATTCTGAGAAGGAGCGTAGTAATCTTATGACAGGGTAGAACCGATTAATTAATTATATATATATATATATATGTATGTAAAACCTCTTGTAGGGCGGGGCTAGGTGAGGATTCCCATCGAAGAGGCACATGGCCGATTACGATCTCTATGGGCTGTTTGTGACAGCCATGGCAGTGCAGTGGGATGTTCGCAGAAGAAAAGATGTAACACATTTTTTTTATCGGGCCGCCCCTGGCGGGACCGCAAGGGAAGACTCCACCGAGAGGAAGAAGAGATCGGGGTGTAGTGAGACCAGAAGGAGGAGAGGAGAAGTGGTCGTCTCAGTTGGAAGACAGTCGAAACGAGGAAGTCATCATAGAATCTTGCTAGTGAGTGGAGCCAGAAGAGTCCAGCAAGAGTCACCAGAAGAGGCTCGGGCACGAGAGAACCAAGAGAGGGCTTGTGGTGCAAGGAGGATGGATACCTTGCTTGAGGAGACGTTTCATGGGGAAGTGACCCAAGCTGGGATCACTCTGTTTTTGGGAGAGCCTGGAGGAAAGGACAAAAGGAGACCACATGGCCAAGTTGAAGGCCTACCATCGCTGGCCCTGCTCTTTCTGGTTCGTCTAACTCCTTGGCTCTCTAAAGCGGACAACGATTGTGTCCTGCTTTCCCTGCGTATCATAAATAAGATGGAAGTCCGCCTGCATTATTGTGTTGCTAGTACACAGTGCAATCTGTGACGCCTAGTGGGTTAAGTTTTTGAGCTTTTATTTCTCCTCATTGGTATATATTTTGTGTCATTTCTCCTTTTGACTTGCTTGTTGTTTTTCGTTTCTTATAGCGTCTTGTCTACCCTCTCCCTATGCTTGCTTTATAACAAATCCTTTAAAGGTAGAGCATGGTTTTAAGCCATCTGCTTTCTGTGTGTGACTGCCATCATTCGGCTTCATTTGGATGATGTTGTGGAACAATAAAAGTAAAGTGAATATTGAACGCAGTGCCTTGAAAGACTGCTTGGACATCTCTCGGGCCCGTAAGGTCCCGGCTCTTGAGTAATTCTCCGCATTGATGGATACTCCTGACATGACAAACCAAACGACATGGGCAGTAACTTAGAATCTGATATTGCTGGATGGGTGGAGGTAGTCAATGAGGCAGTGGTCAATAGGATCTACCAGTGCAGCACAAGGTATATCGCTAAGGATGCGGTTTGGCAAGTTTGAAAAAAGATCTCGAGTGTTGGGGTATTGTTCGAGCAGTGAGAAAGTATGTGGGTTCGAGAGACGAGTTGGCAGAAGTCTTGAGGAAATGAATTGGCTTCAGCCTCAGTCCCAAACAAGATTGAGAGGATTGTTGGATTTGCATGTGTGGTGAGGTGGTAAAGACTGGAAGTTATTATCAGAGTAGAGGAACAGTACACAGGCAGAGATGAATTATTGAGATTGGAGGAGGAGACTTTGAGCCAGATAAGTTAAATCAGAGTTGGAAAGCTCAAAATCGAGTAGATGAGTAGCAGAACTATTGAAGCAGATGTAGACGATACACCAGTTTGGGTAAGCACAAAACTGTGTGGAGGATGTAGTTGGGCATGGAGGTGAGTGGCGAGAAGGGTTCAGCATCTATCTCAGTAAGGAACAAGGAGTCTGGCCCGGTGGTTTGGATGGCGACCAGTCAAACTAGCAGAGATAGTCAGATGGGTTACCACCATAAAATGAAATGAAATATTACAAGAGTGACAAAAAACTTATAAGTAAGCATTGGTATGTAGATGAAAAAAATACTCATGGCTCTAACAAATCAGTCTAAGTGTAATCCAGATTGACGGCCATGGACCTCGTCAAATCCAATAATCGTCAATATTTTTCGGGACGGTACTAGACCAAGATAGAAACATGAATAAATGTCTTTTTATATGTTTTCGCTATTACACAGGAATCCTTGAATCTTAATTGTTGGAAAAATTTCAAGAAAAAAAAAGATGAGACGCATTACCTTACCAATGGCACCATCAAAATGAAAAACTGAATGTGTCTTGGTACGTTTGTTATTTTGTAAGTGAAAGTTTTCTTTCCCATACGTTTTTCAGGTATGAGGAGTAACAAATGCTTGGCAAAAGTACACATACTAGGATACAAGCAAAAAGTACAAAAATGTTTAAAAGCCATGATAAAAGCCTGGCTTTCTCGGTGTATGATTTGAGAATGGAGGCTTGTCGTGGTTGAAAAAACACATTTCAGTATTGGGACTGGTAGAGTGGAGATCTCAAACTCATCTTTGTCAGGTCACACAGAGAGAAACACTTTGTACTTTATGTGGAGGTCATTGGAATCATTGCATTCTTTTCTTCACACTAGACGCAGCGGAACTACAGTCACATTGGTTGGTGTTTCATCCTTACAACACGAAATCGTTGCACACTGTTCAAGACAAATTTAATGGAGCATTGGAAATCTCGTGAAGAACACGCATCGATTAATCAGCTTATTCCCAATTGACCTAAACACACGAAAGAAATGCAAAAGTAAAGGAAAAGGGGGTGCCTATTGGCGCTTACGAGATCCTGATGCGTTCAGATGTGGATGATTTCTGGTCTGACAAAGCCGAGTCATAATTAGCTTTGAAAATGAGTTACTTGCAATCCAATGATGAAGAAATCAATGACACTACGAGGAAGGCTTCCAAACAGAAATCGTTTCCATACAATAAGTGTTTCCCGCGTTCGCATTTGAGAATCTGGTTTATCATCTAGAGGTTCAGAGTATGTTCTGCAGGACAGAACAAAGTCATCATACTCAATTAAATGAAACACTTGCCATTGCTCAATAACTAAGGTAAGATCAACACCAAAACAAATAGCTGCATCTGCCCGGATGATGCAAACTTTTTGTCACCTTCCATTCGTACAGCACAGGTGGTGATCTGGCATGTTCTCCCCTGACAATCAACATACCTCCTGGTCATCTGCATGAGGAACACTTTGATTAGGCACTAAATTAGACTCTCGTGAGATGCTTAATACAGTGGACAGATATGAAATCCTGACGTTGATCATAAAATCTTTGATGGGGCAGCATTTAGTGCACATAGCAGATATCTCAAAAAGTTGAGGACGGATTTTTAAAGAAACTTGGTCAACAGGTTGGGTATGTTACCAGACTATTGATTGATTTGGTCGACGATCTGAACGCGGATCTGGCATAAGAGATTATATTAATTCTTTAAAGTGACCACCATTGAGAGATCAGGCAAAAGCAATATACAGAGAAATGAACAAAATTAAAGACACCTTAAATTTCTTCATTTCTCTGTTTAAACACAGTTTTATCAGTGATTTATAACTAATAATTCGATAACTATTTATTTGCAGAAACGAGTTCCTGGGTCTGATATGAACATTACTATGCTTGAACCTAGAGAGCACACAAACTTTCAATTTTCAAAGAGGACGAATTATTGGCCATTCGGAAGGTGGAGTCAGTCAACATCAGATTATTCCGAACATTGGCATTCCACTTTCTACGGTCAATAGGGTGTCGTTCAATTCACCAGCAAGGCAAGGAATCACAGCTTCCTGTTTTGATCGATCTGGGGGCCCTGAGAGAAGGTGTCTTCGGCTGTCAAGCGTCCATGAGAAAACTCCCGTTGCAAGGTATTGCTTGCAGGTCCAAGTTAGCTCAAGACTGTCGTGCGGTACCTTCAAATCAACTGGGCTACTAGGGAGAGCCGCTATGAGAAAACCTCTCTTCGACCAGCCAACATTCAAAGGAGAACGAATTGGGCGGGACGAGAATGGCCACCAGACCCTTGGAGTTTTGGCAACTGTCATTTTTCAGATGAGTCCAATTTACTAAATTCTCTGACGTGGACACGTATGGGTCTTGGAACTTCATCAAGAGTTTCTTCTTTGAACAATTGCACTCAACTGTCAAACACGTGGTTTTTTCAGTGATGGTTGGGGAGCAATCTGGAGCACTGGTCGGTCAGACCTTGTGGAGTGTGTTGGACAACATCAAACCCTACAAATATACATTTCTATCCTTTAACGATGGAAGTCTCCCTGGTCTTCTCCACTGGTCAATGGTCAAAAACAAAACTGTTCATGGAAGATGGAGCTTCCATGCCGCACTGGCAAAAAATACCAAAAGAATGGCAGGACAGAAATGAGATCAAGCGACTCCATGGCAAGTCCAGTCCCTGACATGAAATCCATTGAACACCTTGGGCATTATTGGATCGACTGTGCGGAAAAATTCCATGGGAAAACAACATCAAGGAGAATGCTAAACCTTTTGTGGAAGCCTGGGCAGAAATCCCACAAGAGAAATTTAGAATTCGTTAGTTCTATGCTGAAAGAGTAAAGCGTTGAATCTGCAAATGGCAAGTCCACGCAAAATACTCGTGTAATGTATTAAAATGGAATCAATTACTTCAAATGTTCAATACATAAATTTTTTAAAATCATGTGTTACTCTGTCATGTCTTGTGTGAAGCATGATATTTACCTCCACCCTGAATGTGAAGAAGATTATGTTTCACCCCTTTCTGTCTATTTGTTTGTTTGTCGGTTTTGTTTGTTTGTAACAGCAAGCAGGTGGTGATCCGACATGTTCTCGCTGCCATGCCAAACACACATAACCCCTGGTCTATCATGACTATGGTAAACTTTGTTTGGTAAGGCCACTAAATAGCTCGTGAGAATGCTTTTGATACAATGGACAGAATTAAATCTGACATGTTGATTGCAAAATTTTGATGGGCAGCATTAGTGCACACTCTACTACTCGCTAAATGCCACTGGCTTCTACTTTGCAGAGATTATGCAGATAACTGTGTTCTCCACTATTATTGAAACTCTGAGCAGAATCAGATGTCATTGTGCCTACACAGTATCAAGCATCAACCAGGACAAAAGAGGAAATGAATCCATCTGATGTTTACCAACAAAAGATAGCATCGAAATGAGAAGAATTCTCTTGATTCCTATAAACAAATCAAGCAATTTGGCTATCTGACAGCTGTGGAAATTGACAATGGCCAGAGGTAAATCCATTTTCATCACGAGGGTGTTGAAGTTGCTCAAAAACTACTGGCTAGAAAATGCAAGATTGCACACGTGAAGGCAGAACAGAATGGTAGTCTTACATATACATGCACTTCTTGAAGGAGTAAGAAAAACCTGGACGGACTGTCGAACTGATCATACGAGTCATCTGATAGACAATTCTGATCTGCAGCAACTTTGTCCTGAAATTGACTTGGGTAGCATTTGGTGGGGCAAGGACTAATTGTCTGGAAGTATCATTTGAATCTGACCACCATGGGGAAAGGACATCACAGGCATTCCTATATTCCATGCATTCACCCATCTGTTCTTAGAAAGGGAAAAATTGCAGGTCAAGCATGGAAGAGCTCCTTTGGTTTTGCAGATCCCTTCTGTTTCATAAAAATCACTCATTTAATCAAGTTGAAGCAGATTCTGAGCCATTTTCAATCATCTGGAGCATTTGAAAATGTCATGCATGCAAAACCAGCATGATGTCATGTGAAATGGTGCAAGGACAGACTATTTTCCAAAAAGAGTCGGAGTCTTGAAAACACTCCCACTAACTAAGGACACTTGCTGATCCCCAAGAGAGCAGTCCTCATGCTGGTATTTGGTGGACAAGTCAACAACTTGACCAACTGTTCCTGAGCAGAAGGTTGGGGTTTGGACAATGCAGGTTTTTATTCATTTTCCATTGGTCTAGGTACTCAAAATATGACTATTCGGATTTGATCGAGTCAATGGTAGCCACTCTTGGTTTTACAAAACCATTTAATAAAGCTGGATTTTTGCATATATATATATATATATACATAACAACCCATCACAGCTTCCTCAGAAAAAAAATTGGTGTTTGGTCACTTGTAACAATTTTTTCACTACCCCCCAAGAATTATGCGGTAGATAAGAGGCAGCCTCAGAGGGTGCTTCCTGGGTTCAGGACTCCAACTTTCTGGTGGTAAGCTTTGTAAACACTAACTCTCTAGCCGGCCTGCAGAACTAGGAATGCACCGTAAGGCAGATAGCACCACCAAAACCCACAACGCCGTCTCTGCCCAAGAGCTGACAAGAGAACTTATGTTCTGCAATATGGGCTCCAAAGAACAGGGGGTACACTCTGGAAGAGGCCTGGAAGAATGGGAATAGAAGAGAGTGTGCAGAGTTTATTCCAAAGGCAGGAAGAAAAAGAGTAATGAAAGAGTGAGGTGAGACCAGTGATTCGTCATTTTTGGTAGTTTTTATCGTCAGTGTTTTGTTTTTCTCGTGTAATTTGGTTTCTTGTACGATGGCTATATGAATGTTGTTTGTATGAATGAAGTGTTGAAGTTGCATGACCTTGCTGATGAGCCCATCTGTGTTGTATTGGAGGATATTAAGCGTATGTGTGCATTTCTGGGGTTGAGGAGGTCGGGATCCCATGTGGGTTTCTTTGTCTCTGGCTAGAATGAGGAGAAAGGAGAGGACTGCCGAAGGGAGGTCACTCCTCAAAGAAGAAAAAAAGAAAAAAAACATTTGTTGTGGATATGTGATGCATGTGTGAGTGTGATGTGTGGTGTTTCAGTGTTTGTGTGTGAGGTTCTTGAGTGGAACATGAGAGGGAGTGGGCCGGTCCTCGGGGACCAATCGGTGCTCTGACCGTGACCTTGCTGCTCTGACGACTCCAAGCAGCAGCGAAGAGTGGAGAAGATTTGACCCCAGTCTTGCATTGGGGGATGCAACCACCGCAAAGAGGCATCCCCAATAGTTGCTTATGATATCCTTGAGTAAGGTGGTGATAGTTGGACCAGTTTCAAACAGTACGATATTGTTGAGTGACGTGAGGACAGATGGGCCGGTTTCAAACAGTATGATATTGTTGAGTGACGTGAGGACAGATGGGCCGGTTTCAAACAGTATGATATTGTTGTGGTTTTGCGAAGCCGGTGCTCCTCCCCTGAAGCAATGCCACACAACATATAGCAGTACTGAGACAGTTATTTCATTAATATTCGTTTTAGATAGCCATTCCTTTATGTCTAGTGGGTTTATAGGACAGAATGCATTGCGTGGACTTTTCAGAAGGTCTTTATTCCCATTCTTTATCCTTTATTTATTTTACTTCACACACGACCCCTCGATCATGCAGCACGCGTTGGAAAAGGCAGTTCATCAGCATACTGTATGTGTACAATTTCCCATTCAAACCTTATCCTACCAAACTTGAAGCCTCACCTTCAGACCTTTCCCATACTCAAATCCCACACAACACCAAGCTCACTTACCTTCACCATTAACCGCCACACCATGACGATCAACCACCATGCATCAAACAACCATGCCATAACTCACCGCTACCACCACGATGAACGCCGCAACCACAGTCACCACCACGAACACCCACCACTGCTCTTGGAGGTGGCGAGACATTGGCATCAAGTTGGGGGGGCATTCACCCATGCCCCGCAAATGAGTTATTGTGCCTCCCCCACCCACCCACAGGCCAAGCCTTTGGCCAAACTTTGCTGTGGTGTGTGTGTGTTGTGTGTGTGTGTGTGTGTGTGTGTGTGTGTGTG
This sequence comes from Eptatretus atami, assembly GCA_035128595.1. Lineage (NCBI taxonomy): Eukaryota > Metazoa > Chordata > Myxini > Myxiniformes > Myxinidae > Eptatretus > Eptatretus atami. The sequence goes on from CM068968.1 coordinate 23,068,401, forward strand.
TGAAAGAGAGGACTTTGCAGCATGTTTTTAATATGAACTGGGTGGTGTGTTTTTGTGAGGCAAACTCTTATTATCAAGCATTTACATCATAGATTGAGTTCTGGAACGTAGTTTTGCCCCCTCCCCCGCGGTTACCCTAAATGCGCCCCCCCCCGATTCAATTTTTCTGACGCCGAGTCTGGGCGGAGAGCAATGGCACTATGTACCATTGCAGATGCTTATGCCTTGAGATGTTCTGGCATGTAAGTTGAAACGCAGGTGTGCACTAAAATCCGTTCAACATCATGTGGATAGCCCAAGCGCCTCCGCTCAATACGCTCCCAATGGGTATCCAGTGCATGTTCGCTGGAAGCACCATCAGACACCCTTGTTTCATGAAACTCGGAGATAGAGTTGCGTGGCAAAGCGCAGAGCGATGAGGCCATCTCTGCCAAGTCCTCTCATGGCGCGGCCAACACTTGGGGAATTGTCCGTGCACCAATGGAGAGCTCAGAAACTCCTACCCTCCGTGCTGATCCGCCTTTCAGCTCCTTCCTCACCAAACAACTATAAAGAACACCTGCGGGAGCGATCTAAAACACTTTTGGCTTGTCGATCAAAAAAAAATCAAACAAAAAAGAAAATTGTGTACTGATAAAGGCGGAACTAAGCAGGCGGACAAAGCTCATGGAATGGAGCAGGTGGAGTGAAGCACTGGGTGGGCGAACTATTCAGTCGCCGTGCCGGGTGCATTCATTAGGCCCAAGCCGATAACACATTTACACACACAGAAAGTCTTACACGTAAGAACTATCTTCTCACATGTTGTCTCGTGTTTTCCGTCTCATCTGCTGTGGACGCATAAGAGCGATTGGTGAGAGCAAGTCCAAAACAACCGCTCTTTTCAGAGCGACCGCATGGACACGCACTTCGTTCAATTTTCTTCTTTGTAGCACCTCACCCGCATTTCACCTGCACCTGACCGCACCCATCATCACACCTCCTTTGACTACACACCATTAGACATCCTCAGTTTTTTCCCCCTTCTCTCCACCCCCTGCCCCCTTCCCAAGCGACTGGGAAGTGACCGCGCAAGGTATTGAAGAGGCCGCACACCTCGTACTGTTTCTATCTTTCTTTGTTCTCTTACGTTCCTCGAGGAATGAATTTGATGATGCCTGTCATGTTAATACAAGTTAAGATTGCATAAGATTAGGATTAGCTTGGTTCTGCACTATGTCCTCTTTTGTAAAAACGTGCATTTTCTTTTGCCACACCGCACCAATCCTTTCTTTGCCCTGCTGAACATATTGCTTTTGTCATAAAACCTGTGATTATTGTGTCGCACACTTTTCCTTGCCCTTGTTTGTAAAAAAAATAAAAACTGCTTATCATGGAGTGCGGTCGTATTCCATGTGGAGGATGATATGGGGGAACAAATGGTCTCTCATCCAAATGTGTACACAATGATACGCTCATATACTACTATAGACTGAAGTCATAAGCATTCCATACCTTTTATTCGCAAGCGTTTTCTGAACCACCAAGACCTAGAAAGATGCCAGAATACATCGCTAAAGTACCACAACGCGAGATCGCTAAAACGCCAATTTGTACTTCTGGTTTTTGATCTTCCTCTGTAAAAACAATGTAAAACTGTAGCCCGACCTACCCCAATAACTGCTGAAGCCATGATTGTGGTTCCAACACGAGGAAGTTACTTTTTCTCTGGGCTAGTGCACGCAACCCCAAAATAAAAAAAAAATACATTTTCAGTTTCAATTTTTTTCAATTTAAAATATAACATTTTTATTTCCATAGTTGTAATATAAGTACAGTAAAGAAAAATGTATGACAATAATATTTTCCGAAACTTGGTGAACTCAGAGGGATACAAATCAAAAGAACACATATGGAGCATATTCAGAAGCCGAGGCTTGTATTGGAATGCCTATGGACTAACAATATAAATGACAAAACGATAAATTCACAAAACTAAGGAATGACAAAGAATTAAGGAAAAATGATGAAGAATACTGTGAATAACAAGAATAGACAGATTTATATAAAAATGAAATGCAATGAGGCGAAGAGTTTCAAAAGTGAATAACAAATCAATGTGTAAGAAGGGAAACTTTTAATAATAGGAGGTCAAATTTCGTTATAAGAAGACTTAAACCGACCACAGACGATTGTGCCTTTTATGCTCCATCAATACTTTTGCAAAGACATGGCCTACTAATAACGTTAATGTATTGTTACGTTGTGGAAATTCACAGGACAACCATATAGGTCCTTAGATCAGTTATGTCGATAAGTCTGTGTTCAGATAGATTTCGCCACGTCGTCTAGCGGGGTGGAAATCACAGGACACCATATAGGTCCTTAGATCAGTTATGTCGATAAGTCCGTGTTCAGATAGATTTCCCCACCGTCGTCTAGCGGGGTGGGAATTCACAGGACACCATAAGGTCCTTAGATCAGTTATGTCGATAAGTACGTGTTCAGATAGATTTCCACCAGTCGTCTAGCGGGGTGGAAATTCACAGGACACATATAGGTCCTTAGATCAGTTATGTGATAAGTACGTGTTCAGATAGATTGCTTCCCACCGTCGTTTAGCGGGGTGGAATTCCGCAGGACCATATAGGTCCTTAAGATCAGTTATGTTGATAAGTACGTGTCAGATAGATTCTTCACCGTCGTCTAGCGGGGTGGAAATTCACAGGACACCATATAGGTCTTAGATCAGTTATGTCGATAGTACGTGTTCAGATAGATTTCCGCCACCGTCGTCTAGCGGGGTGGAAATTCACAGGACACCATATAGGTCCTTAGATCAGTTATGTCGATAAGTAGTGTTTCAGATAGATTTCCCCACCGTCGTCTAGCGGGATTTATTCGTGTAACAGGGCTGTGATTTTGAGGTAGTGTTTCTTCTTTCTGCTATCTTTATTTTGGACCAACCGCCTCTCACACCACAACCACCACCAACCGCATCTCGACAACCACAGCCACCTTCTCCAGACCACCTTCACAACAGCCCACTTCTCCACAACCGCCTTCACAACAACCACCTTAACCACAAAACGGCCAGCAACGCCACCATTACAACAACCACCTTAACCACAAACACCACCGCGTTTCCACTCAGCACATGGTTGCCAGAAGCCTGGCATTCGTCGAGGAGAACGGATGACGGCCTCACTCCCCCCAACGAATAACCTGCGAGAGGAACAAAAAGCAACGAAAGCTAAGAAAAGGGCAAAGAAAGGCCCGATCCAGGAGAAAAAACGCCCTTCTTCTGGAAGTTTCCCGCGCGTGCTGGAAGAGGGGGCGGGAGCGCGAGGGTGGCGGAGCTCGAGATATAAGGAAGGTGCAGGTGCAGGCTCGTGCGTGTGCGGCATACGCTGAAGGTTTGTCTCTCTGTGGCTCTGCATCGCGCACGCTACGCTGGATATGCGCTGACTGGGTCGCCTCAGGAATGTGACGAGGTGGCTCACTGGATCGAAGGCACTCTGAGGGGGTCGGTGGTCGTGACGGAGTCACTTTGGATCGTGTGCGGAGTCGGATCATGGAGGAACGAGCTCCGGGAATCACCACACGGTCACGTTTTATTCCTTTTATTTGTATTTCTGAGTTTTTGTGTGTTATTTGTGTGCGCCAGCCTAAGTAAACCTGTTTAAGTGACTGTGAATATAATAATAATAGAAGGCTGTAGGCTTTGTTACTCGTGTTTTGTCATATCGTGCATTGGGCATACATGACTGCATGATTGATACGTGCATTGCTTGTATCTGTGCATGTATAAATAAATGTCATGTTTAAATGTTCACGTCGTTCGTCTGCGTCCTTTCCTTCAGTGAACTGCCATATTGAGTTTCGAATATAGCTGCGCTTTTTAATAGCCGATAAAAGAATCGGGTCCAACTGGGGCTTCGCGATAATACCCCCGCGTCGGTTATCACAGACGGGAGCGAGCTGCTTAAGCGGCTCGTTCCAAGCAGGCCCGTGAGGTACAATCTCTCGGTAGTCTGCCCACGCGATTATTAGGTAAATCGACCATTCGGCGATCAGACCCTGTCGTGCGGGGTAGAGTATTGACAAGGCTGTGGTGTGATTAAAGATACACCCGTCGCTGGTTTTCGGCGTTGATCCGAAAGCTGCGACTAGGTTTGTCCGTTCGGTGGGCGAGAGCGGCGCCATTGCTAGAAGCGTCCCGCCACGCGACAGGGCGGAAGCCAAACAACATATATAGAGTTATGTTGTGAGTGAAAGGTAAAATGTTATCTTGTGATCTGGTGAAATGAGTGATATCATGGACTGCTGTAAAGTAATATAAAAGACTGTGAGAAGATTATTGATATGCTGTAACTACTTGTAAAATCTCTGTATAATATTAATGTCAAAAAAGTGTCATGTTCGTTTGGTGAAAAGAGGTGCAGTTGTGTCGCGTGGATGAGAAAGGGTACAGATCCTTGACGTGTTTTGAAAACAGAGTGGGTGTGGCTGATTGTTACTTAGAGCATTCCCAAACAATTTACAATAGTTTGGGTAAGATTAGGTTAAATTAATTTAATCTATAATTCGCAGCGTGTGGTGTGATGTGGTGTGTGTTGTGTGTGTGTGTCTTGACAACGCTGTTTCTCGACAACCACGGCCGATCTAATTGAAACTTGCCAGATATTTGCTGGGACCTGAGGAGGTGCCTTTTGGCAAGTTTTGATATTAATCAGGCATGTGCTTTCCAAGGTTAGGCCATGTATTACCAAACCAATGACAAGACACGTGTGCTTCTGCTGTAGGCTCAAGGCCGATGGGGAAAGACGCTGCCGCGGCTCCAGTACGGTTACAGATCCGACGTCCGAGAGAGTGAGACCTGTGTAGTCTAATAATTCCCTCGATTTTCTTATGCGCATTATAGATAAACCATGCCCTCAAGTAATCGTTTTCATATTAGACCGGTGCATAAATTTCGGTACG
>CM068968.1:23074790-23089012 GCA_035128595.1 Eptatretus atami
ATATCATGGACTGCTGTAAAGTAATATGAAAAGACTTGTGGAAGAAGATTATTGATATGCTTGTACATACTGTAAATATCTCTGTATAATATTAATGTCAAAAAGTGTCAATGTGTTCAGTTTGGTGAAAAGAGGTGCAGTGTGGTCCCGTGGATGAGAAAGGGTACAGATCCTTGGAGCGTGCTTTTGAATAACAGAGTGGGTGTGGCTGATTGTTACTAGAGCATGCCCAAACAATGTTACAATAGTTTGGGTAAGAATTAAGGTAAATTATTTAATCTATAATTCCAGCAATGTGTGTGTGTGTGTGTGTGTGTGTCTGTGACCGCTGTTTCTCGACAACCACCGGTCCGATCTAATTAAACTTGGCCAGGTAATATTTCTGGGACCTGAGGATGTGCCTTTTCAAAGGTTTGATATTAATCGGACAAGTGCTTTCCAAGTTATGGCCATTTATTTACCAAACCAATGACAAGACACGTTGCTGCGTAGGCATGGCCGATGGGGAAGGGAAGCTCAGCCGCGTTCCCATTACGGGTTACAACGTACGGACTTCCGGAGAGTGATGACTTCGTGTATTCTAATAATTTCTCGATTTCTTATGCGCATTAATAGATAAACACAATGCCCAAGTTATGATCGTTTTCATATTAGACGGTGCATAAATTCGGTAACATCAGAGTGAGCTGGTGTGCTCCGAACCAGGAAGTAAATTTGTTTTTTTTTTTTGCACGAACGTTTTTTTTTGTTGTTTCTCTTCTCTTCTCTTTGTGTTTTTTCCTTGCGACGACATTGCGAAAAAGGCAAAATACGTTAGCGCTAATTGAATAATTTGCCATTAAAACGAAATTGCGAATAATTATCGTAACTGCGATATGCGAACTCCGGGTCACGCACGTACGGGCACGCAGAGCGAAGAAAACGGCCTGTGTGGTTGTTTGTTTCTTGCTCACGGTTTGAATATATATATATATTTTTTAACGGGCACGTACTAGTATTTTAAATCTGGGTTCTTTTGATTTTTTTTTTTTTTTTTTTGAAAAAGGCTCACTTGGCTGCACCAGGATGTGTTTGAGGGTTGAGGAGTAGCAGTTGAAGCCAAATCCTATCCAGGTTCGTCCTGAATGACTTCATTTTTGCTTTTCGCTTGTTGGGGTTCCTTCTGATGACTCCAATGCAGTACCTATTTTATTCGGTCTTCCATTTGATTTTAATTGAAATTTTTTTATATCCCTTTCTAAATTCAATTGACTTAAGAGGACATGACAGGGTCAGGTGTCCGATCAAAGTGGGATATCATGGTACCCGATCATCACTGCCAGCAGTTAAAAAGTGGCAGTTCTAGTCAGGGCCGTCTTAACAGCATTGTTGGTCCTGGGCTAAGCAATGCACTGGGGCCCCTACCCACCCACCCACGGGAATAAAAATGTAAACGGTCAATAAAATTAAACCTATAGATTTATTGTTACTTTCAACAAAATCAATGTTTAAACATAAAAAACATGCTGTAAAGTGAGGACTAATCAACACAAACTTTTGAACAATATAACATAAGCCTTGAAAAAAACATTTCAACATGTAAATGATAATTAATTGGAACACCGTACAGACGGAGAAGTACAGCATGAATTATTTATTATTAATCAACACAAACGTTTGCGAAATTTCTTTGCAGATAATTAATTTATAATTGGCTTGAAGTCAATGGTCTTCAGGATATCATTTTCCATGCACATGAGTGAAAGCCAGTTCAAACGCTGCTGCCCCATTGCGCTGCGAAGTTGATTCTTTGTAAGTTTCAATCTTGAAAATGAACGTTCCCCTGTACAGGTGGTCACCATCATGCACATGAACACTCTGAGCAAACACCATCATGCACATGAACACTCTGAGCAAACACCATCATGCACATGAAACGCATGAACACTGAAACCAAAAGCAAACACCAACACACAACCTCGCATCAATTAGGCAATTAAAATCCGAATCCGTCTGCAACTTTTTGAGATATCCTGCACACAAACTAACAGACAGAAAGGGTTGAAAACATAACCTCCTTCCACCTTCGGTGGTGCAAGTAAGAAGACACGACAGTTTCTTGAGGAAATGGCTTTTCTTGGCAGCAATCAAAATGGAAGAACAGCACACCCTTACCCCGACATTCACGGTTCCCACGTATTCGCGGTTCCCTCGTTTCGCGGTTGATAATTTGCGACATGCTCCTACATTCGCGGGAAATTGCCTCGCGTATTCGCGGTTTTCGTGGCGATTTTTTTTTTTCATGAGCCGCGATCATAACAGAGTTCTAAAATATATCTTCCACGAGCCACACACAAAGCAGCTGGATGTACGTACAGCACAATATTGTACGTACGCAAACACGTATCTTCCATGAGCCGCGAACATGACCTGCTTCCTGTACGTACTGTATTGTAGCTTCATGGCGTAAACATAGTTTCATGGGCTGTCTCACCAGTGTAACACATCATTCCACACGCCGCCATCCCCCATGAGTTGCTTACAGAATGAAACACTAACAGCATCTATTGATGTATCCAGTAATTACCAGGTTGCCACATCTGGACATTACACAATGGAAGCATTCAGCGCATATTTGTGTAAATCACAATCTTGCTGCAAACAGCACCATCTGAGTGGTTACATTTTAAAAACGCTCAGCAGAATCTGCCTGCAGATAGGAAAGGTATCATGTCCTGTGAGTTAAAGAATGGAAACATTCAGCATATCTATTAGTGTAATTAGCAGCTCGCTACATATGGACTAATTACACAATGACATCGCTCACATCTATTATCAGTTGCAGAATACAGCATCACTCATAAAAATCCTCCACAAACAATGCACAGACGACTCACCGCATCCGCGCACCATCATTCTCGTCCCGTTGCTCTGACCTGTGTATTGCCTCTCGCTCCATTCATTCTTCGAAAATGGCTCTCAAGGATCGAGGATAACACTCCCAAGGACAACAGATAACCGGTTCCCAAGTATAACGAGCGTGGTGGGTACAAGCGGCACCTCCAGCCCATTTACAGTGCACACGGGTGGTTCCACCACTTCAAGGCGCGCAACGTTGAGCTCGTAGGGGAGTGTGCCTCTGCGGACCACGACGCGGCCCAGGCATTCCCTGCAGAACTCGCGAGCCTCATCGAGGAGAAGAGGTACCTGCCAGAGCAGGTCTTTAACAATGATGAGACTGGCTTGTTTTGGAAAAAGATGCCGAACAGAACGTTCATCTCACAGCGCGAGAGCAAAGCAGCCGGCTTCAAGGCCGCAAAGGACCGGGTATTCCTTCTCTGCGCAAACTCAGAAGGGGACTTCATGGTAAAGCCCATGATGCTCTACTATTCCCTGAACCCACGTGCGCTGAATAATACAAACAAGTAGGCGCTGCCCGTGTATTCGAGTTGAACAGGAAGGCGTGGGTGACGTCTGAACTTTTTATGGACTGGTTCCATGGCATGTACCAGAACCTGTTTTCGAGCAGCTGCTTGACAATGCTCCTGGCCACCCAATGGACCTGAACGGCACTCACCCAAATGTTGAGGTCATGTTCCTGCCGCTGAACACCACCTCCCTCATCCAGCTGCTCGACTAGGGGGTAATATCAACTTTCAAGACTTATTACACTCGGCGCACCTCATCTTCATCATTTTGCAAAGTTACATGTGCTGTGTTTTTTTAAATAACAAATTGAAACGGTACATGATGTTGTTGTTGTTGTTATTTTCGTTTTGCAGTATGGTACGGTATGGTTAAGAGACTTTAAAATGCATTATTCAATACATTGGAAACGGTACCTAGTCAGGTCAATATACAGTTTAACCCCCAAAAAATTGCTACAAAAGGTTTCTCAACTGATTCTGGTAGGTTTTAGTGTACTTTATAACATACTAAAAGTTTACCAAAGTATGACCCCCGCAAAAGTGTTTTTTTCAAGATGGCGTCCAAGATGGCTGTCGAAACCTTTTAATGATCATAACTCTGTAACTATCAACTCAAATTTGATGATCTTGGTGTCTAATCCTAGGATTTTGGGGCAAAGAACACATTAAGATCATAAAAAATGATGTTGGCCTATTATGTAACACAAAAATCCAACCTTTGTCCATAGAATAAGTTTCAGAGCGTTCAGTTTTGAGTGTCATCCTCCTCCTCAGTATCGACCTCTTGAGTGTTGTTTGGATCGTCACATTTTTCAGTTTGGCAAGGGCCACATGCAGCAGTGCAGGGGATCCATAGCGTCTGCAGCTGCATCGAGAGATTTGCACCCCCTCGAACAGTTGCAATGGATAATTTTCAAGAGTTCATGAGGCGCAGCATTGTTTTTGGGTCATAATTGGAATTAACTGATCATTTTCCTGTTTCCATCCCCATTCAGTTGGGTTCATTTAATTTGCCATCCCCATCCATACCATAATTTGAAAGTACACACGTTGGCTATGGAATCTTGTTGCAGGTGATGTTGGTGGAAGCCGTTCAGGAGTGACAAATGCTTGAGCAGTTGCCACTTTCTTGGTGAAAATATATGTGCAGTGATGATCGATCATTAGACTTGCCACCAAAGAGATCAACCATCAGGTCTTTTCCAAGATCTGATATGTCCTCTGAGATTTGTTTGAAGGATGAATGCACTAGCACAGGACTTCATGACAGGATCAGATTTCCTAATTTTGAAGGCTGACTTTTTTCGATGCCAAAAATCCTTGAATGAATCACAGCCTGTGTAGGCATGTACAAAGAGCAACTCATTGCACACATCGTCTCCTAAAGTGTCTTTCAACAGGTTAATGTTATACACTTTGTGTTCTTTTGACTCGATGTTTGTCAGAACGGAAGTAGATGATCTCATTGTCTGTTCTAGGTAAGCACACATTTTCTGAAATGCTTCATACTTATCTTCATCTTTAGACGACCAGACTTTCTGCGCTTGGCATCGGGGCATTCTGGAACACTAAAGGCACAGGCTTAAAGGACCGGAAACTTCCACTACACGAATGATGATAAAGTCGTCTGCTGCATGAAAAATCTCGTAAATAGTATTCAATCCGACCCTTTACAGTAAGTCCCCAATCATCTGAACGCCATTCACAGACCTCCAAAATTGTCTCCACAAATTTGTCAGTCAGTACCCAGCTAAAGTGTCCCTTGTCCAACTCAATTTTACATCCACAGAATATGCAATCCTTTTCACTGTCAAAACCTCCACTTGATTGTTCTGTGGTTCTCTTTGCTGGCATAGAACCACTACTTTTCTTTGCAACAGGCTTTTAATGTTTTTATCATTTATGTACTGTTGACGACAGCTTTTATGCACTTTAGTACCGGCTTCAACTACAAGATCGTCCTTCCGTTTACACGGCTTCATTTATTCCCTTCGCCCCCTTACACTGAATTGCAACCCAGTTATCACTGAATCCTCGATCTCCTCCTTGCAGATAGGACAAAAAGCTTGGCTGGCTGTGCTTGCACTCATTGTTGAATCTAAAAAAAAGAAAGATGAGAATTAGTGTCACATCTATAGTAGTCAAGTCAATATATGGAAAATGCCCCCTCAACCCCCAAACATTGGTACAAAAGGTTTCTCAACTGATGCAGCATTGAAAATATGGAAAGCCACTGCAGCAAAAAATCTTAACTTACGCTATGTGATATAAAATGGTTACATGTGTTCATTTTTGACGCCATATTGGATTTGATGTTACATAGAGTAGCCAACATCATTTTTTATGATCTCAAGTGTTCTTTGCCCCCAAAAACCTAGGAAAATACACCAAGATCATCAAATTTGAGTTGATAGTTACAGAGTTATGATCATTAAGGTTTCGCAGCCATCTTGGACGCCATCTTGAAAAAAACACTTTTCCGGGGGTCATACTTTGGTAAACTTTAGTATGTTTATAAGTACACTAAAACCTACCAGAATCGGTTGAGAACCTTTTGTAGCAATTTTTTGGGGTTGAGGGTATTTTCCATATTTTGACCTGACTAACCTGTGTTTGTCTTTTTTTATTTGTAAGCATCTTTAATGAAACTGTAATCGTGCATTCGTGGTCAAAAACATTTTAAACTTTAAAAAACATTCCCATTTGAACCACAAACCGCAGCGAACCGATAACGTTATCTCCCTGGTCCCAATTGTACCAATTCCCCGACTTTGCTGGTGTCACCATTTGTGGCCTTTTTCATGAACCAGGAACCGCTGTAAACCTATAACATTATCCCCCTTGTCTCCATTATTGTAACAATGACAAAACACTCGCGGATTTTTCCCCCCACACTCACAGATTTTTCCCCGACATTTGCGGATTCTTTGCAGATCGGGAAATCCCTGGAACCTATCCTCCTATTTCCCATTGAAACAATGCCCCCACATTTGCGGTTTCAACATTCGCGGGGTTTTCCCGAAACATATCCCCCGCGAATGTCAGGGTCCTATTGTATCTAAAATGAGAGAAAACAATAATTTGGCATTAATGTGCAACAATTATCACAGCACGTATACATTCCCAAATTATCTCCTACGCGACATACCCGTTTTCGGAACCTTAACAGTGACATCATTTCACAGTCGGCCAGAATCATGCATCTGATATGGAAGGGAAATATGAGTGATTGGCAACTAATATGAGAAGAGTCCAGAAAGAGATAGACGGAGATAGTATGAACGCTGCATACCTCACACCAGTCTGATGGGACCGGTATTGCTTGTTGATTTTGGCTCCCATATCCTAACTGAAACCGGAACCCTCCACGCTCCGATTCTGCTTCTCATACAGCCACGGCTCCAGCGTTTCCCTGCGGGCCAGTGACGTTACTCTCAGCAAGTCTTTAATGCATCTCTTGGCTCAAAAGATAACAACGAAAAGCACTCCAAAGCCCGATAGAAAGAAACAAGAATGAGCGAGCAAAGCAAAAGGAAGGACAGAGAATGCAAAGGACATAAAGACCCTCACATATGTGCTAAGAAGAAGAAGCAAGCAGCTTAACAGAGTCCAGAAACCCTCTCAAGCTCCGAATTTCCTGTTCTCGAAGTCTTTCAGTCTTTCTTCTCCTTCCTGTAAGTGCTCTTCACTCTGCCTTTTAGAGCGCATCTCTCTCCCCCCCCCCCACCCCATGCCTGGTGTTGGCTTAATGGTTAGGGTGTGGGCTTTGGATCCTAGGGTCCTGAGTTCAAATCCCACTCAGCTGTTGAATTAATACCAGGTGGGGTTAACTCGGCCTGCATCCTTCCGAGGTCGCAAAATGAGTGCCAGCATGCTGGTACACTGTGTCGGAGTGGCGACCCGTCCAGATTGTGCCCAATAGCCAAGGAGACTGCTTAAGCACCACCAACGCTCTGCAAAGAGTATGGTCCCAATGTCTCCTCCTCACCCCCCCCCACCCTCTTCACTCAAGACTCACCTCTCGCCCTGCCCATGGGAGAGTCACTGCAGCTCTGGGATTTGGCATGGTATGTCGTCTCAGGCGTTCGTGAAACCTGTTTGAAGTGGTTTCGGGGGCGGCTGGAAGGAGAATTTGCTCGTGATGCTGTAAGATGCAGCAAATGTCTTGTAGAAAAGAAAATGACACGTGGGATTTCTAACAACATGATCGCAATGCGGACCTATCAACACGGACTCTCGACAGTTAAACTAAACATTATACTATAAAATAACTAGCTTTAATTAAGTGAGGATCTTTTTGGGACTGGTCAAAACCATAACAATATCCATATCCTGAAGCCACAACAAAGCTGCATGGTCGTGACTCATGAATGCCTTGACCTACTCTGATTTCTGGCGTATATTTTCAAGAACCCTAGTGAACTGTGATGGCTCAATGCATGATGACTCATCTTGCAATTTATCCAGAAAATCAGGTGCTACAACAAGTTCTTTGTTTCCACCAAATTTCAGCACATAATTTTTCAAGATTGTTGGATACAAATTGTATCCCATCAGTATTATCTGCTCCCACAAAGCCAGGTATAGGTACTGTATTTCAAATGCAGCTGTGGCAATCAATGTGTTGAGAGCTGCATAAACGAGAAAGTGGCCACAGATGTTTTGCACTGTATTTTCAGCATGCTGCCTGAAGCACTTCCTCCAAACCAGACGCTGCCATAAAGTGGCCAATGCAACCCAAGAAACTCATTTGGATATGTAACCCACCAAATCACAATCAACTTTAGATCACTGTCCTCTGGTTTGCCAACGACAATTGTCATTGCCTTCATCCACAAAGGCTGGTCAAACGTAATGATATGTGTGAACTGTGAAGCCATATTTGTTAAGCTGCTTACTCACAAACTTTAATGTGGAATAGATGCAGGACATGTCAGTCGGTTTAAGATCGATCATTGGCAAGAAATGTACTGTTGACTTGCCTGGATGATCTCCTCTATAGGCAGCTTGCATCATACCTGACCATGATGGCTTGGGTGATTTTATTAACACTGAAATCTTCCCCAGGACATCCACTTGCTGTCATGTCCTCACACTCAACATCACACAGAGACTCATAACTGTACATAATCAAGACCATTGCACAGAGAGTTTAAATGGAGAATATCAATTCTTCCAACTTCTGCAATGTCATCTTTGGTTACAACAACTCTTGGAACAGTTGTACTATTCGTGTTGAATCCTGGTGTAGTGGTGGCAATGATCCCCATTCTGTGGAAGGTGTTCAGCCCATCAATTCTCCAAGTGTTGTGGTCAGCATTATCGACTACATGTTGAACAGAATGTCCCGGGAGGTAATCGGGTATATTGAGGACTTGTGTGACAGCTGCACTTCTTTCAAACATCTTTACTTCTTTGTAGGAGCAACAAAGGCCACGTTGGTAGAGAGTGTCAATTAGAAGCCTTGATCCAAAATGGTGGTGCAGTTGCAAGCCAAGTCCTATCTGCAGTGGGGCTAAATGACACTTGGGTTTGCAGCTTGTATTATAGCTTGACCAATGGATGCAAACTTTGAGATTTCTTGCTTTTCAAATGTAATAAATCGGAGAAGTCACTTTTGTGACTGCGGAAGAAAATGCAAGCCTTGTTTGATGTCAGAGAGTTCAACTGCCGCAGGATAATTATTGCGTCATGTGGATATTGCTTTTTTGTCATTCTTTATTAGTTCCACAGCAGTCCTAATGACATGCATTTTATCTGTTTCAGGATTATCAATCTTTGATGCATAGTTCAAATCATGGAGAATTGTATCAGCTGTGTGGTGAGATGAAACAACATTGGATTTCCCATTGATTTCAGTGAAAACAAGTGAAAAAAAAAAGACATAAAATGTCATCGCCCCTGTTGTTTTAGTATTTTTGCTGTACGGAGTTAAAGGACTAGCCCATATTTATGTAAAACTAATATGGCCGCCAGCAGAGGTCGCTGCATCAGCAGTACAGCCACCCCTTCAGCCAATGATGCTACCCCACAGCTTTTTTTCTTTGTGCAGTCTAAATGGTTGGCAATCACTCAGAAAATCTGCCATTTTATTTATCACATCAGTAACTGTATTTTGTTCATCATCACTTTCTTGTGGGTACTAAGCTACGAGAGCGAAAGCATATTGTCTCTCTGTGTTGTGTGGGGCCTGCCCTCCCTTTTTTGTTTGCGGCTGTTATCACATGGTGTACCTTACTCCTACTGAATTTATTTCATGGTTCAGAAGTTCACGCTACAGGCCTGGTGGGTCACTGCGTCAACAGCAAACAAATCCTGTGCATACATGATTTGAGCCGGAACATCAGTCGACGGCAGACCATTATTCTCTGTGTACTGAGCAATCTCTTCCATAGACTTTAGAAAGTTATTTGTTCTTGCTACGAAAACATCACCCCCAGCACCCTTGCTGTCATATTTGGCTGGTTTTGCACAAAACAGACAACGTTCTTTATCATTAAATGAGTGTTCATCAGAGCATAGAGTATGGTCAGGTGGCAAGCATGATTGCACAGATTTCATTTGGTCAAGTTCAATTATTTTTTTTGTTTTAATATATATTTCTCGACAATCTGTATGAACTTTCTGGTCAGGTACAACTTGTATGACATTTCCTCCAACACTACTGGCACAATTTGTGCCTTGAGCACCCTTTTTCTCCAACCAAACGAATTTCTTCACCACTGTGCAAAGGATTTAGACATAGGACACATTATATTGATCGGTATTCATCGTAACTTCAAATCTGAAAAGACAAGAAGGAAATCACAAATTCGGGACTAACTAAAAGTTTGCTTTTACATTTATACATTTTATTTTATACGAGGGGAAAACCCGTCAAAATGACTGGTGCACAAAACTCAACACAACACAGGATTACATTAAATACAAAGTTATGGATTCCATCCGATGAATTATTTTGCAATAAATAATACAGTCCAAAAAATGAGACTTTCCCTGGGGAGGATGAGAGGTGATGGGAGAAATTGCTCAACAAATTTGTCAAAACATTGCACATTGGAATGAGAGCATTGTAACTTTAGCATGCCCTCCCCCCACCAAACATGAGGGTAAGGTTGATCTTTAGGCAACCCCCCCCCCCCCAACCAGCTGAATAAACCCACCTGATGTTATTTAACAGCGCTGCTGTGGCTCAAACTCAAGACCCTAAGAATTTAAGCTAGTCACCTTAACCTTGAAGCCAAGAGCAGGCTTTCTTCACACACATTACCACAACAGACTGAATCTTCAAAACAACAACCGCAATAACAATAAAAATTTAGAAAATCGCTCATCCCTTTATTAGAATTACATGCATGAAGGAACACCCTTCTATGTTTTCATATTATTCAGCCTTGAAGAGTCAGGATAAACCAAAATTACATTAAAAAAAACCTTCATTTATGAAACAATTTGCTAAACCCTTTATTTGGGTGGTGTTTAATGCCACAGATCGCTGGCATGATCGGTCCCCAAAATAATAAAAAATAACTCTGTGCACATACATGTAGCAAAAACATGCGTACTGTTTAGGTGCATGAAAAATGCATCATCGTTATGTGTGTTATATATATATATATATAATATATAATTATATATATAATATATATATATGTAGCACATTGGGACCATACTCTGTGCAGAGCGTTGGTGCTGCTGAAGCAGTCTCTTTGGCTATAAGCACAATCCTGGTGGGTCGCCACTCCGACACAGGATACCAGCAAGCTGGCACTCATTTTGCGACCTCAGAAGGATGACAGGCAGAGATCAACCCCACCTGTATTAATTCAATAGCCAAGGGTATTGAACTCAAGATCCTAGGATCCCAAGCCCACCACTCTAACCATTAAGCCAACACCAGCAGTATTTGTATATTATAGTATATGTATATATGTATATATGTATATATACCGTATACTGTATATATATATATATATTATATATATATATATTATATTGTTGTGGGCCGGGGACTGGTGGCGAGAACTATCGCTAGGTGGGGAGGTTACGTCATCTTCCACCAGACTCCCCGGAATTGTCGCGCCGTCGCTCCGGATAACTCCGTGAGCGGCGGTCTTTTAACCGACCGTGGACGCAATACCTCCACCGCGTAGCGTAGGTCTTTTTGTCTAGAACCAAGTTACCTAATTAACCACCGGTGTCGTCTACCGGGGAACCACGCCCTCGCACGTCTTGCTCGAACCGGTCACTCCACCGTCAGCTGCGGTAGAGTTCCAACTACCGACTACCAACCCGGTTCGGGTGCAGTGAGCGCAACTGCCAAAGCCGTGCCGGCATGGATGAGCAGATTAACGGAACAAAGACCCGGCTAAAACTCAGATCCGAACCATGCTGGACCAATGAAAGAAAGGACGAACCAACTGGAACATTTCTACAATAATTTATTATAATAAACGAGGAAATTTATGTGCACAGAAAACAGGTTCATTGGGGTGTATGCAGGGAAAGAAAAAATGTAGTGCGACAATTTATAGCAACTTACAAAGCAGACACAGAGCAGACTTACGCGGAATTAATCAGGCAAGATTTACAAGTTCGAAAACACTTAACAGTTCTACTTATTAGACTGGCGCCACACACTCAGACACACACTCAGACAAAATAAACCCAGTTGAAGGCAAGACTTTGCAGCTAGGAGGGAAGGGGCAGAGGTCGCAGGTCTTTCGAGTACCTGAGTCTCGGGAAAGGAAGCTCCGTGTGCGGCACCTTACAACAGTCGTGCAGTCAGGTCCACAGCCGCCTGTTGGAGTTCGGGTCCGTGGAGGAGCTCGAGTGGGCCGGGACTAGTAGTCGGCCGTCGGGCGAGACGTGAGCGGAGCCAAGCAGCGGAACTCCTTCGTTTTCAACCAACTCCGGCCTCCAAGCACAGAACGAACGACCCCCAAAGACTGAACAAACGACCCTCAAAGAACTGAACGAACGACCCCCAAATAACTCAAGACTAAGGATATGTCATGGTTATAGACCTCCCTCAGCGGGGGGCCTTGTCAAAACTGACGTCACTGACCGCCCCGATTGGACGGGGCTCCCATGGTTCCCCCCTTTGGCGGGGCCTCGTCCAGGCACCGCGAGGCCCGCCCACTCCACGCGTGTGGACTCGTCAAGAAAGAGTTGGAGCGTTTGGAAAAGCCAAATAGGAACTGCGACAGCGAAGATTCTGTCTCGGAAAAACGAGCCTCCAGAGACAACAGGTGGACCGTGGTACATTGTTGCCAGCGAAGAAGAGCGTTAGTGGATCTGAGTGAGGATCGTTGGAGTGAGATCGTGATGAGCGTTGAGTGAGGTCGTTGGAGTGAGGATCGTTGGAGTGAGGATCGTTGGAGTGAGGATCGTTGGAGTGAGGATCGTGGAGTGAGATCGTTGGATGAGGATCGTTGGAGAAGAGCATTGGAGTGAGGATCGGTGAGTGAGGATCGTTGGAGTGAGATCGTTGGAGTGAGAGCGTTGAGTGAAGATTGGAGTGAGATGTTGTGGAGTGAGGACAGTTCGTCAGCTGGTAGCAAAATAAAGGAGGAAGGTCGTAGAGGTTGCGCTCTTTGGGGTCGTTCGTTTGAGTGTGAGAGAGCTGGGAAGACCTCGACCCGTCCTTGACGGGTCTCTCGTTGGGTCCTGTCTGCAGCCCTGATCCCCGCCTCGGACTCCGCTCTCTACTCGACCCGGGCTCCTTCGCAGACACGGTCTCCACGCGTGCGGCCGTGGACCGAGTCGCACGACCATTGACAAGTGCCGCACCACGGAGCATCCCTTCCTTCCAACATTCAGGTACCCGAAAGAACTCGGACCTCAGCTCACCTCCGTTGAGCCTGGTGTTGGCTCAGTGGTTAGGTGTGGCTTGGGATCCTAGGTCCTGAGTTCAAGCCCCGTCGGCCGCTGAATTAATACACCAGGGGGTTGACTCAGCCTGTCATCCTTCCGAGGTCCGGTGAAATGAAGTACCAGTTCCAGTGTGGTACTGGTAAGAGGCACTGCATCAGCGACACAGTCGCACTTCAAGAAATGATAGCTACCCCGGCAGCTAAGCTGCCATACGACCACCAGCTCACCTCCCTCTCTGGCTGCGGGTCCTTCCATACATCTGGGTTTATTTTCGTCTGAGTGTGTGCGCCGTCTTTAAGTAGATTGCAGAAGTGTTTTTATTTGATCATTGTAAATCTTGCCTGTTTTATTCTCGCGATAAGTCTTCTCTGTGTCCTTCTTTTGTAATTGATTGTAAATAAATAATTGTAGAAATGTTCCCAATTCGTTTTTCTTTTCCTTCATTGGTCCAGCATGGTTCAGATCTAAGTTTTAAACCAGGTCTTTATCCCCGAAATCTGTTCATTCGACGGTACGTTTGGTAGTTCCGCTCGGCTGCATCAACTGTGGTCCACCTTCGTTTGTGGAAACACGGGCTGCGTGAGCGGTTGAAATGGGTGAAAGCTTCCAAGGATCTGTGGCGTCCATGCTGAACTTCTCAAGCTGGTGAAATGCTGCACTTGTGTCATTGCATACAGTTTTGTGCTCTGCCTGGAACCAAGGCATCATTCCAACTGACTGGAAGAGGGGCCTTGTTGTCCCTCTCTGGAAAGGAAGGTGATCGCAGGACTGCAACAACTACCGAGGGGTGGCATGTTGCTCTCAGTGCCGGGAAAGGTCTTTGCTCGGATAATTCTTGATGTGGTTCACCACCATCTGCTTGAGCACCAGCGTCCAGAGCAGTCAGGCTTAATACCAAAGAGGTCAACGATTGAACGTATCCTTGCTCTTCGGGTCCTC
>CM068968.1:23119598-23134269 GCA_035128595.1 Eptatretus atami
ATCTGGATCTCGTATGGATTTTCGCATTCAGTCTTTTTGACATCTGGGTAAAGACAGCACTCATAGTAATGGCTGATCCAAAGCATTCTCCGATACCTATTATGGTTCTGTGAGGGTGGCATGATAGTAGCACAGTTAGAGCTGGTGACTCCATTACTACCAAGAGGATATAGTGAATAGAATTGTGGCCAAGAAGATTATGCTGGGAAATTAAAGCGTGGTGGCACGAAATGGCAGTGGGATGTGCTAATAATCCCAGCAAAAAGTTATTGGCAAAAAAACTTAGCAGGGGGGGCGATGTCTTCACATACATTATGATCTTCATTATTGAGAGATACATGGAGGATTATTTCGAAACACACTAAAACTTAATTATTACCCTCGCCGAGGGGAGGAGGCCCTTGCATTGGTCCGTTTGGTTTGTTAGCTTCATCAAAATCGAAGATTTTTTCAGTATATTGGTCAGTCGATTCTGTTATCTGTCTGTCTGTTTGTCTGTCCTGTCGCCGACAAGGTCACAATTTTAACCGATCTCAAAAAACTAACCACATGGTAGAGTTTGTCATAAGGAAGAAACTATTGTTTTTGAGGTAAAAATGTCAAAAAAGTCAACATAGGCCAAAGGTTAACTTCGGTTGAGAATTTCTAAAATCCTCAATTTCATTCCCACCGATCGACTGAAATTTGAAGAGGAATTTATATTTCAGGTCACTGAATTCAACCAACCAATTATTTTTAAGGGTCAAACATAAGACCAACGTCAACAACAAAGGTCAGGTCAGGTATGGAGCAGTGCTGGAGCAGCACGTCACTGCGTCCACTTTCTCTGCCGGTACTCCAAGGGCACTCGTCGGCCGTCCCAGGCAGTGCTGGCCATCCCCATCTCCTTGAGATGTTGATCAATGTGCTTGCAGCCACGAGGCACGTGGTCAGCCCATTGGCCTCATACTCCCGGCTCCCATCACTGAGAGAATCTGGTTGAGCAGGATCAGCATCAGGGAAACGAGCCACATGTCCAGACAGCCGCAGCTGACATCCAAGGCACTATGCAAGTAACAAATCTCATTTCAGTCTCTTCCTCAGCAAACCGCTCGTTCGACACAAATCCGACCATAGGATAGCCAACGATTCTCTGAAGACACCTGTAACAAAGGAATTAAGTTCCATCCTCAGATCCCTGGTCAGAGTCCAAATTCACATCTATAGAGCAAGAATGGAATCAACCAAGGACCTGAAGACTTGGACTTACGTCTCCACACGGTATCAGCAGCACCACAACCCCATGATCCATGAATCCATGACTCCTTGGGGTCGACCCAGAAGTCCTGTTGACCTCTGGCTCCACAGCCAGCAGAGACATGCATATCACTGCCACGAGGTAATTAATCTCTTCCGTGAGTCACGACCTCGCCACAAACAGGTGCAGACAGGACAAGCAGCAATCCCAAGATGGTCCTTGAAAGCCTTCATCTTAGTTTTGAACCCAGGAAACGCCGTAATCCAGCGCTCCGACTCCTCATTACAGCACCTCGAGGCCCCCAAAAGGGATATCCAGATCTCCGCAAAAATGACGCATCCATCTGAGAAATCAAGGTCGAGATCTTTGCCTATTGCCAAAATGAATCACCGCACTTGATCTCAACATCCTCCCCATAATCCAGTCCACACAAGTGCTAAAAAGTGTGGGGGCCAGGACACACCCCTGACGAACTCCAGTAACAAACTGGAAATAAGTCAGAGATGGTACCCAACCACATCTCACAGCATCTCAGTGCCAGAGTATAGTTCAGACATCAGATTGATTCAGTTTGGTGGACCCCACGAGACAAGGAAATTCTCAGAGGGCATCCTGATTCACTGAAATTGAAACGCTTTACAGAGATCAACATAGGCTGCAAGAGCCCCCTGCCGAAACTCTCTGCCTGCGTTCGGTAGGCACGAAGAGCAAGGAATATGGTCAATCGTTGAGACCTTTGGTGTAAAGCCTGACTGCTCTGGATGCTGGTGGTCAAGCAAGATGGGGTGAACCTAACAAATAATTATCCGAGCAAAGACTTGCCTGGACTGAGAGCAAGCGTCACCCATCGGTAGTTGTTGCAGTTTAGCCGATCAGCCCTTCCTTTCAGAAGGAAAACAAGGCCCCTCTTCCAGTCACGTGGGAATGATGCCTGTGTTTCCAGCACAGCACAGAACCACATGCAATGACACGAGTACAGCCTTGAGAAGTTCACATGGATGCCACAATCCAGAGTTTAGCCCCATTTCAACCGGTTCACTCACAGTCTGTGTTTGCACAAACGAAGGTGGACCACAGTTGATTGGAGGCGGCCAGCAAATAGGAGAGTCACAACCCCTGATATCAACTCGACAGTTGGTGGATCAGCTTGGTACAACTGCTCAAGGTACAGGCCCACGGGCATTTCACTTCGGACTCTTCTGTCAAGGGCCCAGCCACCTCTGCTCTAACTGCAGTACACCAAGGGATGGGCTTGATGAACACAATGTGCGAAATTCCCCTGTAAGCAGGATGACAATACTTAATCCAGGTGATGCTCTACACCCCCACAGATTCCTTGCACATAGGCCTCTTGTCCACCTAGTGCCGTACAGTTTTATGCCTCAGCTCCCTGAACAGCTCAGCACTGCCATTTTAGCCTGGGCCCTGCGACCTGGTCAATGGTAATCCAGTGTCCCTTGAGAGACAAAATTTCTTCTTACCCTACGTGAGTTCCACGAGATCTACGCAACATCAAGGAAGTGGTCTTAAGGCACTCCACAAACTCTTCAGGATCCCCCAAAGCACCCAGAACTCCCCCAAAATCTCCACTCAGCCTGTTCACAAACTCCTCAACTACCTCTCATTTTGAGCTTTGCCAACAATCCAAGCCTAGGCCTGGGATGGTATCAATTCTCCTGGATTAAGCTGCAACTTAGAGTTGCTACAACAAGCCTGTGGTGAGATTGAGGAAGTGAGCACTCCGGTAGAAACCCTAGCAGCTCTGGTTTTCCTCAGTGCCATCAACGAGCCATGGTCAATCTCACTTTGCCACACCACCAGCATTGGAATACCAAGTCCAGCGATGAGGCTGTGGTGTTTGAAACCATGAACGGCCACCCTCCGTCCAGTGACTTCTTGCAAAGTCAAGGAACTTAGTGCTATTCTGGTTTCACAGTTCCAGACCCATGGGGAGACGAACACATATGTATAACATTCTATCTGTTCAGCGATGCATTGAAATCCCCCAAGACTAAAGAGTATCCATCGCCTGGGAGTACTGATCAACCAGAACTCGAGCAGTGGCAAAGAATGCGTCCTTCACCGCTTGAGATCACTCACACTCAGTCGGAAGATAAAAACAGAGACACAAGGGAAGTGACTCCCAAGAAGGTGAACAAATCATTAGTATCATTATATTGCTCGTTGACCCAGTGTATAACCATCAATTATCATTGCAGTCAGCTTTATTAGGACACACTACAGCAGCTCCTTGGCAGGGTAACTCATCAGAGCGACGAACAGAACCAATTGTCCGGGTCAGCACCTGCCATGGATCTCTCCGCATCCGGTCTCCGAACCTCAGAGAGTGCTGCAATAACCGATGTCCCAAATGCTTGAGCTCAGATGATAAGAGACAGGTGATCATCCTCTCTAGGAATAGGACATTCCAGGCACCCCCTGAAGGGACCACCTCAGGTTAACTCAAGGAGACCACCGTCTGGTGGATAAACACATCAGCACACAACGACACACAACTAACGCACTCTGACCCGGGAAGGTTACCCCATGGTTTCCCTCCTATCATCAAAGAATGGGGTCCCGAAGGCTTTGCTCCAATCCCGTCATCTGTGAGCTGCCCTGTAAAGGGAAAGCTGAACAGAAGGTACTCCCATGGAGTGGGTTTTCTGATTTAATTTTGCTTTTGGTATGTTTTTAATTAATTACATAACATACCAGGACACAAACGCCACACAACACTACACAAAAGTCTGGCGAGGGTCTGGCAATCTCTGATTGCCTTTTTCTTGTTTTTAATTTTCCAAAAATTCCTGCTATAATACATAACAATAGGACTCAACAGGATGACCGTAGGTACGCACACTGCCTGTCACCCATCTAGCCGGTTTCAATCCTACCAGCTTTACAACTGTCATCCTGGTGTTTTACAGGCAGGGTGATTCCATCAATTGTGTGTGCAATCCTCGGATGCCGTTGAAATTAGTGTACCTGACTGCCGACATTAGTTGTCGGATGATAAAGATCCCTCGGTGTCCTCCACGAAGAAAGGCGAGCTAAATCACACGGGCACCATTAAAAAAATACCAAATTTTCTGCCCTAACTATTGCTGAAAAGAGAGCTAAACGTCACATGACCTCTGGCCAAAGAACTGTTTCAACAGAACCAACACCACATCAACAAAATGTCCAAACACCGAGTAGGAAACATGCATACAATGCTTTATTATAGAGTAATCTATTTATTATCCCACACTTTTTTTTTAAAACATGGGGGATGTTGTAATTGGCTCCCTTCTGTCTGTCCTGTGGTGCCACAGAAAAGACACACAAAAACAGCTTTCTCTAAAGTATAGAAGACATAGAAGATATATATATATTGGGGGGCAAAAAATTGAGTGATATCATCTATCCATCCCGTTGGTCACGAGCAAATCTCCTCCTAAACAGTTGTGCAGAAATTCACCCAAAGACCTGCCCCGCTAGGGCCCTGGGGCAGGGTCAAAAACCCCAAAAAAAATGCAATTACAGAACATTTTAAAACATTTTTAAATGAAACTTTGTGGAGTATGTGCAATCAACATTGGGCGAACAATGAAATAATTATATGCAAACGATTTTTTTGGATTTGACCCCCTGGGTTCATGCCCCAGTGGGTGGGGACTTCGAGTCACAGGGGTCAAAAGAAAAGATTTTATTTTTTAACGTCAACATTTTGATATTGGAGCGATCATTCTGGTGGAAACATTTTTGTCATCTTTCCAACTTTTGCTTTTTGGGGGAATCTGTGGGGATTTGTGATGGTGTGCCATCGACTTTCGCTCGTTGTTTTATTTGTTTGTTTTTATTTCCAGTACATTTACATAAATTGTGTAAAAATCTGTTTATTCGTCATTATTTGGGGTAAATTAGGCTTCATAACACAACTTAACAACAATGACATCAAATTTAAAAAAATCTATTTATTCCATTAACAGAAATTTATTTTATCCACCAACAACACCCTGGTCCAAACCATTCGGAAAAAAAGAGGTTCGTGCTATTGTATAGGAAAAGTATGTATGTCATTAATACAGTATTGTAAGGGAATTTCTACTTTAAGTATGGTATCCATTTCCAATAATTAAGGCTTTCTGTTTTTAATGCACAAGCTGAAAATGCTAATAGCAGCAAGTGGTGATAATGAAGTACAGTAATATTATAATAACAAATTAATTAATGAAATTTCTGGTCCATGTAACATAACGTTGTTGAAATTTAGCAGACGATTTGCTTGTACACTGTAAACATGCTCATCAAGGACGTTCATCAACTAAAAGCATCGCTACAGGCAAGAGGTTTTGATGAATGAGGCAATAAGATGATGTCATGCACAAGGCTAGGGACACTTCACTAAATGAATTATATCGGAAGTCTGAAGGTATATGAAATGTTCCACTTGAAGTGGACAAATGTATGTCCAAAGCTGGAAAAAAAAAACCTTGAGAAGTAAGCAAGCATCATATTTTGTAATGCAAGTTTAGTTCGTCGTAAAATTCCAGCGTTAAATATGAAGCAACTTTGTAAATATACACAGGATGACGAAATTGAGTAAACAATACCATGTGAAAATTATGGGAATGAGAAAAAAATCAAAGGCAACTGGTGGAAATTTGAAGGACTGAGAGCTATGGGGTATAGAGGAGAGATGCAGCAGGTAGAGTTAAAAGTGAAAGAGAAGGCATAAAGGAAGCAGATGTTACTTGTGAATTCATGAGACGTATGATGTTCTCCTTCCCAACATCGTTTCACACAAAAGCCAGCAGTCGGTGCACGAGTTCAATCGACATGATATAATCATGTGCATCTGAAATGATTAAAAAAAAAAGCCTTTTTTTTCAGATTTGTGGCAACACAAGCAAAATATCTTGTCACAAGGAAATTAACACGTTGTAACACAGAAATGAAAATTTATAAAGCACGGCTCGCGAGATTTATGAAATAAAGCGCACGAGTTATGAAATTTTATAAAATGTCATTACCTATGATCTGTAATTATTAAAAACAAAAACAAAAAACATATTGGGAATGATCATGGGGCATGTCCCCTTTTCCTTTTGTTGAAGGGAGGGGGACACATTGGGGTTGAAGGTGAGAGGGGGGGGGGCCGAACGAGTAAAAAACATTTTAACATATCTTGAGCTTCTGTCAATGTCCCTGCTCAGTCTATTAAATAATAATTATTTATTGTATTTGTTTGTTTTGTCTGTCTTTCCAACGATTTGTCTTTTGAAGCTCACTTGGCGTAGGAGACCATAAAAAACAAACCCTATCATTTAAATCTCTTACACCTGTTAAACAACGTTCCGTATTGTATTGAAGTTTAAATGTATCTCATTGGGAATCATGCTCTCCGTTCTGGTTAAATGTTGAGCATTCAAATGCAGCACGGGAAGTGGCCGCCAAGACAGGGAGACAGCTGAATGAAACGAACAGACACCACCGGCTCGCTAGGTCTAGTGTGTGGGTCGTGTGTTGTGTGTGTGTGTGTTGTGGTGGTTGGATGTTATGATTAATAATCATATATATACAGTATATATAGCCTGGGTGTTGGCTAGATTAATTTAGTGGTGAGCGGGTGGTGTTCGGTTCTGTGGTTCCTGAGTTTCAAGCCCCGTTGACTCCTGACTTTAACACCAGGAGGTTGACTCAGCTGTCATCCCTTCCGAGGTCGCGAAATGAGAACCAGTGACCTGGTCCCGGTGTAATTCCCAGGTTAGATAGGTGTATGCATATCCTGTGTGTCGTAAGAGGCGACCAGCGGTTGCGTCAGGAAGGCATCCGGCGTAAAACCCTATGCAAATCATTAGCAGACAACGAAAACGTTGATCCGCTGTGGCGACACCATAACGGGGAGCTAGCAGAGAAGAAGAAAGAGAAGATATATATATATATATATATATATATATATATATTATATATATATATATATATATTACTAGCATAACCCGCGCTCTGCGCGAACCATGTTGGGGTGGGTGTGTTTGAGAAAAGGAACTGATGCAGAGTAATCAGTAGTAATTTACTTTAATGCAGTAAGTGGAATAAATTTCACTGTTTCATGAACCATTTTATTTACTTTTTTTTGTACCATGCACCTCATATGGTCTTTGAGATAATGTAAGCCGAATATCACGTTACTCGAGCAGCAGAACAAAGTCGAAGATAGCGCGACAACGAAACCACAAACTCGGAAATAATATATAAGATATATATATATATATATATATATATATATATAAATTATATTATATATATAAATATACGAGGTCGTCTGAAAAAGTAACAGGGACTGAGCCTGCTGTGTGCTCCACTTACACAACTTGAATGAACGGGTTGCATCACAGTCTTTCACAACATTCCAGCAAATATATGATTGGTGATGGTTGACTGCGCTTTTTTGTATGTGATTTTTTTGTTTGATTTTTGTGATTTTTTTACATTGTGTGATTTTTTTTACAGGTCGTGCTTCACGTTGTCTAGTCTGAGTCGTCACGCTATGAGTTCGTGAGCAGAGAGCCAATCTGAAGTTCTTGCCAAACTTGGCAAAAACACTTCCGAATCCTTCGCAATGCTGCAGCAAGTCTACGGGGAAGAAACATGTCACCTACACGTGCATTTGAATGGCACAAGAGGTTCAAAGAGGGATGGGAAGGAGGTTGAAGATGATCTAGTCTGGAAAACCTTCAACGAGCAGAACGGCGAAGAACATCGAGCGTGCGAAGCAGATGGTGCACGCAGATCGTCGACTCACGTGCGGATGATTGCTGAGGAACTTTTCCATCAAAAGGACACTGTCCTGGAGCATCATCACTGAAAATATCGAAATGCGCAAGGTGTGTGCAGAGATGTCCCCAAGCTGTTGTTTGCCGAGGACCAGAAACAGCAAAGAGTCACTGTCTGTCAAGACATTATCGAGCGCCTCGAGGACGATCCAGACCTGCTCAGGAGAGTCATTACTGCATGATCGTGGATTTCGAATACGATCCCGAACCAAATGGCAGAGTCGTCAGTGGAAAAGTCGGCATCACCAAGACAAAGAAAGCAAGGATGTCGAGGTCGAAGGTCAAGGTGATGCTCGTCGCGTTTTTTTGACATCAAGGGCATCATCCACTTCGAGTTCCTCACAGGGTCAAACAGTGAATCGATACGTGTCCAAGGAGATCCTCCGGCGCCCTCATGAGATCAGTCCGGGCTAAGTGGAGGGATCTGGGAGAACAACGGCCTGGGTGCTCCACCCATGACAACGCTCCTGCTCACAGTGCCTGAGCATCCGACAGTTTCTGGTGGAAAGAACGTGCCAACTCTGGAGGCAAACCCCGTATTCACCAGACTTGGCCCTTTGTGATTTTTTCCTATTCCCAAGCTCAAGGGGGTGATCAAGGGACCCAATTTCCTGATGTGGAGGCCATCAAAAGGGCCGTGACGACGGAGATCTGGAGGATTCCAGAAGAAGCTTCCGGGGGTGCATCAAAGCGTGAAAGAAGAGGATGGACAAGTGTGTGAGACTGGAGGGAAACTATTTTGAAGGGGACAAGCTGTGATTTAATATATTTTCTGTGAATCAGTCCAATTACTTTTTGGACGGACCCATGTGTGTATATATATATATATAATAATATTAATATATATTATATATATAATATATATAATATATAATATATATATATATATACCACACACATCAACACACACACACACACATATTCAAAATATGTGGAGTGTGACGAGCACCTCCCCGATCTCCAATAGATAGTCCTACACGAAAACGTCACCTCCACCCAGAGGCCTCGGCCCAGTGACTTGTCAAACAGACAAAGATTACATAATCACATTAGTTAAACATCAAAGGAGCTGCCTCTCGGATTCCAGGCTTATTTACTCTCATCAAGATAGCATACTGATAAATATTAACCCAATGATGACCACATTCGTTGTTTAAACATCAGACGCACCTCCTGAGTGTTACGCCACGTATTATGTCTCACATGGTAAAATGCCTGGGTAAACTGGGTTTAATTTGTTTCATCGAATTTTTAAAAAAAATTACGAATTTTTCCGGAGGTTTGGATTAATTTGAAGCAATTTCCATTTATTTGGCATGATTTATAATATGTCATACACCTGATTTTATTTACTCATGAACATAAATTTTAACTCGTTATTTTTTCTTATTCCATCCGCCACTGAACTGAAGAAGGATGGAGGTTAGGTTTTTCACCCTGTTTGCAGGATACCAAAAAGTTATCTCAAAACGGATTTGAATGAAACTGGTTGAGCAGGTTGGGCGTGTGACAAGGACGAATTGAAGTTGATGTTGGGTGAAGAATCGGAATAATTCTCAAATTTTAAGAATCGCCCAAGCCTAGTTGCTACATGTGCCGAATATGAAAAAAAAATGCATCCGATCATTTTGGAGTTTCGGCTCCGGACGGACGCACACACACACAAGCCCACTGGGCTGATATCTGGTTGGAAGCAAAAAACAAATAATTTATCAGCAGCAAAATCAAAATCTTTACTTATGCCAACAAACAGACTGCTTCTTCCTTTCTGGATTTTGAATACCCATCAGAAACAAATAATTTTAAGAATGCATTAAACCTTGTATCTCCAGACACGCTGCACTGCACTTATTCTCCACCACAGTATATAGTTCTTTCTTCTTCTTCAAAATTAATATTTTTCTGAGTGTTTGTCTGCTCTGAGCCTGGTTCACCAACCTCCTCGCACAGCACTGTGTTATTCCGTGAGTTCAACAAGCGATTTTATATCTCCCTTCCCGTTGAACTTTCTTTCCGTTGTCAAAGTTGGGAATTTAGAATCAGAAAAAGCATCCACCCCCTCAAAGATTCATGTTTCCCTCTTCTGTATCCCCTTCACTCCACCTTCTAAAACCTTCCCCACACTCATAAACTTCTCCCACACCAACACACACTCAAACCTTACCTCACTCACCCCCCCCCCCCCCCAAAGCCTCACCATATCCCAGCAAATCCTCCCCTCTCCCATCTGCAACCCCCCTCCTCCCAACACTCCTCCTCTCTCTCTCTAACTGTGTGGACCTTAAACATCCAAAGTCTCCGTTTTTAACCTGACAGATCTCTCAATCCAGGCTGTTGCCGATAAAGCAGACATCATATGTTTAACATAATTCTTCCTGCCACAGGATGTCCTGACTCCTTTTGTGGCTCTCCCCGGTTATGTGTCCTCCAATTTCATAGTCCTGAACCACGCCCCCAGCGGCAGTGTTGCACTGTACGTCAAGAACTCAATTTCTCACTGTCCATGTACTGATCTTGCACTCCCAACTTTTAGGAGTATGTCTGGCTGCGACTTCCCCTCTGCTCCAACTTCATGTTCGCCTGTGTGGAGTCCAATCCTCCCAACAGTGACGACTTTCATTTACATCTCTCAGCCAAGATGGACAAACTTTTAACCACTCATCCCAACTCTCTCTCCTCATAATGTGGCAATTTAATTGTCACCACGCAACTTGACTGGGTGTTGGTATCTCTCTCAACACATCCAAGGCACTTCAGCAATGGACTTCTGTGACTCCACGGGACTGACTCAATCTGTGAACTTTTCCAACCCGGATTTCTACAAATGGAAAATCCTTCCTTCTGCACTTGGTGATAACTCACTTCCCCAAATGCCTCCTCTGCTCTTCCTCTGCTCTAATTGGTTCATCTGGTCATATGCTTGGTGAAAGTCAACATCTCACTGGCTATTCTCAGAGAGCTGCCGCAACACCGGCGAGTCTGGCAGTTCAATGAAGCAGATTGGCTGGGACGGCAAGCAGCCATTTCTCT
Source organism: Eptatretus atami (assembly GCA_035128595.1). Lineage (NCBI taxonomy): Eukaryota > Metazoa > Chordata > Myxini > Myxiniformes > Myxinidae > Eptatretus > Eptatretus atami. The sequence continues at coordinate 23,130,687 of CM068968.1, forward strand.
TCAGGACTGATCTCCCATGTCTTCTGTCCCTGATGTTAACTCAACCTGGGAATTCTTCCACAGAAACCTGCTCCCTCTCATGCAACAGATTCTCCCATCTCATCTTCAATTTTCAACCATTCCTCCCACCCATGGTATACTGAATCCGAAGTGAGGGAGTTGCTCTGAAACAACTTGCCTTCTCTTCCTGGAAGGCTCATCTAACTGAAGACGATCTCAGTGATTCAAAAAAGTCCACAACAAGAGTGTGTCCACTCTCAGCAGAGCTAGAAAACAAACATCTGTCCGTGCAACCTCAATGAATGATCTTTCAAACTTGTCTCCCTCCTCTAAAACCCAGTGGCGTCTTGTTAAATCTGGTTCTGGTGTATGCTCCCCTTACCATTAGTTCACTCTCTTCAAAGGATACCCAGCCGACTCCGCTCGTAAGAAGACTGAATGTCTCAAATGTGTGTTTTGCTTCCAAATCATGTGTCCCCAACCCCTCACTCTCAGTACCCATCCTTCCCTGTCAGAAACGCAACTGTTTTCTGGACTCTGACTTTTGCACCTGAGAAGGAAGAGAAGGCTCTTTCAACCTCGACTCTGCTATGCAACTTGAACCGGATGGCTTCAACTCACGCGTCCATAAAAGCCTACTCTTCAACTCTTTCACATCCTCTCTCTGCCCACTATCATTTTTGGTGATTCATCTTCTATCTGTTTGGAAATCCAGCACATCACTGCTTTACATAAAAAGGACAAACAATGATCCCCTCAACTAGAGGTCAGGTCAGGTCAGGGAGCACGTGCCACAGCAGCACGTTCGCTGCGTCCACTTTCCGCGGTACTCCAGGGGCCTCCGTCTGGCCATCCCCCAGGCAGATGCCTGGCCCATCCCCATCTCCTTGAGATGCTGAATCAACCTGCTGCAAACCATGAGGCACTGGTTGGGCCATTGGCCTCCTCCACTCATGAGACTCCCTCGCTGAGAGAATCTGGTGAGCAGGATCGCGTCCGGAAAACGAGCCACATGTCCATAGAGCTGCAGCTGACGCTCCGGACGATGCAGGTAACAAATCTCATTTTGAGTCTCTCTCAGCAAACAGCTGAGTTGGACACAAAGTCCGACCAGCGATAGCCAAGGATTCTCCGAAGAGACCTGGTACCAAAAAGAATATAAGTCTCCATCTCAGATCCCTGGTCAGAGTCCAAGTCTCACATCCATAAGAGCAAGACTGGAAGTACCAAGGACCTGAAGACTTGATTTTCGTCCTCCTGCACAGGTACCGGCAGCGCACACCCATTATCCAGTGAAATCCATTGACTCCCCCAGGCCCGACCCAGAACGTCTATTGATCTCTGACTCCCAGCCAGCAGAGACATGAATATCACTGCCAAGGTAAGTGAATCTCTCCATGACCTCAACATCCTCACCACAAACAGGCAACAGACAGGACATAACATCCAAGATGTCAATCAAAAGCCTGGATCTTAGTTTTGACCCAGAACCCATAATCCCAGCGGCTCCGACTCCTCATGCAGCACCTCGAGGGCCCCCAAAAGGATATCTAAAGTCTCGCATAGAATGACTGCATCATCTGCGAAATCAAGTCCGAGATCTTGACATTCCAAATGATGCACCACAGCTTGATTCTCTGACATCTCCCCAGAATCTAGTCCATACAAGTGCTGAAAAGTGTGGGGGCCAGTACACACTGCTGATGAACTCCAGTAATAACTGGAAATAAGTCAGAGATGGTACACCACATCTCTAGCACTCCAGTACCGAGAGTATAGTTCAGACATCAGATCGATCCATTTTGGTGGCACCCCACGAAGACCAAGAATCTCCAGAGGGCCATCCCAATTCACTGAATCAAACGCTTTACAGAGATCAACATAGGCTGCAAGCAGCCCCTGCTGAAACTCTCGTCTGCGTTCGGTGAGGAACTCAAAGAGCAAGGATATGGTCAATCGTTGACTCTTTGGTGTGAAGCCTGACTGCTCTGGATGCTGGTGCTCAAGCAGATGGTGGCGAACCCTATCAAAATTATTCGAGCAAGACTTTGCCTGGCACTGAGAGCAGCGTCCCCCTACGGTAGTTGTTGCAGTCTTGGCGACCACCTTCCCTTTCCAGAGAGGGACAACGAGGCCCCTCTTCCAGTCAGTTGGGATGATGCCTGTGTTCCAGGCAGAGCACACAACTGCAATGCAATGACATGAATGCAGCATTTCCTCCAGCCTTGAGAAGTTCAGCATGGATGCCACAGATCCCAATAGCTTTACCCATTTCAACTGGTTCACCGCAGCCGTGTTCTCCACAAGCGAAAGGTGGACTACAGTTGATTGGAGGGTCAGCAACAGTGATTGTAAACCGCCTGACGTCCACCTTGACAGCTCGTGAATCAGCCTGATACAACCCGCTCAAGTAACGCCCACGGGCCTTCACTTCGACTCCTCTGTCAAGAGCTACCAACCTCTGCTCTAACTGAGTACACCGAGGCGTGGACTTGGATGAACGCAAATGCACGAATTCCCCTGAAGCAGGACGAGAATCACTTGACCACAGGTGATGCTCTACCCCCTCACAGATTTCTCGCACATCGGCCTCCTTGTCCACCCTGAGTGCACGTACAGTTTTAACGCCTCAGTCCCTGAACAGCTGAGCTCTGCCATTCAGCTGGCCCTGCGACCTGGTCAATGGTATCCAGTGTCCCTTTTGAGACAAAATATCTTCTTCACCCTACGGTGAGTTCTAAAGACATCCACCGGTAACATCAAGGACGGTGGTCTTGAAGGCACTCCACAACTCTCAGGATCTCCCAAAGCACCCAGACCCCCAAATCTCCACTCAGCTTGTTCGCAAACTCCTCAGCTACCCTCTCATCCTTGCGCTTGGCCAACATCCAGCCTCGCTGGGATGGTAACCATTTTCCTGATTTAAGGTGCAACTTAAGAGTTGCCACAACAAAGCCGGTGGTCAGTATTGAGGAAATGAGCACTCCGGTGGAGGTAAGATGATAAATGGGGTTTTCTGGACTCCGTTCAATGAATGGGGGAAAGGGAAAAAACTTTCTGACAAACCCCTAAAGCCCAAAATAGAGACTCATTTTTCTCTCCCATCTATCCCCTTCCCACCATACAAGCAAATGTAAAATTTGAGACTATGAAAGATTGAACTTACTGATTAAAGCATTCTTCCCTTTTATATTTTCATTCCACTCAAAGAGCGAACCAACAAATATTTGCCCATGTTCCTAACTTTAGGGAGTAACTTAATTTTCTTATAACATTCATTTCCATCGAGTATATTCACAAAAGAATAACTTGGAACTTGGTTCTTGGTTTAAGTGTCTTTTGTTATTGTGAAAGGGAAGAAGTGCTTTAATCAGTAAGTCTCAATCTTTCATAGTCTCAATTTTACATTTGCTTGTATGGTTGGGAAGGGGATAGATGGGGAGAAAATGAGTCTCCTATTTTGGGCTTTAGGGGTTTGGGTCAGAAAGTTTTTCCCTTTCCCCCATTCATTTGAATCGGAGTCCCAGAAACCCCATTTATCATCTACCTCCACCGGAGTGCTCAGTTCCTCAATACTGACCAC
>CM068968.1:23155539-23179500 GCA_035128595.1 Eptatretus atami
GGTTCACCACAGTCTGTGTTTGCACAAACGAAGGTGGACACAGTTGATTGGAGGGGCAGCAATAGGGAGAGTCACACCCCTGATATCAACTCGACAGTTTGGTGGATCAGCTTGGTACAACTGCTCAAAGTAACTGGCCCAGCGGGCATTCACTTCGCACTCTTCTGTCAAGGGCCACCACCACTCTGCTCTAACTGCAGTACACCAAGGATGGCTTGTATGAACACAATGTGCGAATCCCTTGGGTGTAATGCAGGATGACAACTCACTATAATACAGGTGATGCCTACCCCCTCACAGATTCCTTGCACATAGGCCCCTTGTCCACCTAGTGCCTGTACAGTTTTTATGCCTCAGCTCCCGTAACAGCTCAGCACTGCCATTTAGCCTGGCCCTGCGAACTCTGGTCAATGGTATCCAGTGTCCCCTTGAGAGACAAAACTTCTTCTTCACCACGTTGGAGTTTCCAAGAGAATCTACCGCCAACAGTCAAGGAAGGTGGTTCTTAAAGGCACTCCTACAACTCTTCAGATCCCCCAAAAGCACCCAAGACTCCCCAAATCTCCACATCAGCTGTTTCACAAACTCCTCAACTTACCCTCTCATTCTTGAGCTTGCCAAGCATCCAGCCTAGGCTGGATGGTATCATTCTCCTGGAGTTTAAGCTGCCAACTCAGAGTTGCTACAAACAGAGCCTGCTGGTGAGGATTGAGGAAGTGAGCACTCTCGTAAGACCGCTCAGCTCTGGATTTCCTCAAGTGACCAATCACGAGCACTGGCAATCTACTTGCCAACAGAACACCAAGCATTGGGAATACCAAGGTCCAGGCGATGAGGCTGTGGGTGTTGAACCATGAACCGGCCACCCTCGCCATACTTATTGCAAAGTCAATGGAAGCTTAGTGGCTATTCTGGTTCACAGTCCAGAACCCATGGGACCAAAATAGTATCATAACCATTCCCTAAATTCTGTTTGTCCCAGTTTTTTGGGTTTCGAATGGCCATTGAAATCCCCCAAGACTAGAAGAGTATCTCGCCTGGGTACTGATCAAACCACAGCTCGAGGTGCAAGAATGCGTCCTCACGTTGAGGATCAACTCACCTCAGTCGACATAAACAGAGAACCAGGAAGTGACTCCCAAGGGTGAAAGATCATTAGTATCATTATATTGCTCGTTGACCATGTTTACCTGCACATTATCCATTGGCAGTCAGCTTATTGGACACAGCTACAGCAACTCCTTGGGCATGGTAACGCATCAGAGCGACGAGCCAATTGTCGGTGTCAGCACCTGCCTGAATCTCTCCGGCAATCCGTCTCCGAATCAGAGAGTGCGCAATACGATGTCCAAATGCTTGAGCTCAAGATGATAACAGAACAGGTGATCATCCTCTCTTAGGGAATAGGACGATTCCAGGCACCCACCTGAAGGACCACCTCAAGGTTAACTCAGGAGACCACGTCTGTGGGATCAACACATCAGCACCACACCGCACACACTAAGCAAGCTGACCCGGGAAGGTTACCACATGGTTTCAGCTCCTATCCATCAAGAATGGGGGTCCCGAAGGGCTTGCTCCAATCCCGTCATCTGGTGTGCTGCCCTGTAAAGGGAAGCTGAACAGGAGTACTCCCATTGGAGTGGGTTTTCTGATTTAATTTTGGCTTTGTGGTATGTCTTTTATTAATTACATAACATACCAGGACACAAACGCCACAGTTGAAATGGGGTAAAGCTCCTGGGATCTGTGGCATCCATGCTGAACTTCTCAAGGCTGTACTCGTGTCATTGCATGTGGTTCTGTGCTGTGCCTGGAACACAGGCATCATCCCAACTGACTGGAAGAGGGGCCTTGTTTTCCCCTTCTGGAAAGGGAAGGGTGATCACTAAAACCTGCAACAAACTAACCGAGGGTGACGCTGCTCTCAGTCCGCAAGGTCTTTGCTCGTATTGTTAGGGTTCACCCCCATCTGCTTGACCACCAGCATCCAGAGCAGTCAGGCTTTACACCAAAGGTCTCAACGATTGACCATATCCTTGCTCTTCGTGCCCTCACCGAACGCAGGCGAGAGTTTCGGCAGGGGCTCCTTGCAGCCTATGTTGATCTCTGTAAAGCGTTCAATTCAGTGGAATCAGGATGCCCTCTGGAGATTTTGGTCTTCGTGGGGTGCTCACAAAACTGATCAATCTGATGTCCTGAACTATACTCTGGCACTGAGAGTGCGTGAGATGTGGTGGTACCATCTCTGACTTATTTCCAGTTTGTTACTGGAGTTCGTCAGGGGTGTGTCCTGGCCCCCACACTTTTTAGCACTTGTGTGACTGGATTATGGGGAGGATGTGGAGAGATCAAGTTGCGTGTGCATCATTTGGCAATAGCAAGATCTCTGACCTTGATTTCTCAGATGATGCAGTCATTTTTGCGGAGACTCTGGATATCCTTTTTGGGGCCTCGAGGTGCTGAATGGAGAGTCGGAGCCCGCTGGGAGTACGGGTTCCTGGGTCAAAACTAAGATGAAGGCTTTCAAGGACATCTTGGATGCTGCTGTCCTGTCTGCACCTGTTTGTGGCGAGGTCGTTGACGTCACGGAGAGATTAATTTACCTTGGCAGTGATATGCATGTCTCTGCTGGCTGTGAGCCAGAGGTCAACAGACGTCTGGGTCGACCCCAAGGAGCATGGATTCACTGGATCATGGGGTGTGGTGCTGCTAGTACCTGTGTTGGAGGACGAAAGTCCAAGTCTTCAGGTCCTTGGTGATTCCATTCTTGCTCTATAGATGTGAGATTTGGACTCTGACCAGGGATCTGAGATGGAGACTTAATTCCTTTGGTACCAGGTGTCTTCAGAGAATCGTTGGCTATCGCTGGTCGGAGTTTGTGTCGAACGAGCAGTTGCTGAGAGAGACTGAAATGAGATTTGCTACTTGCATAGTCCGTGAGTGTCAGCTGCGGCTGTCTGGACATGTGGCTCGTTTCCCTGATGCTGATCCTGCTCACCAGATTCTCTCAGTGAGGGAGCCTCGTGAGTAGAGGCCAATGGGCTGACCACGTGCCTCGTGGCTGCAGCACATTGATCAACATCTCAAGGAGATGGCAATGGGCCAGGCATCTGCCTGGGGACGACCAGACGGAGGCCCTTGGAGTACCGGCAGAAAGTGGACGCAGTGACATGCTGCTCCAGCACCTGCTCCCATACCTGACCTGACCTTTGTTGTTGACGTTGGTCTTATGTTGACCTTAAAAATAATTGGTTGGTTGAATTCAGTGACCTGAAATATAAATCCTCTTCAAATTTCAAGTCAATCGGATGAAAATTGAGGATTTTAGAAACCTCACCGAAGTTAACCTTTGGCCTATGTTGACTTTTTGACATTTTTACCTCAAAAACAATAGGTTTCTTCCTTATGACAAACTCTACCATGTGGTTAAGTTTTTTTGAGGATCGGTTTAAAATTGTGACCTGTCGGCGACAGACAGACAAACAGACAGACAGAATAACAGAATCGACTGACCAATATACTTGAAAAATCTTCGATTTTGTGAGTAACAAACAAACGGACCCAAATGCAATGCCCTCTCCCCTCGGCGAGGGTAATAATTAAGCTTGTAGTGTGTTTCGAAATAAATCCTCCATGTATCCTCTTCAATAATGAAGATCATAATGTGATGTGAAGACATCGTGCTGAAGTTTTTTTTGCCAATAACTTTTTTGCTGGATTATTAGCACATCCCACTGCCATTTCGTGCCACCACTTAATTTCCCAGCATAATCTTCTTGGCCACAATTCTTTCACTATATCCTCTTGGTAGATAATGGAGTCACCACTCTAACTGTGCTACTATCATTGCCACCCTCACCAGCAACCATAATAGGTATCGGATAATGCTTTGGATCAGCCATTACTATGAGTGCTGTTTACCCAGATGTCAAAAGACTGATGCGAAAATCCAGACTGGATAGGATCGGAACACATGGAACTTTTTCGCCGGTCCCCAGTACGGTTAGTTTGGTTAAAAAAAAACAGCAATGCAGGCTCACTTTCATGAACAAGTAGCGGTGGATCTAACGAAGCGCATTTAGGGCCCGTATTTCTGTCTCTATTTTGTTAATTTATCGGGGGATTTCACTAAATCATTTTTCAATCAATAGCCTGGAGTTGGCTTAACGGTTAACGTGGCTGGCTTAAGATCTTAGGGTCTTGAGCCCTTGTCGTTCCATTGAAATAATACCAGGTGGGATGACTCAGCCTGTCATCCTTCCGAGGTTTCGTAAAAATGAGTACCAGCTTACTGGGGTAATAAGCCATCCGAGTATCCTGCGTCGGAGTGTTGACCCATCGAGATCGAGGACTGCACTCCTTAGCCAAATGAAACCGCATCGGCAGTCCTATGCACCTCACGGCGTGAAAGGAATGGTCTTGAGTATTCGGTAAAAGTTTGCCTTTGAGGAAAGCAACTCATTTAATCAGCGATTAACCTTGGGTTGGCCACAAAACCCGTTGCACTTCGGAAACCCACTTCGCTTACAACACTAATACCAATACCAACTGTAGTGCTGCATGGTGGAGCAAGTGGCTACTAGAACTATGGTGGTGATTCCAAATTATGGATTATTTTCTGCATAGTCATTCATGGCTGAGAGGGCATGATTTTTTTTTTTCCCCAGATAATCGGTGTTTCCGTTGTTTAGACTTCTGGATAAAAGAGGTTCTACTTTATCAGTAAAAGTCCAGGTCGTATAAGTTTCCTCGTATTTCCTGCTCTTTGTTCTATCTTGCAATTTTTACTCAATGATATTATTATGATGAAACTTCCAAAAATGTACAGATTTGTGTTTTCTCTCTCTCTCAAAATTAGCTGATCATAAAGGTAAATCGTATCGGATCGTCTCTCATCATGCAGCGCTGTCCCTGTAGCAAGCTGCGGCTAATTATGGGTGGTTTCATATGAATGGTGAACTATATTTATTTATTTTTAATCTAGAACTTCATTTTTGATTATTATTGAACATTGTGCTTGAACTGAAATTGTTATGTATGCATCATTTTCCATCTCTCTTTTGTTCACTTGCCACTAGCACATTTAATTGTTCTGCACCATTTTTACCTTTCCTATTTCCTTAATAATTGCCTCAGTAATTATACGACGGTGACTTATGTTGTCCCTTCCATTTCTCACTTTTCGATCAAACTTTTCTTCTACCCTGTACCCCTTCCTAGATATTGGCAAAGAAAAGTTTTAATTTTGCCCAAAGCAGTCTTTACAAGAACATTCCCTTGCTGGTCTGGGACCCAGCACCCAAAACTCTCAACCTCAAAAAGGTTTGAAACACATGTAATTAAATTATCAATTGTAAATTATTAATTGTTACGTTGCAAAAATCACTGGGCAATTTTTACTTTTATCCCCCCCCCCCTTCCCACCTCCATTCCTCCCCACGCCAACCTCCTCCTCAACAAAATATTAAATCATGACATATATTTTTTTAATTTCTCGTTCTTTATAAGCTGACTGCACAAGGCAGACCTGTGACTCACTACAACCCCCAAGCAGTGGCGTACTGACAGTGTTTGGCGCCCAGGGGAGAAACATAATTCCCACCCCAAAACCCGCAACCCCATAAGAAACTGAGATCTTTACGTTAAAATTTCAATCTTTCTTGCATACGATCCTTCCTTCCTCTTTCCTCTCTGCCTTTCATTGGCTGTTGGCTCTCAAGCCTATCTCGTCATTGTGACATGGCACAACGACCCCGTTCTGTACAATGCCAGATACCCATGTCGAGAATCTGGCACCGAGAAACCGTGACTAGAGAAGGTTTGTGATCACGTGATTCACTTTTACGGGACACAGTGACTGGAGAAGGTTTGTGGTCACGTGATTCACTTTTACCGGGACACAGTGACTGGAGAAGGTTGGTGATCACGTGATTCACTTTTACCGGGACACAGTGACTGGAGAAGGTTTGTGGTCGCGTGGTTCACTTTTACCGGGACACAGTGACTGGAGAAGGTTTGTGGTCGCGTGATTCATTTTTACCGGGACCAGTGACTGGAGAGGTTTGTGGTCGCGTGGTTCACTTTTACCGGGACACAGTGACTGGAGAAGGTTTGTGGTCGCGTGATTCACTTTTACCGGGACACAGTGACTGGAGAAGGTTTGTGGTCGCGTGGTTCACTTTTCCCGGGACACAGTGACTGGAGAGGGTTCGTGATCACATGCGTCCCATGCGGAGCACTGGTACCTCGCTCGTGTATTATTTTAATCAATCTAACACTGAAAAACAAGGGATTTCCCACTTAGTCACTCATTTGGAAAGCATTTTAAGGCAGTGAAGAATTCTGAATCATTAAGTTGGAGCGATGGGAATGGCTTTCAAAATCCAAATCAAGGTGTTTGATTAATGTTGTACAAAATATTCTGATATACAGTATTGTAAATACTTGGTTTATCAAACAAACATGAAATACTTGGTTTGGTTTTTTTAGATCCTCGTGGAGGATCTCTTAGTCTTACTCACGTTGTTGTTCTTCATCTTCTTCTTGTGGACTTTTTTGTTTCACAGCCTACAGTTTTCATCGAAACTTCCTGAAACTTGGCATATATATGTAAAAATACCCCGCGCAGACATTAACCATCTCCGATTTTGAAAATTCCTCCAAGAAAAAAAAGTTATGACGTCAAAATATCTCCGCTAATGGAAATTGCCTAAAAAATTATCTCCGAAACTAGGCAAGCTTTTTGAATTCTGTTTGCGGGAATCGAACAGGGCATTAGCAGAGATGAATTACCGCACATATGATACATCACTATGACGTCATATCAATTTTTATGACATCATCATTAAGAGGACGAGGATCTTAGCTCATTTGAGCTTGTTGGTGGGGAGAGGGGTTCTCTTTAATAATGGAGAACTTTCATGGCAGAATAATAATTACTGCTCTTAAAATACATCTTTAGGTCATTCATGAAGAATTTGATTGAGGTAAATGTCATTTGTGTCAGGCACCTGGGATTTTGTCTGCCTATTCACCTGAATAACTATCTCCCAATTAGTGCCAAGCAGTTGGCTTAACGGTTAGGGTGGCTGGCTTAGGATCTTAAGGTCTTGAGTTCAAGCCCCTGTCAACCCAATGAATTAACACCAGCTGGTTTGACTCAGCCTGCCATCCTTCTGAGGTTGGTGAAATGAGTCCTTGCATGCTGGTAACAGGAGGCATTGCATCAGCAGCACAGCTGTGCCCCCAGAAAATGATGCAGCCAAGCAACCACAGGCTACATATGAATAGATTAAAAATAAGTGCTGACCATCTGGAACTGAGGGAACAAAGCCATTTGCACCTTCTTGGTCAATCAATAATACCAATAGGTGTGAAACGCGAAGCAAACACTCAGTTAATCAGTTATAGTTATGAGTATTTTATAGATAATCTCTTATAAATATTATATAATTTATTTTATGTTTCTCGTAGTCATTGGTCTGTTTCTGAGTAGTTGTTGGCCTTTGTGGATGCTGTTGGAAACTTGAACAAGACTTTGCTCTTTAGTGGCTGCAGTTGCACTAAGCCCAATAGAGAATGGAAAAGAAAAGATAACATCTAAAGTCGAATAGACAGATAAGTGCAACAAACTTTTGTCTTTACTTTTTCTCTGGTACTGTATAGATTGGCTTTCAATGTTAGCATTGTGTCTAGTTGTCTTAATGACTTGAAACTGGATAGAAAGAATAGAGACCCCTTGAATAGTCATGCTAACAAGAATAACATGAAGTACGGTGTTAGGAATAACTGAAGGAAGAACTTGCTCAAAGTAATGCAAGTTTAGGCTTGACAATGAAACACAAGCTTGCATCTCAATGTACACACACAAGGACACCACAGGCTCCATCGTATATCTCTCCTATCCCTGTAACTACCCCCCTCCCCCACGTCCCTCACACCTCAACCTGACATTCCCACTTGCTAAGACATGCAAAGCAATGAGCCATCTCCAACTTAGACACCACACCTGGCTAATATTCTGTGAAGTAACATTCCTGTGTCCCCAGTTTAAACCTGTGCTCATTGCTTCTAAATACTTATCCAAATCCATTTCAGACCTATCAACTGAACCTGTTGCTACCACCTTCCTTGGAAGACCATTCCATGTGTTAACAACTCTGTATAAAATATACTTCCATTCTCGCCATCCTCTTTTCCACTACAGATTTAATCCATTCCTGCTCCTGATGTCGAAACCTGAATTAACACATTCAAAGTTGGAAGCAAGCCTTAATGAAAGATTTGATGAGTACTTGACCGATGATGTTGAGTTGAAAAATTGGTGTCGTCTGATCTTTCAATACTGGAAACAGTGAGGCTCCATTCTGACATATTGATCGATGAATTCTGGAGCCATCTCAAACTTCTCCAACGCCGTGACATCACCAGTATGCAACAGTCTGCATATTTCAGACCCCCATGGGTCAGTGGAGTCCAATCAATTTGCAGAGAAATGTTCTTTCATGATTCAGGATGATGCGTAATCCTTTCATTGGAACTAGAGAAGTCCTCGAATACCTTATCCCATGCAGTCTTCAGAAAAAAATGACATGGGGAGGGTCTACAGGCAGCAAATTTGATTGTTCGAGATGACATAAAATGGCGTAATGTTTTTTTCCAAGTACAGCTGAACGGAAGGTTTTTTAAAATGCCAACAAGGCAATTTGTGTTCTACAGTTTTCAAATATATAGTTCAATCTAATTAAAATAAAGATTTTAAAGGTTGTGGAAAAAACTTTTTTCAGAAGTTTACCACCATTGATGCAGAGTCTTTTACACCACCTTATTTAACACATTACATTAGTTCTCTATGCTTGGTGTTAGTTTAATGGTTAGGGTGGTGGGCTTGGGATCCTAGGGTCCTGAGTTCAAATCCCACTCGGCTGTTGAATTAATACCAGGTGGGTTTAACTCGGCCTGTCATCCTTCCGCGGTCGGCAAAATGAGTGCCAGCATGCTGGTATACTGTGTCCGAGTGGCGACCCGTCCAGGATTGTGCGCAATAGCCAAGGAGACTGCTTAGGCAGCACCAATGCTCTGCACAGATTATGGTCCCCATGGATGGATGGATTCGTTCTTTGGGCCTGTTGTTTGTGTCCTTTATGACGTCATTAAAAACAGTAAGTATCCTGTTTGGAATGATTTTCAATTTTGTTTGACTGTCAGACAGGCATATTGAGGATAAATAAATAAATAAACACACAAATAAATGAATAAATCGCATTCCTGTCTGCTCATGTGCACGTTCGCTTTTGTGCTCGGAACATTCTACAGAGCACTGTTATGAAACAACAGAGATGGCTAGATCGTGTGGTTATTGAGAGAGGATGTCCCCACGATTAAGCAGAACAAACAGCCATCGCTCGAAACTGTAACACCATCTCTACCCATCTACCAGCACATGAACACGGACAATTTGAGTGGTAGATCAAACACCTGGTGCCATTGCCTGGCAGTTACCACATGAGCACCTGATAATTATCTATTATCAACACAAATTTATACAAATCAAATGAACCACCGACTATTTATAGTGGAGAGAAAGTATCTATGTATCATCATCTACCTCTCCGAGAGGATTTGACCTGGGACGCTAAAACTTTCAGGATCCCCTCTCCCCTCCACCACCACCCTCCCCCTCCAAATTATAAAATAAACATGATAGAATATATTTGGATCAAGGCAATTTCAATTTGTGTGACGTCACATCGACACGCTCGGGCTTTTTTCGTCACTTTGTGATTGGTAAAAAAAATTCAAATTTTTTTCCCTTCAAATTAGAACATAATTAATGATTCTCAGTGGTTTTCAGAAAAACAATGTTTGTGTTTGGGTTTCCCTTTAACTTCAATTTTTGCCTAGCACGTGTGGGGTAACAACTTATAGGCAACATCGCACCCATTTGTGTGGAACTATCATGAAGAAAGGAAGGATGTGCGAAGCACATCGCTCCGCTGCAACACCCACGACACCATTCCACTCAAATGGATGATGATGATGATGATGATGATGTCATCCATCCCCTGGTGATCGATGTGGTGCTGCATCGAGAAGCATTGCACTGCCATTTCTCTGTCCTGAGATGAATAACCTTCATACTAGCATCATGTGTACCTTTGTTCTTAATTAACCGACGACAACGTACACCTGTTATCGATCCATTTCATTCTTGAAACATGATGGAAAAGCCTCTTTTTTTTCTCAATTTTGATGCTGACAACGTGCTATGTTTGGTTTTGTTTCTATGAATATGAGACACAACCACTGTACTCTCCTCGGGCCTGTGCTTTGATCAAAGGCTGAACACAGTAGCATCTCTCGACATCCCACACACTGGTTCACTGTCCGTTACAAGTAGAATAGAGGAATACGTTTGACTGCTAGATAGCTGTTCTCCTTCACAAATCCTTTATTCTGAAGCATCAGCCTGGAGTCATCCATGTCTTTTTCAGAGCAACGGTGAATGAACACATGAATTACTGAAGGAAGAAAACCCAATCGATGCAGTCTCATGAATCGTGGAATAGCTTGGTGGTGACGTAACAGTTAAGGTGGCTGGCTTAAGGTTGTAGGGTGTGGGGTTTGAGCCCCTGTCATTCCACTGAATAAACACCAGGTGGGTCGACTCACCCTGTCATCCTTCCTGCCAGAATGAGTACTAGCTTACTGGGAACAGGGGGCATTGCATCAGCGGCATGACCACACCCCCAGAAGATAATGCAGCCAAGCGGCCACCGGTCACATCCGAATAAGTAAACAAGAAGACATCGTGCAGAGCACGACACTTGCAAAATCCATAAAACAAATTTGACCTCAAAAATAATTGGTGGTTGAATTTAATGACCAAATATGTAAATCCTCTTCAAATTTCAAGTCAATTGGATGAAAATTGACAATTTTAGAAATTCGGTCTATGTTGACCTTTTGGCTGATGTGAACCTCGAAAATAATTGGCTGGTTGAATTCAGTGACCTGAAATATAAATCCTCTTCAAACTTCAAGTCAATCGGATGAAAATTGAGGATTTTAGAAATACCACCTTCGTTGTTGACCTTTGGTCTATGTTAACCTTTTGACCTCAAAAACAATAGGCTTCTTCCTTATGACAAACTCTACCATGTGCTGAAGTTTCTTGAAGATCGGCTTAAAATTGTGACCTGTAGGTGACAAACAAAAACAATAACAAAATCGACAAACCAATATTCTTGAAAAATCTTCGATTTTGCAAGTAATAAAATAGTGGAATAATGTGTTCAAATCGAAGCTGAATCGAAAGGAAAATGTGTCGAGGTGAATGAATATCCGAAGGTTCCATTTAAGGTAAACCTGAGTGGATCAAATCAACAGGACTTTGAGTGAGGGATGCAAACTACCGTAGGAAGCGAGAAGAAGATGATGTCTTCAGGCTTTAACCCTCCTTTTACCCCTACAAAGGGTTAACGCCTGAAACGTCAGACTCGTCTTGCTTCTCAGGGTTGTTATCATACCTTGATGAGGTTCTGTCGATTCCATCCATCTTCTTTCTGTCCACTAACAGAGCAACACTAGCCGTCACCTGGAAGACCAGTAAGTTATTCGTTCTACTTCGTCTCCTCCGATCGGATAAAAGTTTGAACACATTGTATTGTGCATCCCAGAATTGACCAAAAAAAAAACATTAAAATCTTCTTTTTGCATTTGTCTAAACAAAATTCCGATTATTGAGTGTGGTTATATAAAAGTGCCATTCAGCAGTTTCTAAATTCCCTAAGGGATGTTTTCATGCTGTTCAATAAAGGTGCTCCTATATCTATAAGCCAATAATAGTTTACATGGTTTGGTGGAAATAGGTCTTTATCTTATTCCAAGCAAACCATGTAGTATATTCCAAGTCATTCGCTGCCCATTTGTGTCACTGCAGGCAGTAGGGAATTGTCTTACATAGCAGGGTGTGCCCTTTTGTAACAGCTCTGTGGACATTTCCCATTTCATTGGAATCAAATTGCTTCACTTACTCTCTAGCCTGGTGTTTGCTTCGCAGCAATGGTGGTTGGCTTGGGATCCAAGGACCCTGAGCTTGAGCCCTGTCAGCTGCTGAATTAACACCAGGTGGGGTTGGCTCAGCCTGTCATCCTGCCGAGGTCGGTGAAACGAGTACTAGTGTACTGGCAATAAGGGGCACTGCATCAGCATCAGCATCACAGTCTTGTCCCTAAACAATGATACAACCAACAACCACAAGGCTGCACACAAGAGTGTGTGTGAGTACTCTCTCTCTCTCCTCTCTCTCCCCTCTCTCCTCTTCCCCCTCCCCCCTCTCCCCCTCTCTCTTCTCCCTCTCTCTCTCTCTCTCTCTCTCTCTTCCTCTCTCCTCTCTCTCCTTCACAACACAAAACTGCAGGTACATCATTGCCTGAGGTACTACTGATGCAACGCCCTCTGCTGGTTCAGGCAGTTATTTGGAATTTCTTTCAGGATGCTGGCAATAGCTCGCCAACTCTTTGCCAAGGACACCGTGGGATCTTTAACGTCAACCAACTAATTTCAGTAGACGGGACACCCAGTTTAACGTCCATCCAAGGGGCGGCACACACACTGACGAAACATTGAGATGACAGTTCATAGCTGGGTCGGGATTCATACCCAGGTTAGACAGCTGAGAGTTGAGTGTGCATACCTCTAGGCCATCATGCCAGCCCTCTTTACTTATTGAAACCTGACACCAATCTGTCATCAGATTTGCATCTGCTTTTGATCACTTTGTGCTTCATATTGTACACGGGTCACATTGACAATGCCCTCTCTGAGTGCAGTACACTCACTTTGACAGTTTTGTGGAACTACCACACGGCTCTGCCACGCTTCATGTGTGTGCTGATACTGTTAAAATAATTCTCTCTCCTAATCAGTTGTACTCATTATGTTTATATTGCTTATAATGAGCAACGTAGTTTTTTTATGTCAGCATTTCCATCATTTTAAGTGTAACTTGGTTATAGTTACACCAATACTAACCTTCAGTCCACCTGCATTTCTTAGTGGTTCCACAATCCCGACTTTGATTTTTTCCCGACATTCCTTCGACGCCGACAGCAGCAACCACATCAAAACATCTACTTGATACACCCAGCGTTCTACTGGGGCCTGTGGGACATACTGAATGACAACTCGGATGAGGAACTTCCTCTAAACCCTCCGTCATCTGGATTCATGGGTATGCATCATGGAAACTGAGATTGGCTCATGCGGGATGTTTTTCACTGGTTATATATGGGGTAAAATATAGGCTCAGAGGTTAACAAATACTTCGTTGCTTGCCAAGCAGCTTGCTTTTGATTACTTTGGCAGCTTGGATGATCAGACAGTGTTGCCGGGAATTGACGTGCAAGCAGCAGTGGGGTTTTTAAACATGTTTGAGACAGTTTTGTCATTTATCTGTTCACCCAATGAAGAGCAGCATGAGGTGATCGTTATTATAAATAATATATTCACTTTCAAACGTACCATAACCCCCACTTTCAAAACTCGACCCATATTCTGTGTGACCTAGAAATGAGTTGTGTGTGTGTGTGTGTGTGTGTGTGTGTGTGTGTGTGTGTGTGTGGTTTGTTCGTTCTCATAAACCTTGTGTTGGCTTAACGGTTAAGGTGGCTGGCTTAAGATCTTCGGGTCTTGAGTTTGAGCCCTTGTCGTCCCATTAAATAACACCAGGTGGGTTGAGGGTTGACTCAGCCTGTCATCCTTCCGAGGTCAGCAAAATGAGTACCAGCTTACTGGAAACAGTGGCACTGCATCAGCAGCACAGCCACACTTCGAACAGTGATGCAACCAGCAGCCGTAGGCTGCATATGAAATGATGATGATGATGATCAGGTCTAATATTGCTTTTCTCTTTTCTCTAGGGCTTATGCTGATGCTTTGGCTATGTGATGAAGTTCGGGCATACGAGTTTCTCCCTTCACTTCGGTTCACGGAACTGTGCCATTATCACGAGAACTTGTGGATCCGGGAATGCTCCACAGGGGCTTATCATCCATTACTCCTCGAAAAACAGATTCTCAGATATATCAGCATCAGCACACCCAATGAAGTGTACAATGGTCGTGCCACTATTCATGGTTTTCGAAGCATGTCATGGTCAACGTGTGAAACATGACACCAATATCCAAGTACCTTGACGGCTTGCACTCAACCGTATTCCCTTTGCTCACATCTCCTAGGTCTTTTTATGCAACCAGAATTAGGGAAAGATCTAGAGTCTTTGTCCTTGGTAACCCAAAAGTCCACCACATATCAGATGAGGTCATTGATTGATGCTTAGTTGACATTTTGGAGTTCTTGGTCTCTCTTTTCTCTTTCTCTTTTTCTCTTTCCTCTTTTCTCTTTCTCTTTCTCTTTCTCTTTCTCTTTCTCTTTCTCTCTTTCTCTTTCTCTCTCCCTCAGGGTTACCCTAACCTGTGTCTTTGCCATGCAGTGTGAGCAGCTGCCTCTGGACCTCGCGTGATCCCCGTGGTCAATGCCTTCAAATGCTGTTCGAGGGATTTTATCTTTCACTTTACTTTTCTCTAGCTCTCCCAATCTCTCCCTCACCCCCCCCCCCCCCCCCTCTCAGGGCATTTTGACATTTTATAAAGCTTCTGCAGTTGTTTGTTTTCCCTTTCCTGCTTTATTGGGAACAGTTCGACTTTTTCAAGGTTGCACACTGTGTGCCTGTAAAAGAACACTGGGAATGTGTGAATGTATCCAAATTGTTGCACGATTCGTGTAACCTTTTGTAATGCTACTTTGTTCACTTCGTGTGGGCTTGTAAGAAACAGACACACACTTTATAATCCAATCCACAATCACTCTTTTCACAATCAACAGTCCATCACCTGAATCATCCAGGAACCTTTGCTGCAAATGTTCTTTATACCAGGCAGTAAGTCGGTAGAAGGAGTTGTTTCTAAAAAAAAAAATTCCAGCGTGAAAGGCAGCATTTGATTGTTTCGGAAGCCTAGCCTGCACTGCTGCAGATCAAAAATTCATGGAGAACAGGTCGGTGAGAACGTTAGTTAGCTTGAGAGGTTCGGCTGCTAAGTGAAGCAATGTATTATGAGGAATCTATATATTCCTTCCACAGTAGATCAGCCAAGGCCAAAAAACATGCTTGATTAACGAATTTCAAGCCTAATTGCATTACCGCTTGGCATCCAGGCTTAATTTGTACTTCAGATGATGACGCGTATCGCAAGGCCTGATGTCACGAGAAAACGACATTTTACTAATTTTGGGACTAAAAACAGTTTGCGGACAAATTTGATGTTTCTGTACAGAGCATTTTTATTTTTCATTGAACAATGTGTATGTAGAGCATGCTCGCACATGTTGCAATTTACCAGTTATGCAATGATGTACATTTTCATAAAACAACAGATATACTGACGATGAAACAATAATCACGTTCATTTCGAAATTTAATATTTTTGACATGTGACACTTGCATTGAAAATTTTACAAATTTTAAAAGTTTTTGATATATTTACATTTGGGTCAAATATTGAGTGGCTGTCAATTAAACTCCACCATAAAGCATCAATGAAGTCAAGATTATTACGCTTCTTCATTTTAAAGATATCACCTTTTCATTTTATTTTTTCAGATTATATAATCCGTGTCCACATTCCTGAGATGATTCGACATGGAGTTCCTTGAGGTTGTAAAGAAAGGTGAAAGAAAAACGTGTTTCTTATGTGGGACAAAAGACACCGATAGGTGACTTAAAACAAGCGACCAAAGATGGAAAATGCAGGTCCTTTGAAGTTGTGGAAGAAACAAGAAAACTGAATGACACACGGTATACAACTATAATAAACAAACTACATGTCATGTCTAAATCTGATCTCATGAGTTTGCCAGTCATGCGGCACTCGAAGCGAAAAGTCGGGTTAAGCAATTGGTTCATGTCCGTTCATCTGACTAAACATCAGTTTATGATCGAGGAACAACTTATTTAAATTTATTGTTAAATTTTTAACACGAATCGCAAAAACAAAGCTGCAGTTAAACAGAACTTTGGCTCTGAATTCAACCTGATCACACATGCACAGAGGGGAAGGAGATTATATTTTTACTCTGTTTGCCTGCCTGGCAGTCAAAATTGAAAATCATTCCAAACAAAAATGTACTGTTTTTAAGGATGTCATAAAGGACACAAACAACAGGCACGAATAACTAATGTAACATGTTAGATTGAGTGGTGCAATAGACACTGCATCAACGGTGGCAAATTCCAGAATTAATTTATTTATACGCCTTTTACAATCTTTCTTTTATTTAAATTTAATTATATACTTGAATATTGAAGAACACAAATCACCTTATTGTCACTTTCAAAACCATTCAGTTTGGCAGTACTTGGACGTGTTGAATGAGGTGGTACATCAGGGTGATGTCTAAGACTGCTTCAATGGCATTAAACCTCCGGAATTTTTAAAACGATCTTTAAAATCATCATTTTATTTAAATTGAAGTATATATTTGAACACTGCATGGGATAATGGGTTCTATTAATTCTCTAGTTATTTTTCGTTTACAAGAGGTAACAAATTATCTCGATTGAGAAAAGAGGTTTAGCTTGTATCAGCACTGAGGGTGTGAGTGCAGGCTCAACCAGACACATGCAGATTAGCGTATTACCTGTCAAAGGACGAAGTGTTGAGCATGCAATCAACTGGAAAAATATACATGTTTTGTCAAACACAGACTTGGAAAAGTTGGCACAACATGGCTATTTTGGGAAAATCTGCACAGAACATTTGAATTCTTGAAGGTTAAGCACCATATGCGAACGGAACTGCCAGGAATCAGTGACCTCATTGCACCCGAGAGGCATTGCCATCTTTCATCATCTTATGCAACATGAGAGGCAATGTAAGCCAAAGATGATCGGAGGTGGAAGATGTGAAGTTGATACAAATGAGTGCTTGGATCAACTATGCGAAAAGATGATCAGTTGTTTGTTGGATGATCATATGCATGACATGAGGTGTGTGGAGTACATATTAGACCATGAGTAATAGATTAGGTGTCGATATACCACAAAAATATATTTTCAGAAAATAATTTTTATGATGACGTTGTTTCACTGGATCAAATGCCAATTTTGTATGGCCCAAGGACACAAAATCCCCATGACATATCTGAGAAACATATACTGTACCTGTATTCATTCACCTCCACACATGTATGCCAATTCAAGTCTCTAACAAGATCCCTCCCCAAAGCATCTCAAAGTCATGGGATTCCAGATGCATTGTTGGAGCAGGAAGGGGCCGTGTTTTCCCTTGGGCAACACAGTAAAGCAATGCAACTCAGAAACACGTGCATGTTGCTTTCAGGTTGAGGGAGTACCTTCTGAACACACTTGGGCATTTCAATACGTACATGGCATAGGGTCGATGAATCCGAGGTTATTTCCAATAATCTTTACCTTTGCCTCAATTTTGTCCCTCAACCCTGCTGTTGGTGTTTTCCTCCCCTCTTTCTACTGTTCCTTTGTTCTGTTTCGTCCTTATCCATTCCGTATTCTAGCTCTTCCACGAATCTTGACTTTGGATATAAAATAAGTTACTCTTTGGGAATTAAGAAAATGATGCTGAAGATGAGGGACACAAAACGCAAAGTGTCCAGTCTTGCCCAAGATAGTGTGTATGGAATGGATGTAATCATACTTACAAGCACATTGGATTGGGGCCAACATTGCATCAGTGATTCGATCAGAATTGCTCAAAATTATTTTTTCCCATGCTACGAAACACACATTTGGTATTTACACCAACAGGAGAATTGACTGAACTATTGCAAATGACCTTTTTCACTCGGACATGGAAAATGCCTACTGCTACATTCAAAATGGTATTGTAAAGGATTGAATGATTCACTGCTCCTGTGATAATATTGATGTTATGGAGGCAACACTTGGTGACAAGAAGACCTTTCACTGCACGCATATGATGATAAGTCAGAGATCTGGGCAGACAGATCAGACAGTTGACTCAGCTACCACGAGTAAGAGCAGTTTCTCCACATCGAGAACCATTCATGTTCGCTTCAATGATGGAATCCATCATCACCTCCGCATCAAATCCTTCCTCTTCTCCAATGGCTTGATTTCTGACCATCAATTTGGTTTCAGACCAGGTCACTCTACCTTGGATATGCTGCTTCTGCTCTCCCATCAATGGATGGAGGTCCTCAATGCCAGACAGGAAATCCGAGCCGTATCCCTGGACATATCACGTGCTTTTGACACAGTCTGGCACCCTGCCCTACTCACCAAACTCTCTTCCCATGGTATCCAAGGCCATCTCCACTCATGGCTCGCAGACTTCCTCTCCTGTCGCAGTCAACGTGTGGCCCTAAATGGAGTTCTTTCATCCCCTCTTCCTGTCCAGGCTGGAGTTCCTCAAGGCAGTGTTCTGGGTCCTGTGCTTTTTCTAGTTTTCATCAGTGATCTCTCAGATTCCCTGGAAAATCCTCTTTATCTCTTTGCTGATGACTCCACCCTCTGCCGAACCATCTCTCATCCCTCAGATCAGCAAGCAGCAGCCTCTTCACTCTCTGCAGGCCTGGATAAAATCACAAACTGGTCAAACACGTGGAACATGTTTTTCAATCCTCACAAATCTCACACTCTCACTATGTCTTTCCGAAAGGACCATCTGGAAAACACCCCCGTCTACTTTCTTAACAATCCCCTTGAAGAAGTTCTTTCATTCAAGCTTTTGGGCCTCACTATCTGCCACGATGTTTCCTGGGAAAGCCACATCTCCAAGCTGGCTTCCAAAGTCAGTCGCCGACTGAGCATCCTACGTCGTGTAAAGTCCTTCCTT
The DNA here is from genome assembly GCA_035128595.1 of Eptatretus atami. Classification (NCBI taxonomy): domain Eukaryota; kingdom Metazoa; phylum Chordata; class Myxini; order Myxiniformes; family Myxinidae; genus Eptatretus; species Eptatretus atami. Next base: position 23,174,436 of record CM068968.1, read on the forward strand.
AGCACACCTGAACTCCTGATCACATACAAAGCTTTCATCTGCAGTCTGATGGAGTACAGCTCTCCCTTCTAGGGTGGTGCACCTGCGTCCCACCTAGCTCGACTTCACGTTGTGGAAACCAAGGCTTTTAGGATCATTGCTATCTCTCGCAATGAAGCTGAGTCTTTGGATCTCTCTCTCTCACCGGAGGCAGGTCGGTGGTTTTTCTGTCTTTACAGCTCTCCTCTCCGGCCTTGCCCCCCCCCCCCGCACCCCACCCCCTTTGCTCTCTCTGTGATCTGGCCCACTATATCCCTCAGGGTGCTCAAGGTCCACCAAAAACCCCCCTTTTCATTAAAACTGCTAAAATCAAGAATCACTGACACATTCACATTTTCATTCTCTTTTTTACTGTCTTTGGAACAAACTCCCACACTCTCTTGAATCCCACTCTCCCTTCAGGTCTTCAAAACAACTGTTCACACCATCTCATATCTTCTTCCATTCAAAATCTTGATCTTTACTCCCCCCCCCCCATTAATCCACCCAAACCCACATCCTTCAAATTCCCTATTTTCCTTCCTTAAAGTCCCTGTAGTACCATCTTGTTACACTGTTACCCTGCCCATCCCTCTCCCTTCCACAGATATTCCTATTGTGTTGTTCTCACTATTGTTGCTTCCTCCCTCGCCCTCTTGTCTCCTGCCTTGTTATATGTTCTGTGTTGCTGTTAGCTCAAACACCAGCCTCGACTTGGTATACAAATATATATACATATATATGTATATATATGTATATATGTTATATATATATATATGTATATATACTAATATATATGTTCACACAATAGAATTTGGTCATATTCAAGGTCAAAATGGTCAGATGAGATCAAATTTGACATTTCATCAATTATGCAATGATAAGATATGATACAGGCAGTCCTCAGGTTACATACGCTGTCCGTAAACTCGGCTTTACAAAAGCGCCCATTAAAATAAATAACGATTAAAATAATTTTTAAAATCCCATAGAAGGATGGTAAGATGCTGAGGGAGTTCTGGAAAGGCTACAATATTCATGATGCCATCAAGAACATTGCAGCATCCTGGGCAGAGGTAAAGATGATGAACATGAATGGTGTCCGGGAGAAACTCTGCCCGCAATTTGTCCATGACTTCAAGGGATTTACCGAAAACGTGGAGGGTGTAGCCCAAAAAGTCATCGACTTGGGGCATCATCTGCAGCTGGAGGTTGACGATGTTGAGATGCTATTCGAGAACCTTGCAGAGGACCTCACTCAAACTCAAACCTCACTCAGACCCTTTTTTTAATGCCATGAACAAGCTTTGGTGCATCACGAATGATGAAGGTTGTGGTCAAGTTTCATCAAAATTGTGTGCGTAGTTTCAGAGAAAAGAACAACTACCTATCTTGAGGGGTCAACCCTCCCCCCCAGTAGACCTCCTTAATGAGTGCAGATTTTGATGCAGTCAACATAACTTCGTTGGGCATCAGATATTAAGCTTGTGGCCAAGTTTCATCAAAATCGTGTGTTTAGTTCAAGCGATAATGACTAAAGTAAAGTTTTTTTTGTTTGTTTTGTTTTTTCTCCCCATTACCTTCAATTTCTATCCTCCCCATTACCTTCAATTTCCATCCTACCCACTTTCCTAACGTCCCCCATTCTCCCAACTAATCTCTATTTCTTCTCAAAAAAAAAAAATAATAATAATAAAAAACAACAACAACAACAACACGCTAACCTTCTCCCGATTCTGCTTCTTCTTCTCCTCTTATCTTCCTCCTCGTCTTCTTCCTCGATTTTTTTCTACAACACTTCCATGACCTAATCTGTTGAAAACTCTCTCAAACATTAATAATAACAAAAAACGATCTTATAATGCTTCATCTTCCTCTCTCACACTGTGGTACTCTTTACTGTATCATAATGCACTACTCTTCTTTGCTATTAAACAGACTGCTCTCATTTCGACCTTCCTTCATTCCTTCCTAAAAAATCCAACTGTTCCAGCGCTTCTTCTCTCCATTCTCTGAATTCGCCTTCATTGCATCCATCGAGAATTGTGTTAAATCGCATCTCCGACCTAAAACTTTTAAAAACCAGTTTGCAATGGATGTTACTTTCCATCGCCCATCTCTTTTTTTCCAACTTCAGTGCCAACTCACCCCCTCACCCCTCACTCTCACTCTCAAAGCAACCATCCCACTCTTCTCCCTCCAAGCCTCCCTCTCACCTCTCTCAAAAAACTCCCCTCACCTTTCTCCCACCTTTCATCCCCTCACTCATCCTTCTCAAGTTGCCCCCCCCTCTCATCCACCAAGCTGCCTCCCTCCACTGCCCTCTCACTCCATCTCTTCACTCCACCTCCTCAAATCCTCAACTGCCTTCTTCCCCTCTTGTCCCCCTCTCCCCAGCACCACAGAGCCTTTTCTCCTCCTCATTCGGCCCCCTCCCCTAGCTATTCTGCAATCCCCCACACTCTTTCAAAAACCCTCCTTACCTCCCCCCCCTCGTCCCTTGTCCTACCCTCCCCCCCCCCACCCCCTGCACCCAAAGCCTCCTCCCTACCTCTTCATTAAAAGTGTGGACCTCAAATATCCGAGGCCTTCGCTCAAACTTTCAGATCTTTCCATACAGGCTGCCACTGACAAACCAGACATAATCTGCCTAACAGAAACTTTCCTCCCCCACGACGTGCCTGACTCGCAAGTATCTCTCCCCGGTACTCCCTCCTCCGGTATGACAGACCTGAGCCTCGTCCTGGTGGAGGAGTTGCTCTCTTCATCAAAGACTCTATTCCTCACTCTCCATGCACTGCCCTCACACCCCCAGGAATACCTCTGGCTATGGCTTCCCCTCAACTCCCACCTCATGTTTATATGTGTACTGTACCCGTCCACCTAACAGTGATGACTCCAGATCTACACCTCACTATCCGAAAACATGGACATCTTCTATCTTCTCATCAACTCTCTTCTCCTCTCATGTGGTGACTTCAATTGTCATCATGCCAGTTGGCTAGGTGTGGGTACCTTCTCACCTGTCATGGCACTCAGCAAAAGCTTTCTGCGACTCATTGGGACTGACTCAATCGGTCAACTTCCCGACCCGGATCTCAACCAATGGTACTCCATCTCTTCTGGATCTGATTTTGACAAAATTTCCCTGACAATATCTGCTGCTCTTCTTCCGCTCCAATCGGTTCTTCTGACCACGTCCTTGTCAAAGTGGACATCTCTCTAGCTATTATCAGAGAACCACCTCACCGCCGTCGAGTCTGGCATTTCACTCAAGCCGACTGGCAGGGTCTCCTAGCAGCCATCAAACTTACAGACTGGTCTCCTATCGCACTTTCTCAAACATCAACTCATCCTGTGAATTCTTTCAAAGAAACTTGCTCTCCCTCATGCACAGATTTATCCTCTCGTGTTCAGTTGTCCTAACCCTTCCTCCCGCCCTTGGTTTACTGAAGCTTGTGGCGAGGCAGTTGTCCTGAAACAACTTGCCTTTGCCTATGGAAAGCAAAACCCAACTGAGGGCAATCTCAGTTCCTTCCACAAGCTGGAACAAGTGTGTATCTACCCTCAGGAGAGCCAGAAAAACAACATCTTTTCATCTCAAGTCTGAACTCTCAAACCTCTCTCCCTCCCAAAATCCTGGTGGGTTTAATCAAATCTGTTTCTGGTGTATGTTCCCCCCTCCCTCCCCTCCTACCTCAAATGGCCGCACTGCTGATACCGCACGTGAAAAGGCTGAATGCCTAAACTCGGTGTTTGCAGCTAAATCTTGTGTCCTAAACCCATCACTTTCTCTACCCACCTTACCCAGTCGCACCCAACTGTCCCTGGACTCTTGTCCTTTTCTCCTAACAAGGTGGAGAGCTTGCTGTCAAACCTCCGACTCAGATTCTGCAAACCGGTCCAGACGGCATAAGACACGTGTCCTCAAAAGCCTGCTCTTCTGCTCTTGCTCAACCCTCTCTCTGTTCTATTCACCCTCTCATTGCTCAAGGTCATCTGCCATCTGCTTGAAATCTGCTTACATCACTGCCCTGCATAAAAAAGGGTGCAAAAACAGATCCCTGCAACTACAGACCAATCAGCCTTCTCCCAATCATCAGCAAGGTTATGGAAATCCATCATCGCTTCAAGACATGAAATCCTTCTCTTTCTCCAATGGCTTGATTTCCGATCATGCAATTTGGTTTCAGAGACACAGGTCAGTCTACCCTGGATATTGCTGCTTCTGCTCTCCCATCAATGGATGGAGGTCCTCAATGCCAGACAGGAAATCCGAGCCGTATCCTGGACATATCACGTGCTTTTGACACAGTCTGGCACCCTGCCCTACTCACACAAACTCTCTTCCCATGGTATCCAAGGCCATCTCCACTCATGGCTCGCAGACTTCCTCTCCTGTCACAGTCAACGTTGTGGCCCTAAATGAAGTTCTTCATCCCCTCTTCCTGTCCAGCTGGAGTTCCTCAAGTAGCGTTCTGGGCCCTGTTCTTTTTCTGTTTTCATCAAATGATCTCTCCGACTCTCTGGAAAATCCTCTTATACTCTTTGCTGATGACTCCACCCTCTGCCGTACCATCCGTCATCCCTCAGACCGGCAAGCAGCAGCTTCTTCGCTCACTGCAGATCTGGATAAAAATCAACAAACTGGTCCAACACGTGGAACATGTCTTCAATCCAGAAAACAAATCTCACACTCTCACTATGTCTCTTCGAAAGGACCGTTTAGAAACCTCCCCCATCTACTTTCTCAACAATCCTCTGGAAGAAGACTTTTTTCAAGTTTCTGGGTCTCACTATCTGCCATGACCTTCCTGGAAAGTCACATTTCCAACCTCGCCTCAAAAGCAGTCGCCGACTGGAATCCTCCGTCGTGCAAAGTCCCTTCCTCGGCCCTCTTGAGCTCCACTGGCACTTACAAAGCTTTTGTCTGTAGCCTGATGGAGTACTGCTCTCCACTCTCTGGGCTGGTGCTCCTCCGCCTCCACCTTCTCGGCTTCACACTGTTGAAACCAGGGCATTTAGAATCATCGGCAAAATCTCCCCA
>CM068968.1:23179525-23193588 GCA_035128595.1 Eptatretus atami
CCACACACAGTGTTGGTACGCGACGTGCCTAAAGTTGGAAACCTTCCGGCTTAATGTGAATATACGAATCTTTGCCACCTCGACAATCATTTCCGTTAGCTAGACTTGGTCTCAGCTTCTGATTTTGATGCCCTGATTGTAGTTTAGTAAAATCCATTCGGTTGTTCATGTCTCCTTGGATCACATTAAATCGTTCAATAAAAGACGTTGGACAACAGATGTTTTTCATAGGAATGATTGGCTCGCATTCTGACTTATTATTGATCGATTTGATTCTGGCAAGCGCATATCTTCAAACTTTTCTCGCTCATACGCCATGTATGAGCATCATTCCTTAGTATGCAAATAGGTTTTCGTGCATACTATTTCAAGACCCATGGTCGGTGGTCGAGATCAAATCAAATTTTGTTTTAGTAGAAAATGTTTCTTATGCATGGAATTCAGGTATTGCTATGCTGTTAAATCCAACCTGATTTCATTGTGAACAAGTAGACAAGTCCCTTACTAAGTTCCGTGAGTTTTTCATATCCCATGCTCAGTCTTCAAAAAAAATGAATGAGGAAGGAAGAGGGATCTACAGGCCAGCAAAATTTCGATTTGTTCATTGAATGACCATTAAATCGTAATTGGTGTTCGTAATGTTTTTTTTCCAAGTACAGCACTGAAGCGGAAGGTTTTTAAAAATGCCGAACAAAGGGCAGATTGTCCACAAAAGAGTAACAGTAGGACCCAATGGTCATAGTTCTGAGCAGTTTCACAAAAAACTAATTATAGTTCAATACTAATTAAAATAAAGACTTTTAAAGAGTATGTGGAGATGAAACTGTTTTTCATGAAGATATGTTTTACTTCCACCCTATTGAGATGCAGAAGTTCTTTTACACCACCTTATTTTAACACATATATCATTCTTCTCCTATGCTTTAAGGTGTTTGTTTTAATGCGTTTTACGGGTCGGGTGGGCTTGGAGATCTTGGGCATTCGCTGAGTTCAAATCCTTTCCCACTCGGGCTGTTGAATTAAGATCAGGATTGGGGTCATGGACTCATGCTCCTGGCATCTTCTGAGTCGGCTCAGAGAAAGTGAGAGATGTTATATTTCAGGTCAAGTGCCAGCAGGCTGTGGTAATACCTGATAGTATTCGCTGCTGAACGAACCCCAGTCCAGGTTGTGCACACATAGCACAAGGAGGACCTGCCATGAGGCAACACCATTCATGTCCTCTGCACAGCATTTATTGTCCCCCATGGATGGATGTGGAATTTCGCTCTCGGTTTCTGTAAGGCTTGATTTTGTTTGCATGTCCTTCTCTGTGACGTCAGATTAAAAACAAGTAAAGTATCGCTGTTTTGTAAAACTGATTTTTACAATTTCTCGCGTGAAATTTCGACTGATCAGAAACATGGCATGAGTTTAGCGACATAAATAAATATAATATCATAAAACAACATACACTGAAAATTGAAATACACTTATTGATTAACGCTATTTTCCTCGTACTGCTCATAGAGTGCACGATTTGTGCTGGTTTACATAGTTGTCTGGAACATTCTACAGTACTTCACGGTCTCTCATATATAATAATCAAACCACACAGCATGGCTAGAAATCCTCTATTGTTTGTTGTATAAGGAGTGTGACAATACTTTGTTTTATGTGGTATTTCCCCTACGCAGATTTAAGCAGGTAGTAACAAACCAGCCATCTGCTCGACAGAAACTGTAATTCAGCCTCCATTTCGTGACCACACATCTGAACCTATCATTCCTTTGTGTTCACTTGAACATCGAGAATCGTGTATGACGTGGTGTTGTAGCATCGGCTAGAGACCGACCACTTCCTGGGTGCTGTCCATTGAGCCCTGGACATGTTACTCACATGAATCAGTCACCTGATTATGGTGTAATCTATATCGGAACTCGACATAATGTTAATTACAAACTCAAAATGCGCACACACCGATGCTGATCGCTCCTCTATAATTGTGCCGCGACCGATGAGAAGTACTTCCCTATGCATGTATAGCCTAAGTCAATCCAACCTCCTCTCTACTTCTGGCGTAGGCCGAGAAAGGATTGATTGGACAGCCGTGGGTGACGCTGAAACTCACGCTACTCTCACAGCACCCCCTCTTGTCGCCCTCCCATCATCCATCAGCTTCGGCGACCTCCAAAATATGATAGAAATAAACATCGAAGATAGGAGATAATGATGTGTGGGATCAATCAAGAGCAAGTCCTCTCAATCACTCCCTGACAATCTATGTCCCTCGTACCAGTCCACATCTTACACGCATCGCGCAATTCTCATTTCCCGTACTTTCCTAGTAGCTGATTTTACGGGTAATCATAACCACACAAAATTCAAAGCTTTTATTTTTCCCTTCACATCACTAAGCAACTGAAATGCTTACAATCTGATATCTCAATGGGTATGTTCAAGCGCAAACAGATGTTTGTATTCTCGGATTGCCTGTTGGAATATCTTCAATTTTTTCCTCTAGCACCGTGTGCACGTAAATTCACGTGTAGCTAGCAACTTCATATGTTCAACCATACTTCACCAACCCCGAGTTTGGTGTGGAAACTATCATTGACGATAGGAAGGAAATGTAAGCGAAAGACCAATGTCATGACTCCCTTGCAGGTGTCAATAGAGGCACCCTATCGACAACTCCAATATCACTTACAAGAATGGATGATGAGTTGATAGGTGAGGATAGATGACTCAGATGGGAGTAGATTGCATGTAGTCAGTTGACAATGATAAGTACTGTATCGTAATGATCGTTAACTTCCAGTCCCCTGGTGATTCGATGTGGTGCTGCATCGAAGAAGCCATTGACCAACTGCCAAGTTTCTCTTGTCTGAGATGAAGGTAACTTCATGACTAGCATCATGGTGTACCTTTGTTCTTAATTAACCGACGACAACGTACACCTGTTATCGATCCATTTCATTCTTGAAACATGATGGAAAAGCCTCTTTTTTTCTCAATTTGATGCTGACAACGTGCATGTTTGGTTTTGTTTCTATGAATATAGACACAACCACTGTACTCTCCTCGGCATGTGCTTTCACTCAAGGAGCGCTGATAACAGCTTCTTGATCCATCAGAGCGACTACACACCTCAGTTTAGCATCTCTGACATCCCACACACTGTTCACTGTCCGTTTACAGTAGAATAGAGGAATACGTTTGACTGCTAGATAGCTGTTCTCCTTCACAAATCCTTTATTCTGAAGCATCAGCCTGGAGTCATCCATTTCTTTTTCAGAGCAACGGTGAATGAAAACAATGAATTACTGAAGGAAGAAAACCCAATCGATGCAGTCTCATGAATCGTGGAATAGCTTGTGTGACGTAACAGTTAAGGTGGCTGGCTAAGGTTGTAGGGTGTGGGGTTTGAGCCCCTGTCATCCACTGAAAAACACAGGTGGCGTCGACTCACCCTGTCATCCTTCCTGCCAGAATGAGTACTAGCTTACTGGGAACAGGGGGCATTGCATCAGCGGCATGACCACACCCCAGAAGATAAGCAGCCAAGCGGCCACCGGTCACATCCGAATAAAAAACAAGAAGACATCGTGCAGAGCACGACACTTGCAAATCCATAAAACAAATTTGACCTCAAAAATAATTGGTGGTGAATTTATGACCAAATATGTAAATCCTCTTCAAATTCAAGTCAATTGGATGAAAATTGACAAATGTTAGAAATTCGGTCTATGTTGACCTTTTGGCTGATGTGAACCTCGAAAATAATTGTGCTGGTTGAATTCATGCTGAAATATAAATCCTCTTCAAATTCAATCAATCGGTATGAAAATTGAGGATTTTGAAAATACCACCTTCGTTGTTGACCTTTGGTCTATGTTAACTTTGACCTCAAAAACAATAGGCTTCTTCCTTATGACAAACTCTACATGTGCTGAAGTTTCTTGAAGATCGGCTTAAATTGTGACCTGTAGGTGACAAAACAAAAACAATAACAAAATCGACAAACCAATATTCTTGAAAAATCTTCGATTTTGCAAGTAAAAAATAGTGGAATAATGTGTTCAAATCGAAGCTGAATCGAAAGGAAAATGTGTCGAGGTGAATGAATATCCGAAAGGTTCCATTTAAGGTAAACCTGAGTGGATCAAATCAACAGGACTTTGAGTGAGGGATGCAAACTACCGTAGGAACGAGAAGAAGATGATGTCTTCAGGCTTTAACCCTCCTTTACCCTACAAAGGGTTAACGCCTGAAACGTCAGACTCGTCTTGCTTCCTCAGGGTTGTTATCATACCTTGATGAGGTTCTGTCGATTCCATCCATCTTCTTTCTGTCCACTAACAGAGCAACACTAGCCGTCAAAACCTGGGAAAGACCAGTAAGGTTATTCGTCTACTCGTCTCCTCCGATCGGATAAAAGTTTGAACACATTGTATTGTGCATCCCAGAATTGACCAAAAAAAAAAACATTAAAATCTTCTTTCTTGCATTTGTCTAAACAAAATTCCGATTATTGAGTGTGGTTATATAAAAGTGCCATTCAGCAGTTTCTAAATTCCCTAAGGATGTTTTCCGCTGTTCAATAAAGGTGCTCCTATATCTATAAGCCTAAAAATAGTTTACATGGTTTGGTGGAAATAGGTCTTTATTTATTCCAAGCAAACCATGTAGTATATTCCAAGTCATTCGCTGCCCATTTGTGTCACTGCAGGCAGTAGGAATTGTCTTACATAGCAGGGTGTGCCCTTTTTGTAACAGCTCTGTGGACATTTCCCATTTCATTGAATCAAATTGCTCACTTACTCTCTAGCCTGGTGTTTGCTTCGCAGCAATGGTGGTTGGCTTGGGATCCAAGGACCCTGAGCTTGAGCCCTGTCAGCTGCTGAATTAACACCAGGTGGTTGGCTCAGCTGTCATCCTGCCGAGGTCGGTGAAACGAGTACTAGTGTACTGGCAATAAGGGCGCACTGCATCAGCATCAGATCACAGTCTTGTCCCTAAACAATGATACAACCAACAACCACAGGCTGCACACAAGAGTGTGTGTGAGTACTCTCTCTCTCTCTCTCTCTCCCTCTCTCCCTCTCTCCCTCCTCCCCTCTCTCCCCTCTCCCTCCCTCCCCCCTCTCCCCCTCTTCTCCTCTCTCTCCCCTCCCTGCTCTCTCTCCTCCTCTCTCCTCTCTCTCTCTCCTCTCTCTCTCTCTCTCCTCCTCTCCTCCTCTCTCCTCTCTCTCCCTCTCTCTCCTCTCTCCTTCTCTCTCCTTCACAACACAAACTGCAGGGTAGCATCATTGCCTGAGTACTACTGATGCAACGCCCTCTGCTGGTTCAGGCAGTTATTTGGAATTTGTTCAGGATGCTGGCAATAGCTCGCAACTCTTTGCCAAGGCACACCGTGGGATCTTTAACGTCAACCAACTAATTCAGTAGACGGGACACCCAGTTTAACGTCCATCCAGGGGCGGCACACACACTGACGAAACATTGAGATGACAGTTCATAGCTGGGTGGGATTCATACCCAGGTTAGACAGCTGAGAGTTGAGTGTGCAACATCTAGGCCATCATGCCAGCCTCTTTACTTATTGAAACCTGACACCAATCTGTCATCAGATTTGCATCTGCTTTTGATCACTTTGTGCTTCATATTGTACACGGGTCACATTGACAATGCCTCTCTCGAGTGCAGTACACTCACTTTGACAGTTTTGTGGAACTACCACACGCTCTGCCACGCTTCATGTGTGTGCTGATACTGTTAAAAATAATTCTCTCTCCTAATCAGTTGTACTCATTATGTTTATATTGCTTATAATGAGCAACGTAGTTTTTTTATGTCAGCATTTCCATCATTTAAAGTGTAACTTGGTATAGTTACACCAATACTAACCTTCAGTCCACCCTGCATTCTTAGTGGTTCCACAATCCCGACTTTGATTTTTTCCCGACATTCCTTCGACGCCGACAGCAGCAACCACATCAAAACATCTACTTGATACACCCAGCGTTCTACTGGGGCCTGTGGGCATACTGAATGACAACTCGGATGAGGAACTTCCTCTAAACCCTCCGTCATCTGGATTCATGGTATGCATCATGGAAACTGAGATTGGCTCATGCGGGATGTTTTCACTGTTATATATGGGGTAAAATATAGGCTCAGAGGTTAACAAATACTTCGTTGCTTGCCAAGCAGCTTGCTTTTGATTACTTTGGCAGCTGGTAGATCAGACAGTGTTGCCGGGAATTGACGTGCAAGCAGCAGTGGGGTTTTTAAACATGTTTGAGACAGTTTGTCATTTTATCTGTTCACCATGAAGGCAGCATGAGGTGATCGTTATTATAAATAATATATTCACTTTCAACGTACCATAACCCCCACTTTCAAAACTCGACCCATATTCGTTGTGACCTAGAAATGAGTTGTGTGTGTGTGTGTGTGTGTGTGTGTGTGTGTGTGTGTGTGTGTGTGTGTGGTTTGTTCGTTCTCATAAACCTTGTGTTGTAACGGTTAAGTGGCTGGTTAAGATCTTCGGGTCTTGAGTTTGAGCCTTGTCGTCCCATTAAATAACACCAGGTGGGTTGAGGGTTGACTCAGCCTGTCATCCTTCCGAGGTCAGCAAAATGAGTACCAGCTTACTGGAAACAGTGGCCACTGCAAATCAGCAGCCACAGCCACACTTCGAACATGATGCAACCAGCAGCCGTAGGCTGCATATGAAATGATGATGATGATGATCAGTCTAATATTGCTTTTCTCTTTCTCTAGGGCTTATGCTGATGCTTTGGCTATGTGATGAAGTTTCGGGATTACGAGTTCTCCCTTCACTTCGGTTCACGGAACTGTGCCATTATCACGAGAAACTTGTGGATCCGGGAATGCTCCACAGGGGCTTATCATCCATTACTCCTCGAAAAACAGATTCTCAGATATATCAGCATCAGCACACCAATGAAGTGTACAATGGTCGTTGGCCACTATTCATGGTTTTCGAAGCATGTCATGGTCAACGTGTGAAACATGACACCAATATCCAAGTACCTTGACGGCTTGCACTCAACCGTATTCCCTTTGCTCACATCTCCTAGGTCTTTTTATGCAACCAGAATTAGGGAAAGATCTAGAGTCTTTGTCCTTGGTAACCCAAAAGTCCACCACATATCAGATGAGGTCATTGATTGATGCTTAGTTGACATTTTGGATTCTGCTTTCTTCTCTCTCGTCTCTCCTCTTTTCTCTCTTCTCTCTTCTTTCTCTTTTTCTTTCTTTTCTCTTTTCTTCCTTCCTCTTTCTCTTCTCCTTTCTCTTTTTTCTCTTTGCTTTCTCTTTCTCTTTCTCTTTCTTCTTTCTCTTTCTCCTTTCTCTCTCCTCAGGGTCTACCCCTAACTGTGTCTTTGCCATGCAGTGTGAGCAGCTGCCTCTGGACTCGCGTGATCCCCGTGGTCAAGCCTTCAAATGCTGTTCGAGGGATTTATTCTTTCACTTTACTTTTCTCTAGCTCTCCCAATCTCTCCCTCACCCCCCCCCCCCCCACCCCTCTCAGGGCATTTTGACATTTTATAAACTTCTGCAGTTGTTTGTTTCCCTTTCCTGCTTTATTGGGAACAGTTCGACTTTTCAAGGTTGCACACTGTGTGCCTGTAAAAGAACACTGGGAATGTGTGAATGTATCCAAATTGTTGCACGATTCGTGTAACCTTTTTAATGCTACTTTGTTCACTTCGTGTGGGCTTGTAAGAAACAGACACACACTTTATAATCCAATCCACAATCACTCTTTTCACAATCAACAGTCCATCACCTGAATCATCCAGGAACCTTTGCTGCAAATGTTCTTTATACCAGCAGTAAGTCGGTAGAAAGGAGTTGTTTCTAAAAAAAAAAATTCCAGCGTGAAAGGCAGCATTTGATTGTTCGGAAGCCTAGCCTGCACTGCTGCAGATCAAAAATCATGGAGACAGGTGCGTGAGAACGTTAGTTAGCTTGAGAGGTTCGGCTGCTAAGTGAAGCAATGTATTATGAGGGATCATATATTCCTTCCACAGTAGATCAGCCAAGGCCAAAAACATGCTTGATTAACGAATTTCAGCCTAATTGCATTACCGCTTGGCATCCAGGCTTAATTGTACTTCAGATGATGACCGTATCGCAAGGCCTGATGTCACGAAGAAAACGACATTTTACTAATTTTGGGACTAAAAAACAGTTTGCGGACAAATTTGATGTTTCTGTACAGAGCATTTTTTATTTCATTGAACAATGTGTATGTAGAGCATGCTCGCACATGTTGCAATTTACCAGTTATGCAATGATGTACATTTTCATAAAACAACAGATATACTGACGATGAAACAATAATCACGTTCATTTCGAAATTTAATATTTTTGACATGTGACACTTGCATTGAAAATTTTACAAATTTAAAAGTTTTTGATATATTTACATTTGGGTCAAATATTGAGTGGCTGTCAATTAAACTCCACCATTAAGATCAATGAAGTCAAGATTATTACGCTTCTTCATTTTAAAGATATCACCTTTTCATTTTATTTTTCAGATTATATAATCCGTGTCCACATTCCTGAGATGATTCGACATGGAGTTCCTTGAGGTTTGTAAAGAAAGGTGAAAAGAAACGTGTTTCTTATGTGGGACAAAAGACACCGATAGTGACTTAAAACAAGCGACCAAAGATGGAAAATGCAGGTCCTTTGAAGTTGTGGAAGAAACAAGAAAACTGAATGACACACGGTATACAACTATAATAAACAAACTACATGTCAGTCTAAATCTGATCTCATGAGTTTGCCAGTCATGCGGCACTCGAAGCGAAAAGTCGCGGTTAAGCAATGGTTCATGTCCGTTCATCTGACTAAACATCAGTTTATGATCGAGGAACAACTTATTTAAATTTATTGTTAAATTTTTAACACGAATCGCAAAACAAAGCTGCAGTTAACAGAACTTTGGCTCTGAATTCAACCTGATCACACATGCACAGAGGGGAAGGAGATTATATTTTTACTCTGTTCTCTGCCTGGCAGTCAAAATTGAAAATCATTCCAAACAAAAAATTGTACTGTTTTTTAAGGATGTCATAAAGGACACAAACAACAGGCACGAATAACTAATGTAACATGTTAGATTGAGTGGTGTGCAATAGACACTGCATCAACGGTGGCAAATTCCAGAATTAATTTATTTATACGCCTTTTACAATCTCTTTTTTATTTAAATTTAATTATATACTTGAATATTGAAGAAACACAAATCACCTTATTGTCACTTTCAAAACCATTCAGTTTGGCAGTACTTGGACGTGTTGAATGAAGGTGGTACATCAGGGGATGTTAAGACTGCTTCAATGGCATTAAACCTCCGGAATTTTTAAAACGATCTTTAAATCATCATTTTATTTAAATTGAAGTATATATTTGAACACTGCATGGATAATGGTTCTATTAATTCTCTAGTTATTTTTCGTTTACAAGAGGTAACAAATTATCTCGATTGAGAAAAGAGGTTTAGCTTGTATCAGCACTGAGGGTGTGAGTGCAGGCTCAACCAGACACATGCAGATTAGCGTATTACCTGTCAAAAGACGAAGTGTTGAGCATGCAATCAACTGAAAAATATACATGTTTTGTCAAACACAGACTTGGAAAAGTTGGCACAACATGGCTATTTTGGGAAAATCTGCACAGAACATTGAATTCTTGAAGGTTAAGCACCATATGCGAACGGAACTGCCAGGAATCAGTGACCTCATTGCACCCGAGAGGCATTGCCATCTTTCATCATCTTATGCAACATGAGAGGCAATGTTAGCCAAAGATGATCGGAGGTGGAAGATGTGAAGTTGATACCAATGAGTGCTTGGATCAACTATGCGAAAAGATGATCAGTTGTTTGTTGGAAGATCATATGCATGCATGGTGTGTGGAGTACATATTAGACCATGAGTAATAGATTAGGTGTCGATATACCACAAAAATATATTTTCAGAAAATATTTTTATGATGACGTTGTTTCACTGGATCAAATGCCAATTTTGTATGGCCCAAGGACACAAAATCCCCATGACATATCTGAGAAACATATACTGTACCTGTATTCATTCACCTCCACACATGTATGCCAATTCAAGTCTCTAACAAGATCCCTCCCCAAAGCATCTCAAAGTCATGGGATTCCAGATGCATTGTTGGAGCAGGAAGGGGCCGTGTTTTTCCCTTGGGCAACACAGTAAAGCAATGCAACTCGAAAACAACTGTGCATGTTGCTTTCAGGTTGAGGGAGTACCTTCTGAAACACACTTGGGCATTTCAATACGTACATGGCATAGGTCGATGAATCCGAGGTTATTTCAATAATCTTTACCTTTGCCTCAATTTTGTCCCTCAACCCTGCTGTTGTGTTTTCTCCCCTCTTTCTACTGTTCCTTTGTTCTGTTTCGTCCTTATCCATTCCGTATTCTAGCTCTTCCACGAATATTGACTTTGGATATAAAATAAGTTACTTTTTGGGAATTAAGAAAATGATGCTGAAGATGAGGGACACAAAACGCAAAGTGTCCAGTCTTGCCCAAGATAGTGTGTATGGAATGGAGTAATCATACTTACAAGCACATTGGATTGGGGCCAACATTGCATCAGTGATTCGATCAGAATTGCTCAAAATTATTTTTTCCCATGCCACGAAACACACAATTTGGTATTTACACCAACAGGAGAATTGACTGAACTATTGCAATGACCTTTTTCACTCGGACATGGAAAATGCCTACTGCTACATTCAAAATGTATTGTAAAGGATTGAATGATCCATGCTCCTGTATAATATGATGTTATGGAGGCAACACTTGGTGACAGAAGACCTTTCACTGCACGCATATGATGATAAGTCAGAGATCTGGGCAGACAGATCAGACAGTTGACTCAGCTACCACAGTAAGAGCAGTTTCTCCACATCGAGAACCATTCATGTTCGCTTCAATGATGGAATCCATCATCACCTCCGCATCAAATCCTTCCTCTTCTCCAATGCTTGATTCTGACCATCAATTTGGTTTCAGACCAGGTCACTCTACCTTGGATATGCTGCTTCTGCTCTCCCATCAATGGATGGAGGTCCTCAATGCCAGACAGGAAATCCGAGCCGTATCCCTGGACATATCACGTGCTTTTGACACAGTCTGGCACCCTGCCCTACTCACCCAAACCTCTTCCATGGTATCCAAGGCCATCTCCACTCATGGCTCGCAGACTTCCTCTCCTGTCGCAGTCAACGTGTGGCCCTAAATGGAGTTCTTTCATCCCCTCTTCCTGTCCAGGCTGGAGTTCCTCAACGAGTGTTCTGGGTCCTGTGCTTTTTCTAGTTTTCATCAGTGATCTCTCAGATTCCCTGGAAAATCCTCTTTATCTCTTTGCTGATGACTCCACCCTCTGCCGAAACCATCTCTCATCCCTCAGATCAGCAAGCAGCAGCCTCTTCACTCTCTGCAGGCCTGGATAAAATCACAAACTGGTCAAACACGTGGAACATGTTTTTCAATCCTCACAAATCTCACATCTCCACTATGTCTTTCCGAAAGGACCACTGGAAAACACCCCCTCTACTTTCTTAACAATCCCCTTGAAGAAGTTCTTTCATTCAAGCTTTTGGCCTCACTATCTGCCACGATGTTCCTGGGAAAGCCACATCTCCAAGCTGGCTTCCAAAGTCAGTCGCCGACTGAGCATCCTACGTCGTGTAAATGCCTTCCTTGCACACCTGAACTCCTGATCACATACAAAGCTTTCATCTGCAGTCTGATGGAGTACAGCTCTCCCTTCTAGGGTGGTGCACCTGCGCTCCCACCTAGCTCGACTTCACGTTGTGGAAACCAAGGCTTTTAGGATCATTGCTATCTCTCGCAATGAAGCTGAGTCTTTGGTACTCTCTTCTCTCACCGGAGGCAGGTCGTGGTTTTTCTGTCTTCTACCATCCTCCTCTCCGGCCTTGCCCCCCCCCCCCCGCACCCCACCCCCTTTGCTCCTCTCTGTGATCTGGCCCCACTATATTCCCTCAGGGTGCTCAAGGTCCACCAAAACCCCCTTTTCATTAAAACTGCTAAAATCAAGAATCACTGATCACATTCACATTTTCATTCCTCTTTTTACTGTCTTTGGAACAAACTCCCACACTCTCTTGAATCCCACTCTTCCCTTCAGGTCTTCAAAACAACTGTTCACCACCATCTCATATCTTCTTCCATTCAAAATCTTATCTTTACTCCCCCCCCCCCATTAATCCACCCCAAACCCACATCCTTCAAATTCCCTATTTTCCTTCCTTAAAGTCCCTGTATACCATCTTGTTTACACTGTGTACCCTGCCCCATCCCTCTCCCTCCACAGATACCTATTGTGTTGTTCTCCACTATTTTGTGCTTCCCTCCCTCGCCCTCTTGTTCTCCTGCCTTGTTATATGTCTTTGCTGTTAGCTCAAACACCAGCCTCGACTTGGTATACAAATATATATACATATATATGTATATATGTGTAATATATATATATATGTATATATATGTTCACACAAATAGAATTTGGTCATATTCAAGGTCAAAATGGTCAGATGAGATCAAATTTGACATTTCATCAATTATGCAATGATAAGATATGATACAGGCATCTCAGGTTACATACGCTGTCCGTAAACTCGGCTTACAAAAGCCCATTAAAATAATAACGATTAAAATAATTTTTAAAATCCCATAGAAGGATGGTGATGCTGAGGAGTTCTGGAAAGGCTACAATATTCATGATGCCATCAAGAACATTGCAGCATCCTGGGCAGAGGTAAAGATGATGAACATGAATGGTGTCCGGGAGAAACTCTGCCCGCAATTTGTCCATGACTTCAAGGGATTACCGAAAACGTGGAGGGTGTAGCCCAAAAGTCATCGACTTGGGCATCATCTGCAGCTGGAGGGTGACGATGTTGAGATGCTATTCGAGAACCTTGCAGAGGACCTCACTCAAACTCAACCTCACTCAGACCCTTTTTTAATGCCATGAACAAGCTTTGGTGCATCACGAATGATGAAGGTTGTGGTCAAGTTTCATCAAAATTGTGTGCGTAGTTTCAGAGAAAAGAACAACTACCTATCTTGAGGGTCAACCCTCCCCCCAGTAGACCTCCTTAATGAGTGCAGATTTTGATGCAGTCAACATAACTTCGTTGGGCATCAGATATTAAGCTTGTGGCCAAGTTTCATCAAAATCGTGTGTTTAGTTCAAGCGATAATGACTAAAGTAAAGTTTTTTTTGTTTGTTTGTTTTTTTCTCCCCATTACCTTCAATTTCTATCCTCCCCATTACCTTCAATTTCCATCCTCCCACTTTCCTAACGTCCCCCATTCTCCCAACTAATCTCTATTTCTTCTCCAAAAAAAAAAATAATAATAATAAAAACAACAACACAACAACAACACGCTAACCTTCTCCCGATTCTGCTTCTTCTTCTTCCTCTTATCTTCCTCCTCGTCTTCTTCCTCGATTTTTTTCTACAACACTTCCATGACCTAATCTGTTGAAAACTCTCTCAAACATTAATAATAACAACAAAACGATCTTATAATGCTTCATCTTCCTCTCTCACACGTGTGGTACTCTTTACTGTATCATAATGCACTACTCTTCTGCTATTAACAGACTGCTCTCATTTCGACCTCTCCTTCATTCCTTGCCTAAAAAATCCAACTGTTCCAGCGCTTCTTCTCTCCATTCTCTGAATTCGCCTTCATTGCATCCATCGAGAATTGTGTTAAATCGCATCTCCGACCTAAAACTTTTAAAAACCAGTTTGCAATGGATGTTCACTTTCCATCGCCCATTCTTTTTTTCCAACTTCAGTGCCAACTCACCCCCTCACCCCTCACTCTCACTCTCAAAGCAACCATCCCACTCTTCTCCTCCAGAGAACCGATCCTCTCACCTCTAATCTCAAAAATTCCCCCCTCACCTATTTCCGACGCTTTCATCTTCCCCTCACTGCGATCCTCATGCGTCAAAGTTCCCCC
>CM068968.1:23214113-23224233 GCA_035128595.1 Eptatretus atami
GAAGAACAAGAACAACAACGTGAGTAAGACTTAGAGATCCTCTGACGAGGATCTAAAAAATAAGACCACTGGACCTGTAGCTTATTTAGGCCCTGGCTTAATGTTGTAACCCACATTTGGTAGCATTCTGACTGGTGGATCTGGAGAAGAAGATTTTTGAGGGAATTTACTAAGTCCACCATTTTGATCTACTTAAAGTCAAGTGTCCAGAACAAGCTTTGTCGCTAACCCTGTTACCAGTCAGGAGCGGAACGTTGCTGCCAAATTTCAGCCAGATCGGCCCAGCGGTTTGGCCGGAGAAGTCACAATGGGAGATGGACAGACAGATGGTGCACGATGACAATACCTTATCTGGAATTCCAATTCCACACAAGCTGAAAACACATCCATACCCACATCACCATGAACACAATCAACAACCTTGGCCCAAACAGTATCTTGGCCACTAAACTCTCACCCATCGACGACACAGATAAATTACTTCCCAGGTCTGATGATGTTGACCTTGCATGCCTCCACTGTGGACACCACCCACAGCTTTTGCAGTCCAAACGCAGACTCGACGACACCACTGACAACACCTGCAACCTGTGCCGGGCTGCCCCACACACAATAAAACATGAAGGAAGACTGCTTGGCCCTGATTCCATGAAGGCAAGAGCACAACATCTTATATGTGAGGGATCTCTGGGTCGCTCTTGGGAGATCAATCGGCTATCTCCGTGCCACGAGCCAGTTTGTACAGAACTGACCAGGGCTAATCAACTACTACTACTACTACTACATGTTACAAAATCTCCTTTTTTCACGAGTTGCACTTCATTTTACATCTTTATTGAGACTCGGTCGATGGATATGCAATATCTTTGTGAAGTGCAACATGCTGTCTTCGGATTAAATCCGTCAGCGAAGCAACGGATTGGTGACGGCAATGTCATCCATGAAGAAATCCCGACTTAAAAACGGTAAGTGAAAATATTTTTTCTTCTTCAAGAAAACATTCCTGAATCTCACAAATATATACTTTGTTGCAGTTCAGCTTCTTTCTTCACTGAGTTACGTTCCCAGAGGGAATGTGTATTTACTAGTATGTACTGGATTTCACATTTATTAAAGGCATCATCTCGTTGTACCCATGTTTGGAGTATATACCTGAACCAAGATTCTAACCCAGGCTCGACAGCTCAGAGGTGAGTATGTGTACCTCTGGGCCATCCAAACAGCCCTTCCTCTACGAACCAGAGATAAATGTAACTGGTACGGCACTCTATAGAGAACATACCTCCTCCAGGCTGAACACGTTACGTTTTGTATCCCACTGAGAGGCCGGATCTGCTGACCTGAACCAAAATCTAATTTGCTTGTTCTTGTCATCTAATTAACTCATGCACCACCTTTTGTCATAATCCATCCACTACTTTTTGAGATATCGTGATTACATATTGTCTTTTAGCCCGATCTCTCAATGGCGAAGAATCACCGAAAAAAAATTCGAGTATCCGGATCTTCACCAAAATCTAATCAATTCATCATTGTCACCAACTCAACCTGTCCACCAAATTTCATCCGAATCCATCCACAACTTTATGAGATATCTTGTTGACAGACAAACAAACAAGCCGGTAGGCGGCGATGGGTCGCCGAGCATGGAAACTATAAGATATAGAGCAAAAGTGTACATAGGCGGATAGGAACACCTTAAGATTATGCATATCAAATCTCATCCAGTTCCATCTACTGAATAACTACTCGGTACATTTGAATGAAAGTACGAAAATGCAGTTTGAAATCGGAAATCCCCAAAGTTCGAGGGGGTGCTGTGGGTGAACAAAGATCTAAATCGAAAATCCGACTCGATCGTTTGTGCACAATGTATTCCAGACGATTAGTGTGAATTTTCATGACCATCCGAATAACCTTAGGAGTAGCATTTGGCGCGAAGGCACCTCCAGCTCTCGCATATTATGATTTTGCACTAATTGACCTTTGACCCTGACCTAAGCGAAATCGGTCAATATGTCCTGAGGCAAAGTTGTAGTATCATTGAGTACCATGAACCTGCAAAGTTTCTTTCGTATCGATGCCTCACCTGGTCGTAGGTGCAATTTTCGCCAATTTTCGCGCATACCCTAATTGTAGGGGTGCTGCGGGTAAAGTATCCATATATCACAAAAACCGGAATATATTGGATAGAGCATCACCTGTAGATCATTTGTGCCAAATTTCATAACCCTACGGTGAATATGGTTTGTGAATTGATTTCGCGTGAAGTACCGATTTTGAAGGTTTTTCGGTTGTTGCTAGGGAACCAAAGCTGCCTAACAACCATCACAATTTCCAAAGCACTAGGTCATAAGATGTACCTACCACCCGAGTTTGGTCAAAATCGGCCACACGTTTACTACCAATTATGCTGATGACAACGAACAAACATCCAAACAAATAGACAGTAATACTGGACAATAAGGGTCACCTATTTCGGCGACCCAATAGGGGTGAAAACGACCTCCATCCACCTTCGGTGGTGGCGGTAAAAATCCTCCAACCGAGTCACTGTGTGAAAGCCCGACAAGGTGGTGCAGAGATAGTGCACCGGCCTTTGAGCTGTCATGCCTGAGTTTGAATTCTGACCCAAGCATGAAGTGCCTGGCATTGCATCGATGCACGATATCGATCGTGAAAGGCGTTGCATCAATACCCGGGATGCACGCTAAGCTGGAGACCCGTCCACTAGAAATGATTGTGGGTGCACGGTGAATTTTCTTTTTTTTACCATGGTACCTTTTATTTTCAAAAGGGTTGTCCATTGTGTGCTAATACTGGCCAAATTAGAAATTCCTGCCTTGGCTGCTTCTTGCGATTGAGTAGCGACATGTACAGGGGATATTTTTTAACTGTATCAGCATGCACAACCCAGCCATGGGCACATATGATGTCCTTAAAAAAAGAGGTTGATAATTACTGGAACATAAACATGGAACTGGAATGGAGCTGTGGACGGATTCATCATGGAACTGGAACTGTAATAAAGGTCATCTCCCACATGCCAGACATGTTTTGTTTATGACCAATTCAATAACTCCTGTACAGATGGATTGATATGGCAAACGGGTCATCTTCAATCCTGCAGAGATCCACAAATTGTAGAGAAATTCATCATTTATTTGCGTATAAGGGCAAATATGAAGGATATCATATCCAGTAAATGCAACACTGATGAAAAGTACCAAATGAAAAGAAAACTTGCGCAAATGGAGTAGTATTAAAAATACTGCTTCCCTGAATCTACAAGTCACAATACAAACCACACAAAGGTTTTCATCTCATGCGGGTTCAGTTCCCATCCCCAACAAAAGCCTTTCGGTCTGGAAATTACCACTTAGCACCTAGAAAGTAATCACAAGGGTTAATACTCTTGACCATAATAAGCTGCAGCTGGACGTGAGGCATAGTAGGCATCGTGTAGGCCTTCGTGGTCAGCATGATCAAGCCGCTGGAAACGGTTTCCAACCCAGCGTCCTGCTAGGCCCATACGTTCGTACATCCGTGCATAGTAGTCACGCATGGACGTCGGCTGCCGGGACAGAGGCATGTGAAATAGGGTCGTGCATTAGTGAGAACATTTATAGATTGCAAATTCTTGATGAAAGCCGTAAACAGCAATTTAAAACCTGGTAGCTTATTGACCAAATATTTGAAATGGAGCTCAAGGAAAGGCAATAGCTTGAATGAACACTTTTTCCCACTATATGTATTCTAAGGTCTGAACCAAATTGAGTCAAGACTACATGAGATTGAGTCTGGACCACATGAGATTGAGTCTGCACCAAAGCCACATGAGATTGAGATTGGAGTCAGGTCAGTCTTTTGGGATTGCCAAAGGTAACATGTAACCCAATGCTGCCTGCCGCATGGTCAGACCATCGGCGACTAAACCGACATCCTTCACTGGCTTTGCTAGTTGGGAGGGTGACTGTGACACCCTGCCACGACTAAAAACACCTGACAAATGGCGGATGAGCTTCCTTCGGGAGCCAACGGCCATCCAGTACAGAGATGGTGTCTCTTAAAAAACACCTAATGGGGGTCGGAAAATTTATTTTTCCACCTGACCTAGTTTAGGGTGAGCGGTCCTGTGAAGAGGTTTCCTTGTTTCAGGACTCGGTGAAAGTTTTGCCAGTTTTTCCCTCTTCTTTTTCTCTGTAGCCCGACACATTCAGTGGCTCTCAGCCTTGTTTAGGGTGAATGTCAATAAAAAATGAAATAAACGTAAAAAAAATGAAATTCCCACCTGGTAAAAGTACCAGATCACTCACTCAGGTATGTTTTAGTATGATTTCAAGCTCCCTGTTTCATGCTGTATGACTACATTTTAAATCAGATTATCATACCCCACTTGGTTGTTGGTAGGTATCTTGGCTGTGTGCATCAGAGCGCCCGCCATACATCTGTTGACGATAACGTTCACGCTCCATCCTGTCACGCTCCTCACGCTCCCGTTCCTCCTGCTGCTGCTGCCTGAGCCTTTCATTGTATGCACGCTGACGTTCCTCTTCTTCTCTCCGTCGGTCGTATCGATCATGTTTTCGTCGCCTGGGATCTGCATAAGGGTCATACTCACGGCGGCGTTCCTGTTCCTCTCCACGGCGCCTGGGATCTGGATTAGGGTCGTGTGACTCAGGACGTACCTCTCCACGGTGCCTGGGATCTGCGTAAGGGTCGTATGACTCAGGACGTTTCTCATCCTCCCCACGGCGCCTGGGATCTGCGTAAGGGTCGTTTGACTCAGGATGGTCCTCATCCTCCCCACGGCGCCTGGGATCTGCGTAAGGGTCGTACGATTCACGACGTTCTTCTTCTGGGTGCCGGGGGTCAGACCGAGGATCTTCATAATAATGATGTTCCTCTCGGTATTGTTCTTCATCTTCATGGTCACCTTCCTTCTCCTGACCGGGCTCTGGACGTGTCTGTGGTTCCTCCGGTTCACTATGGAGATAAAACAAATGAACAACTATGTTATACATAGAGGAATAGTAAACTTTGTCAAGGCTTGCGTCGGACTACGTCAGTGGACCATTTGAACAAAAGGTTTTATTAACTGAGTATCAACAAAGGTATGCTAGACCCCTTAGGAAGCAAAAGTAAAGCTGATATTTCGGTGACTAAACCAACACCCCTCACTGGCTTTGCTGGTTGGCAGGGTAATTGTAACACCCCGCCAGGACTTAAAACAACACCTGACAAAGGGTGGATGAGCTCCCTTTGGGAGCTAACGTCCGTCCAGCACAGAGATGATGTCTCCTAAAAAGACCCAATGGGGGTTCTGACGGGTGGGTATGGAGAGGAAGATTTTTGAAGGAATTTACGTGATTTCCCCCAAATATTTACTAAGTCGGCCATTTTGACACACTTCCGGTCACATGATTGGCATGACCGCCAATTTAACATCCCTACCCTGGCCTAATGTTGTAACCCAAACTTGGTGGCATTGTGACTGGTGTGTCTGGAGAAGAAGGTTTTTGAAGGAATTTACTAAGTCGGCCATTTTGACCTACCTAAAGTCATGTGACCGGAACGAGCTTTGCAATTCCCGTTACCAGTCAGGAGAGCAACGTTGCTGCCAAATCTCAGGCAGATCGGCCAAGCAGTTTGGTTGGAGAAGTCGAAATACGAGACAGACGGGAGGATGGTGCACGATGACGAAACCTTACCTGGAATTCCAATTCCAGATAAGCAAATAAATTAACCCTCTTGCTCTGACGAATGATTAATGGCTTCAAAGAAGAATATCTGAGTGCTATTCCAAACACTGATCAATAATGTATCTCTGTCAAAATTTAGCTTTCATAAATTCTCCTAATTCTTTATTTTTCTTGAAACAGGATCTCAGGCTTGTAGTGAAGCTGCTGCTACACACATCTCACACACATGCACGTACAGACGAATACACAAAACACAACACAGCACTATTAGTCGAGACAAACACAGCCATTGACATTGGGAGAAGTGCCATCAGTCACTTTCTGGGATACTCTGGGTACCAGTGACACCACAACAACAACAACAACAACAACAACAACAACAACAACAACACCTTTCTCACCGCACTCAACGGAGCAATTTCCTCCTCCTCATGGATGCCAACCAATGGGGATTTGAATGGAAGTTTTGAAACGTTTCAGATAATTATGATATTCTTTATATTGTCTGGTAAAATAAATACTTTGGCCATCATTTCCAAATCTTTCAAAGTTTTTAAAAAAAACGATGAGATTAAAGTTTAAGTAAAGTTGAATTCATATAGTCAATCCTCATGACTATTTGGATAGCATGGGCAGATTTAGGCGATGGCCACAATCAATATCCTATGTCCAGCAAAAGTTTCTTCAAGAAAAACATTCGATAACATTCTTAATGATATTAGTAAAAACAAAAAAAGGGAAAGAAAACAATATGGATGTGCCTGCAAAGTATGGGATACATTAAAGATTAAATACCTAGGACGCTAGGTGAATATCAGGAGCCGTAACTTAAAACGGATGTTCTTCTCACAGATGTATTTGAAATATCTGTGATAATGAAGATTCATAAGAATTTGATCCAGTACATCTCGAGGACATGCTTGGGAGACTGTTTAAAAATGACAAAAGTAAAGATTCAACTAGTAAATAATATTGCTATGTATGCTATTTATGATTGAAAAATCTCTAGGAGGTGGCATTTCATGATTTGTTTGAAGAGATATGCAAAAAAAGAACAAACTATTAAGCAACTGTAAGACTATTTCCTTGCAAGACAATAATGCAACTGCAAGACAAAAAAAACCAAATCCTCTTATTTAATTTGCAATCGGTCACTGGCTTTGACACCAAAACAAATTGTTATTTACGGACCCGAGGCATCAAAAAGCTACATATATCAAAGAAACAGTTTCAAATTGAGCACCTCGCCACCAATAGAGCATTTCATCAGACGTGCCAATAAATGTGAATTGTTTCTCCCAGCTTGCTGGCTCAGTGACTGAAGATGCCATTTACATTTTTGATATCTCCATCCCTACCCCGTTTGGAATCTCGTGTGGGCACAGGCAACTTTCAAGTTCGAATAACGAATCAAACTACGTGATATACTCGGTTCAAATAGGTTGACAGGATAGCCTCGAAAAATGCACACTGAGCTGTCTGGCCTGAGTTTGAATCCCGACCCAGCGAAACTGTCATCCTGGTGTTTCGCAGACAGGGTGATTCATCAATGTGTGTTGTGTCTCTCTGAGGGACGTTAAACTGGGCGTCCTATCTGCTGGCATTGGTTGGTGGACGTTAAAGATCCCACAGTGTCCTTCGCGAACAGTAGGCGAGCTATTGCTGGCACCCTGAACAAATCACAAACACGTTGCTGATACTATAGGTCCCCCACCTTCTGGGTGGTATGAGGAATAGGTATGTGTCAAATGAAAGCTAAATGTTCAACAGTTTTTGAAATATCGCACACACAAAAGTACATGTATGGACAGATGATCAGTCGGTGGATCGGTTGGTCGGACAGAGCTCATTTTAATGTCCCCCACCCCTCTGACAATTCCTACTTGGATTACTGGAAGCAAGTGGTCTAGCCTGGTGTTGGCTTAGTGGTTAGGGTGGCGGCTTGGGATCCTAGGGTCCTGAGTTCAAGCCCCGTTGGGCCGCTGAATTAATACACCAGGAGGTTGACTCAGCCTGACATCCTTCCGAGGTCGGCAAAATGAGTACCAGTGCACTGGTAAGGAGGACACTGCATCAGCGGCATAGCCGCGTCCCAACCAATGATGCAACGAGCAGCCACAGGCTGCACTCGATAGAGAGAGAGAGCAAGTGGGCTGGGCTTCTTGGAGACTCCTTAGCACCAGGTTACACTGCTTGCTACAGGTAGTGGACAAAAAAATGGAAACACCTGGGTAAATGAGTCACACCAAGCAATGGCTTCTACTCAGGTGTGGCCCATGTGTGAATTCAACAAATAACATCCCAGCATGCTAAGGGTCACGTATAAAAATGCTGCACAGGCCTGGTTACCTATAATTATGGATGCCAAAGGAGAACCCCCCCAATGCCCCCATCCACAGAGCAAGTGTGGTCACCCAATGGTTTGATGAGCATGACGCTGATGTTATCCAGATGTCATGGCCTTCTCAGCCACCAGATCTGAACCCAATCGAGCATTTATGTGATATTGTGGAATGACGCCTGAGACAGTGTTTTCCACCTCCATCAAACAGGTGTGAATTGATTGATTTTCTGGTGGAAGAATGGTGCCGCATCCCTCTTGCAGAATTCCAGACACTGGTGGACTGGAAGCCACGGTGCATACAGGCCATAAGTGGTGGTCCAGCACCCTATTAAGTGAATTTACATTGGTGTTTCCATTTTTTTGGTCCACTATGGTACCTGTATGTCAGAGTGCGGTTGCTGTTTCAGCAGCAGCTTCGACACGATAAACAAATTGATTGTAGTTAGCACATTTCATGTGAACGGTCTTCAGATACGAAGATCAACCGACACGTACACTTGAGTCAAACAATCTTGACGGATGAGCAAACGTCACCATTTTGGACACAAGTCCTTGTGGAAAGTGAAGTTCACCATTAGCAGGCAAAAGCTGCCATCTTGCTAGAGCATGCGAAGCCTCATTGGCAGTTGACTCGTTGTTAGCTAAACATTACAAAACATGCTTCTTCGAGAAAATAACTTTTAACCGGTCTTTGGATGTAAAATGATTGCCAAAAGTGTTTTGCTTTTGCTCCAATCAAGTTTGTGTTTACACACGCATGAAAGATGCGCTAGCAACCAATCAGATTACATGATATATGGAACCGAATCACATCACTGACAGATGTTACACACATATCATGGGAGTATATTTTAGGATGTAAGGACACCTATTGCTAAACTAAAGCTAACGTCGTGTACAATTACAGTTCGGTTTGTTCTATTTCAGTTTCCCTTTCATTTATGGGTTCCAGCCAGTCATTATAATAACTACAGGGTGAGTCATAAGTCCCAGGACACGCTTTTAGCTGCTTATACAAGATTTGTTTATGCTCTCTATTGGTTCACGAGCGCCAGCCAGAGTGACCACTATATTCGTTATGTCTGTGTGTCTGTTGGGTAGTCGATCTAGTCGAAAAAAAAAATTTTTTTTCAAAAAATTTTTTTTTGAAATTTGTTCTACCCTTATTATCACTTTTTCTGTCGATATGTTTGTCTGTCCCTCTGTTCGATCCAGTGCTCCGTTAATACAATGGTGATGTCGATGAAACTTGGTTGGTAGGTTCATACCATGACCTAGTTGTGTGCAAATGAAAACCGTTGCTATGGACACCACCGTTGCCTAGCAACGGGACTTTGAAATTTTTGAAAAATCATAAAAAATGTATTTTTTCGAAAATCAAAAATCGGGCCACGAGCGACTGTGGGCAGTACATTCAGCCATATTGTCAAAAATTTCCAGCCAGATTCTATGAAAACTGTCGGAAAAGATAGACTTTGAATGAAACCTGGTCCAAAACAATAAAAAAACGAAGTTCGTTATATCTCACAGACTATGAGTCAGATATATATGAAACTGGTATGGTAGGTTCATGGTATGTCCTAGTTAACTGTGTAGAAAGAACCGTTGCTATGGACCCCTCCGTTGCCTAGCAACGGCCGAAAAACCTCTAAATGTGGGGGTATTTTAACGAAAAAACAATCTGCAGCATTAACCTTGAAGCTAGAATCATGAATTTTCTTGTGCTTAATCCTCAGGTCATTCCCCATCGAACGCGCCCATCGCGTCAGGTTCTATTGGGTAGTCGACTACCCATGTCCCCGCCTACCGGCTTGTCTGTCCTGTCTGTCTGTCTGTCCAGAGCACAACTTCATGGGATGTGATCCGATTTGGATGAAACTTGAATATGATATTGATATTAATGCGTAGTTTTGTCTTCCTGGCGATGGGCGTCCCACGCCCATTGTGGGCAGAGCCACGCCCACTTGTAATTTTTGTTTTTTTTCATATTTTTCTCGATTTTTTATCGAAATTCCCGCTCGAGAAATTGTGCGCACTGGCAATATGTACAACATATAAAAAATTCAGTTTGATT
>CM068968.1:23250830-23269814 GCA_035128595.1 Eptatretus atami
AAGCTACAATGTCAAAATACATATACAACAAACGTGATTCAGGAGGGAGATGGATAGTGCGATTTAGATTTTGTGAAAATCGGTCAAAAAAAAGTTCAAGGATCACCAGCTGACGAATAATATTCGATTTTGACTGTTTGGGTATAGATAAACTTCGAGACAAAACCGGAAGAAGCTACAATGTAATTACACCACGTGAATATCAGAAAAAAGAAGGTTATTGAGCTAGCGCTGATCTGAATTTTGAGGTCAAATCGGTCAAAAAAAAGGTCAAGGTCATACAGTGAGGTCAAAACTAATTTCACGTAAATTCATCGATGAGAGAAATGGAGTATTAATTATGCTTAGCAGTAAAAAAGAACTGTTTACGAAAAAAATGAGAACAACGTATTATAAAAAATCGATTTTTAATTTGTATTGGATAATATTTGCGATCAGCTGAGGACACTATAAAGACATTCGTTGGTTGGAAGATCTGGAAAAAATCGATATAAGTTATTTGGAAGAACAATAATTTAAATAGATGTATACAAAAAAAATATTATCAACCTCGCGTAAGTCATGAGGTCAGTCACGTAGCAGATGAGCAATTTCGTAAATTCCATGGGAGAAGAAGAGTATTAGATGATTCCAAAATAAAGAACATTAAAGAGTATCGTTTTAACTCGAATTTTAATTTTGTCTTCGGATTTTTAATGCGATCGAAAAAAATATAGGACCTTTCAAGAATACGGAAGTTGATACGAAATTCTGGTAAAAAATCGAAGAAAAGATAGTTTTGGAAAACGTTTAAAATTTGTATAGAAAATAATATTAACTTCGCTGGTCAACGGAGTACGTACACGTGATAGCAAGTAGCGACTCCGAGCAGAACGCGTCGTAAGAGTCACGAAAAAGGTTATAATGCGTGATGCGCAAGCTGACGGTGATAATAGTCGATAAAAGATAGTGTTATTAAAAGACATTTTAAATATCACCAATAAAAAAAAAGGTTAATACGATACGCAATGCCTAACTACAGAAAAAAAAAAAAAAGCGTCGAAAATTAATGATAGATTGTTGAGTGGATGGCTGAAAATATTACGGTATATATTTGACTATTGATAAAATAATAATAAATAATTAGACGTGGAGAAATGAGATATTTTGGCATTCGCATCGACGTACGATTGTTTTAAACTTCGATTTTAATTTTGCTTAAAGGTTTTTTGACGATCGCAAAAAAATATAAAGACGCATAAAAAACACAAGAAATGTTCCGAAATATGGTAAAAATCGATGTTTTGGAGACAAGTTTATTAAGAAATAATGTAAAAAAAATATAAAATCACAAAAGTCGCACAGCGTCAAACGGGTTCGTACAAAAAAGAAAAAAGAACAAAAAAAAATGTAGCAGTGACACTTGACAGAGCGGGACGATTGATGACAACAGTTAATAGGATTTATACAGTGTAGCGAGCCTAGACAGATAGTTATTTCGATAAGTAATGTAAGTGTTTAAAAGATAATTATTTTCTATCACAATAAAGGTCTATCAAAGAAACAGAAATGCATGAACTGCGCTAAGAAGTCGGATTATGTAAAAGAATAATGATGGTAGATGGAGCCGAATATTATGGTTTGTGATGTAATGAATACAAATAATAATAAAATATTGCGTGGAGAATAGGAGCATTATAAATGCTATCGAGTCGAAAAAACGTATACGCTTTTTATAGATATGGTTTGGAATAAACAGAAGTACATCGTAGAACTTCTGATATTGAACATCGCAAATACAAAAAGTTCCTAAGAGAACGCTTATCATTATTAAGACAAGGATAAGACGTCAAGTTGAACGAATTTCGTAAGTAAAAAACAAAAGTACCTAAATGAACTGGACTTGATCTTGTCACATGTATTAAGTAAATATCTTACGAAAACTAAAGATTAACTCGTAAGTTAATAAAAATTGAATGCTCTTACCGTTATTGTTTGATATATTGTTTGTATGTTTGTTTGTTTTTTGTTATGTAGGCACAGATACGCGAGAACGGAAGAAGCACAACTGTCAAATTACATCGTGATCAACCAGCAGGCGAAATAGAATGGCCTAGCGCTAGAAGTAATTTGGTCAAATAATCGGTCAAAGGTCAAGGTAACCAGTGAGGTCAAACCATAATTCCGTAAAGATTACATACAGGAGAATGTAGTATATAATTTTGCTATCCGACTCAGCCGTTGACGAAGTTCGATTTTTAACAAACCACTTCGGATTAGTAATTTTGTCTTCGGGTCCTTATGCAGATGCTCATCGGAGCTAAAAAAACTCGTCGTCGAACTTATCTGGATAGACAATCGGATGTTTTGGAGACGTTTACAGAAATTAGAATAAAAAATTTTCACCTAGAAGCGTGAAGGGTCCGATCACATGAGCAGTGCGCCTCGAATGCAGACGTCCGGGCTGTCTCACGAATCGACAGTGCCGCATACGAGCAGCACGCGTCCGTTGAGAAACACGTTAAGGTTTTCCAGTACGCTCGCGGATGAAAGGTCTTTTCAATAAAAGATGGTTATCTAAAAAGTAATTATTTTAAATATAATTCCAAATCCAAAGGTTATCGCGCATGCTAGAACATCAGCTGAGCCCCCACCACACACACCACAACCCCCCCGTCACGGATTCATAGATAGAAATGCTTTGGTCAGGCATGAACCGAATATATACGGATTTTGTGACTTTGATAAAATAATATTAAACTAAATTGTCGAAATGAGAGAAATGCCCCGATTTATGCTTTGCTCGACGTTGCGAGTATTTTAACGTTCGATTTTAAATTTTGTCTTGGTTTTTTGCGATCGCATTAGAAGACGCTCTAAAACAACTCGGTACTGATCGAGAATTCCTGGAACTAACAAATCGTAATGCCTTTTTATGAGCATTTATGTCGGAGTGTCACACGATCTGAGCGTATTAATCACATGAGATCATTAACTGCTAATTGAGGGGGATTGTAAGACACAGCATTAACGCGATCGTTTGCTCGCTACCCCCACCCCACATTCTTCAGAACGACAGCAGTTTTATTTAGACAAGGTCAGTCAGTTGACGATTTCGTAGACCAGTCACTACTGACTGCTTGTTTGCTTGTGTTGCTTGGCAAAGATAACTCGAGAACAGGAAAAACTAGCCTAAAAGCAATGATCAAATTACAACCACGATGATTTCAGCGAAGGGTGCTCGCTAAGTGCTGATTAGATTTTGGCATAAATCGTCAACCAGGTCAAAGTCACACGCCCAAAATCGACGAGTCAAATACTCTCCAACGGAATTTTGATGGTCTGGATAAGCGCGAAAGCAGTACAAACATTACCCCAGACACAGGAGGCATCCAGATAAAAGAAGAAGATCAAAAATCGGCTCAAAGGAATCAAGAAGTCACAGTCGAGGGTATAACAATATATCGACGTTTTTGATGCGTTGGTACAGAATACACTCAAGAAACGGAAGAATCTACAATATCGAAGTTAGACCCAAAACGTGATTACAGGAAGGGGATGGCTTAGTCGCGATCAGATAGGAATCTATTGGTCAAGAAATCGGATCACGAGGTAAGTCACAACAGCGAGGACTCAAATCATCTAGATCTTTTGCATAAGGAATTATAGGTAGCAGCGAGGTCAACATAATCGATTAAATTTGAGAATGGTTTGGTACAGAATCATCTGTAGAAACTTCTGTTTGCGTCGCACCAAATTCTATAGAGACAAGCTTTTATTAGACAAGGAATCAGATGAAAGTCAAAGATTGAAACGATTTCGTAGTACAAGTCTAATGATGCTTGTTTTTAAATATACGAAATCTAAAGGATATTTGTAAAATATAAGTTGACTAGACTTCGTTTCTAGTTTGTTATGTATGTTTTGTTTGTTTGATTTGTTTGTATTGTAAGCATGAATACAACTCGAGATACGGAGAAGCTTACCAATGTCAAATTAAACCAACGATGATTCAGAAAAACACAAACAAAAAAAATCGAGGAGTAGATGCTAGTGCATAGATTAAGAATATTGCTCAAAAAAAAAAATCGCATCAAGAAAGGTTCCGAAATGGAATCAACAGATGAGTCAATAATTAACGATTATTGATGGATATATGGTACAAAAGATAAACAAGAGCGAAAAGCTCAGGAAGAAGCTAGCCGTATGTTAATAAAATAAACACTAAAACAGTGATATAGCAGAAAAAGGGTGATGGCTTCATGCTGTTAGATTTTGGTCACATCGGTCAAGGTCGAAAAGAGTCAAGAGTAGAGAAGTCAGAACATTTCGAACAATTTTCAATGGTTTTGGTTACAGAAATAATAATCCGTAGACAACTTCTGGTTGCGTCGATACACCAAACAAACAAATTCCTCGAGAGACAGGCTTTTTATTAAGACAAGGTCAGAGTCAGTTGGAGATATCTAAGATAAGTAGCCAAGTCTATGACATGCCTAATGTTTGTTTGGTTTGTAGCACATGATAACTCGAGAAAGAGACAAGCTACCAATGTCCAAATACAATACGGTGATTCAGGAAGGCGATGGCTAGTCTGATTAGATTCTTGGTCAAAATCGTCAAAGGTCAAAAATCACAGGATCAGGCTCAGGTATACGCGGAGAGATTGCCAGACAGCAGTCGCTGCGCAATAACACTTTCCGTAAGGTAAAACTACAGGGGCTCGTCTGGCATGGAACAACCACAGGCAGAAAAAAGCAGGCCCATCCCCATTCCTTAAAGAGACTGAAATGATCAAAACCTGCCACTGCAAACATCGACGGCCGTGGTACGACCACCCAACAACGGCCCTCCTCCACCATACATAGAGACTCCTTTCGCTGAGAAAATCGGTGAGCAGGACTCAGCACCAGGAAAACGACCACACTTCCCATCAACAGACGCAACTTGACGGCTCACGACTATGACGAGCGTAAAAACTTCATCCGAGCTCTCTCAGCAACCGCATCGTGATGGAGCACACAAATCCGACCAGCCGATAGCCAAGGATCACTCCGAAGAAGACTGGTTATCCAAAGAGAATTCAAGTCCCTCCAGTACTCAATCACTTGTCAAAATGTCCAAATTCCGCAACTAACCCAAACACCATAGACGACAAGACTGGGAAGTACCAGGCCTGGAAGCGTCGGACTTTTCGTCCTCACAACACCAGCCAGACACACCCCAAACCACGCAACAGGTAAACCCAACACCCGCCAGGCACAGCCAATACAAAACACACCACCCATGATCAGTGAATCCATACTCCCCAGGCCCGACCAGACGTGTATTGACCTCTGCAACTAAAGCCAGGAAGACAATAGAAAAATATAATCATGCAGAGTAAGTGAATCTCTCTCCACGACCTTCAACCATCACACCTCACCACACAGCAGAACACAGCACCAGGACAGCAGACAACCAGGGCACCAAACCCAAGGGAATCCGCGCCAACGAAATGTCACCAGAAAGCCTGGTCTAGTTTTGAACACCAAGAAACCCCAGTAATCCCAGCAGGCTCACGAACTCCCATATCAGCACACACCAAACATCGACAGGGCCCCAGAAGGATATATAAAGTCTCTGCAAGATGACTGAAATACAACCCATGCAACAAGGATCACAGTGAGACGTCAACATAACCTTACAGATTTATATGAAAAATGCGTTACGGTACACGATAACCATCGAGACCGGAAAAGAAGCTACCAACTGATCATAATTAACACCACGTGATCTCAAAGATGTCGATCGAAGCTAAGTGCCTGATATAGATTTTGGTCAAAAAATGTCAACCCACGGTCAAAGGCGACGGTGAGGTCAATATACCTTACCGTATATTCTTGATGGTTTGGTACAGCGAGAGATCAAATAACTCACCCCCCCTATATATTAAGACGTCTTCGGCCATACAGATAACACCTCGAAGAACAACAAAGAAGCTACCAATGTCAAACTTCCACAAACCACCGGAATGCTTCAGCCACGACGGGTGATCGCTAGTGCTCACGACTACGATTTGGTCAAAAATCCGGACAACTCAACCGGTCAAACGCGTAGACGGTGGAAGTCAAAACACATCCGATTTTTGCATCAGGTGGTACAAGGTAACCCATCGAGAATAAGAAAGCCGAAAGACTACAAATACGTAAAATTTACAACCCGCACAGTGATCAGCGAGGCGGATGGCTAGTGCTAGATTACAGATTTTGAGATCCAAAACATCCGGCCTCAAAATAAGTCAAAGGATCACAGGTGAGCGTCAAAAAAAAATATCTCCGACAAATTCTTGAATGGTTCTGGTACACAGAATCATCGATAATAAAACTTCTGGTTTGCGTACCTACACCCCCTTCCCTCTAGCGACACACGCTTTTATTGACAAGAGTCAAGAAGGTCAAGTTGACGATTATCGATAAGACCACCCCCAGTCTATGAAATGCTTGTTTGAATATGTGTTCATGTCGTGTTTGATCTAAGTTGAATATTTGTCGTGTTTAGAATATTATAGCACGAATAAAACCCTAGAGAATAAGGAAGAAAGTCCCAAAATACGATCAAAATACACACCCACGGGCATACTCAGGCAGGTGTGATTGGACAATAGCAAAGCTGTTAGATTTTTTGGTAAAATCGGTCAAAGAAGTCAAGGTAAACAGATAGACGGTCATACACATAAATTCCGTAATTCATAAACAGTGGAGAAATGGAAGTATTTTTGGCTCTTGCCGAAAACGTTAGAATAATCGTTTTTATAACTTCGATTAATTTGTCTTCGTTGTTATGCGATCGCTTTAGGACGATTAAACTCGTTGTTGAAATTCTGGGTTAAAAATCTGCGCCAAATGTTTGGAGACGTTTAAGTTGTATATGTAAAAATATTTCATCGCTACAAAGTGTCCACGGCGAATCGACATCAAAACAGTGATGCAGTGAAAGCAATTCCCGTAATTACTCACTGTGGAAACCTTCCGTTCTCGAGTTATCGTGCCTACAAACAAACAAACAAACATACAAACAAACAAACAAACAAACAAGGAGTCATAGACTGGTACTTAGGAAACCGTCAACTTGACCTCTGACCTTGTCTAATAAAAGCTGTCTCTAGAGAAGGTAGCGACGCAAAACCAGACAAAGTTTCTATGATGATTCTGTACCAAACCATCAAAAAATCGAATTTTGACCTCACCCAGTGACCTTGACCGTTGACCGATTTTGACCAAAATATAATCAGCACACGCATCACCCTCCTGAATCACGTGTGTATTTGACATTGGTAGCTTCTTCCGTTCTCGAGTTATCTGTACCAAACCATCAAAATCGAATATTTGACCTCACTGTGACCTTGACCTTTGACCGATTTTGACCAAAATCTAATCAGCACTAGCCATCACCCCCCTGAATCACGTGATGTAATTTGACATTGGTAGCTTCTTCCGTTCTCGAGTTATCGTGCCTACAAACAAACAAACATACAAACAAACAAACAAACAAATAAGCAGTCATAGACTGGTACTTTACGAAATCGTCAACTTACTCTGACGTTGTTCTATAAAAGCTGTCTTTAGAGAAGGTAGCGACGCAAACCAGAATTTCTACGATGATTCCTGTACCAAACCATCAAAAAAAAATCGAATTACCTCACCGTGACCTTGACCGTTGACCGATTTTGACCAAAATCTATCAGCACTAGCCATCACCCTCCTGAATCACCGTGTGTAATTTGACATTGGTAGCTTCTTCCGTCTCGATTATCGTGCTACAAACAAACAAACAAACATACAACAAACAACAACCAAACAAGCAGTCATAGACTGGTACTTACGAAATCGTCAACTTGACCTCTGACCTTGTCTAATAAAAGCTGTCTCTAGAGGAAGGTCGCGACGCAACCAGAAGTTTCTCCGATGATTCTGTACCAAACCATCAAAATCGAATGTTTGACCTCACCGTGACCTTGACCGTTGACCGATTTTGACCAAAATCTAACATCAGCACTAGCCATCACCTCTGAATCACGTGTGTAAATTTGAACATTGGTAGCTTCTTCCGTTCTCGAGTATCTGTACCAAACCATCAAAAATCGAATATTTGACCTCACTGTGACACTTTGACCAGACAATCTAATCAGCACTAGCCATCACTGTCCTGAATCACGTCATGTAATTTGACATTGGTAGCTTCTTCCGTTCTCGAGTTATCGTGCCTACAAACAAACAAACATACAAACAAACAAACAAACAGAAACGGTATTCATCAATATATACTTACGAATCTTTAGATTTCGTAAGTAACAAACAACAAGCAGTCATAGACTGGTACTTACGAAATGTCAACTGACCTCTGACCTTGTCTAATAAAAGCTGTCTCTAGAGAAGGTAGCGACGCAAACCAGAAGTTTCTACGATGATTCTGTACCAAACCATCAAAAATCGAATTTTTGACCTCACCGTGACCTTGACCGTTGACCGATTTTGACCAAAATCTAATCAGCACTAGCCATCACCCTCCTGAATCACGTGTGTAATTTGACATTGGTAGTTCTTCCGTTCTCGAGTTATCGTGCCTACAAACAAACAAACAAAAACAAACAAACAAACAAACAAGCAGTCATAGACTGTACTTACGAAAGCGTCAACTTGACCTCTGACCTTGTCTAATAAAAGCTGTCTCTAGAGAAGTAGCGATGCAAACCAGAAGTTTCTACGATGATCTGTACCAAACCATCACAAAATCGAATGTTGACCTCACCGTGACCTTGACCGTTGACCGATTTACCAAAATCTAACCAGCACTAAGCCATCACCCTCCTGAATACTGTAATGCGCACTTGGTTGCTTCTTCCGTTCTCGATTATCGTGCCTAAAAACAAACAAACCAAAAAGCAGTCATAGACTGGTACTTACGAAATCGTCAACTTGACCTCTGACCTTGTCAATAAAAATTTAGAGAAGTTAGCGACGCAAACCAGAAGTTTCTACGATGATTCTGTACCAAACCATAAAAATCGAATGTTGACTCACCTCGACCTTGACCGTTGACCGATTTTGACCAAAATCTAATCAGCACTAGCCATCACTCCTAATCACGTGGTGTATTTGACATGGTAGCTTCTTCCGTTCTCGAGTTATCTGTACAAACCACCTCAAAAATCGAATATTTGACCTCACTGTGACCTTGACCTTGACCGATTTCGACCAAAATCTAATCACACCTTCCCATCACCCTCCTGAATCACGTGGTGTAATTTGACAACATTCTTCCCGTTCTCGGAGTTAACAACACACAAAACAAACATACAAACAACAAAAAACACGAAGATAAATACTACAAAATCTTTAGATTCGTAAGTACAAACAAACAGAAGGACGAAGTCATCAATATACTTACGAAATCTTTAGATTCGTAAGTAACAAACACAACAGACAGGGGTGAAAACAGTAACCTCCGTCCATCTTCGATGGCGGAGGTTAAATATCATGCTGTACAGTGCGATATCGTTTTTGGCCCTATCTCTTAATGGTGAAGAATCACTTTGAAAATTAAATAATTCTCGTACCCAGATCCGGATCTTCACAAAAATCGAATCAATTCGTCGTTGCGACACTCCCAACCTGCCCACCAAGTTTCGTCCGAATCCATCCACAACTTTTTGAGATATCTTGTACACAAACAGACAGACAAACAGACAGAAAAGGGGTGAAAACATTATCTCCTTCACCTTCGGTGGCAGAGGTAATAAAAACGATGGAAGAGATGTTAAGTACATTAATATAAACTAACACACAGATGTGCATACAAGGGCATGCACTCAGAAATACAAACCATTGTATACACCTATTAAACCAAGGTAGTTTAAAATCATCCCACTTCAATTAGACTGCATCTTGTTGGGGAGTGAAAAGTCATTGTTAACAGCACACAAACGCACTCACACAAAATATATAAAACTTCCCCCACCTACATGTATGTATGTTTGTTTATTTATTTATTTATTTTACATACACACGCACACGTGCATGCACATGCAAGCATGCATACAAGCACCCAAGTGCGCCTGCACGCTCATGGCTCTAATCCAACAAGTGAAACAGGTGTGTGCAACATTTACAGATTTGGCAGAGCAAATACTTGGCATAATATTTTGACATGCATGCCTGGCGACCCGGGTGGATTGTGTTGGAGGCCAATACTCTCACGTATGCAGGAAGCAGCCAGAACATTCTATCAGCGCATGCACTGGAAAGATTGCCATGAAGATCACACATGGGAACCAGCAGTGTTTGTTATAAACAGTAGATTTTTTGTTTCTGTTAGAAACAACAAGGAAGCTTTGCTTGGATTTTTGCAGACACACTGGGCCATCTCTCTCTCTGTCTCTGTCTCGCTCTCTCATATATAATCTCCAGAGTTGAGAAACAAATATATTTTGTCACCAGCGGCATTTCCTGTACAATCTTCACAGGAAATGAGAGCACAAAGACACACCAATATGAACCTTTACTGAAATCAAGCCATGAAGAGGCAGATACATGACTTCGACGACACACAAAACATGCTGCTGCTGCTGAAGGCCACACAGTGATGCAGATTACATACTCATGAAATGGACATCGAGGTTGTTACTGCAACTACATGATACCAGCACAGATCATCCTTCATTCAGGTACCAAAGCTAAATAAGGGCTGGTTTACATTAACAATCCAGTTTGTGAGACTCTGCCAGGGATGCATGCCATGACTGGCTAAGTTCATACTTTTGCTCGGATAGGGAAGAATAAGCCCTTGACCTAATATTCACACCGACCCAGAAAGGTGTCTTGTTCTGCAGAAGTGGGAGGACATCTTCATCCGAAAGATGTGAGCTTCAGGTATGGTGAAATTTGTTTGCACACTCTATGGTAAGTCAGGATGCTGTGTAAACACTGAGGTTATACCATGTTTTGCAGATGTAAAATATCCAGCCACATCACCTACATCAATTCCAGTGTCGCATCAATCCAGTCACATCAATTCAAGTTAATTTAATTTTATGTCCACCACAATTGCCGTCAGACAGCATATCTGCAGAACCAACAACCAGACAGTGGGTGTGAACTTTCGAGTCATCCATCACTTAAAAGTCCTGATGACCAAGCCTGGAAAGTGAAAGAGGGGAAAATCTACATGAACTGAACGAATAAACAGCCGGCTCCCTCAGCCATCCTTGAGTGTGTGGCTTGCAGATGCACCACTGGTTGTGAGAAGCAGCAATGATGTTGTTCAAAGCATGGCTTGAATTGCATCGATTGTTGCGGCAGCACGGAAATCTGCCAAAACACAGCCGAGCTATTCATCATGGGGGGTTGTCGATTACGATTGTGGATAAATGGATTAAACAAAGCACATTTGGCATTCTCCATAATGAACATTGTCTGTGAATGCATAATTATCCCCACACATTTTGTAAAAACAGAGACTTAATTGCATAGGGCTATGGTCGCCCCCTCACAATCTGCCTTCCAACCCATTTCCTCCACCAGTCTCTGTCACCCACCATCCTTCCGGCCACCAACAGAGGCATCCCCACAAATGTTGTCCCGCCATCTTAGTCCATGGGCCCAGGCCAGAAATTCCACTTGTCGGTACCATCTAAGGAAACCAATCCTAGTTATCCTAAGTTATGATTTTGAATTGGTGTATATATAGATCATATTTTGATGTGATAACCATTGCAGACTGGCAGCTTAGTCCATGGGCCAGGCCAGAAATTCCACTTGTCGGTACCATCTAAGGAAACCAATCCTAGTTTATGGATTTTTGAATTGGTGTATATATATATTATATAGATCATATTTTTACGTGATAACCATGCAGACTGGCAGTTATGGTATTATCATCTCTGGAATTACCCACCCTCCGCATAATGAAAGCGAAAAGTCAAACAAATCTGGATATCCTGAGTTGTTATTGAATGATATTACC
This sequence comes from Eptatretus atami, assembly GCA_035128595.1. NCBI lineage: Eukaryota > Metazoa > Chordata > Myxini > Myxiniformes > Myxinidae > Eptatretus > Eptatretus atami. The sequence goes on from CM068968.1 coordinate 23,262,813, forward strand.
TTCATGGGATGTGTCAATATCCATTGTGTGATTTTTCCCCCAAAACGTCAATATCTCAGAATGTAAATATGGTAAAAATGCAAAAATACATACACTAAGCTGCTCTTCTGGAACGGTTATCACATATTGAAATAATCATATAGTCCCTACCAATAACTTAGTAGCCCTAAAGTTTGGTTTCCCAGATGGTACCGATATATGCCTGGCCCATGGACTATCTCTTTGCTGGCATCCACTTGCCTCGGATCGGTGAATTCAATCCTGTATGTCTCTTGCAGATATGTGTTTGGTGGCTCTGACCACATGTCCAAACCATTTGAGTCATCTGGACTTGACAACATCGATTGTTGTGGTCTCCACACCTAATATAACACTTGCCACACTTCTTCATTTCAGATTTTGATGGACTCTTTGTGACCCCCAGTATGGACCACACGCATTTCATTTCAAACACTTGCAGGCTTTTTGGTGTCTTCTTCCTCAGAGTCCACACCCTCGGATCCATACACTTCTATCGGAAGCACCAGCGCTTGTGCAATCTTATTTTGAATTTCGGTTTATTCTTTGACTCCATATTGGCTTCCTCAGTCGGCCAAACGTTATGCCACTAAATATATGCAATGTGAGGATATCAGCCGAGCAAGTGGGCACCTGACTTCCCAAGGATTTTGAAATGTGTTCACATGTTCAATTGGTTGGCCATCGACTTCAATTATCTGCTCGAGGGAGACATTAACTTACACTTCTTTCCGTCGATTTTCAATCCCCATTCTTGCAAGCACTGTCCAGTTCCTTCATGGAAAGCTCTCGCCTATCAAAGACCACAAATACTAGAGTTGTGTCGTCTGCATACTGGACATCAACTGAGAGGTTGTCAATTAGGTGAAGATTCAAATCCAAGCTTTTAAAACTCTTTCAAAACGAAATCAAAAATATATTGAAACAGAAATATATTCAATATGAGCAGGGGTACCCGGCATTGCCTGGCATTCTTTTTGGGGGGGAGGGGGGGGGAGAGGACTAAATACTTCCCTGCACCCAATATGAATGGGGTCAGGATCAATTTAATATTACCTTTCACAGAGCTACAAAGGCTTAGGCCACTATAGAGAGATTTCAAAATGCCCCCCATCGGTCACCTGTCAAACTCACAACCCGTGAGATTTGCAGAAACCCCGTGGAATTGCAACTGTTCAACAAGTGACCAACGAGACCGAACCAGGAGATCACAAATCAATTTCGCACAGAGAGAATGCACTGCACTCTACTGTGGTTACCCTCCCCCTATCCCCCAATCACTACCCTGGTACGTTTTGGATATATATATATATATTTTTTTGTTACGGTTCTAGAACCGTATGCATACAAACATACAGGTGCCCTGAAGTCAGTTATTCCGTTAAGTATATGTGTAGATAGAACCCCTCTTGTGTTTAGTGGGAAATCAAAGGGTGCGTTGCGATGTTTTTTTAGTTAGATTAATAAATCTTTACATCCGCTTCCATTATGAACCACAGTACCTTCCTCTCGCATGGGCTGAACAAACGCTTGTTTGCCTACTCGCCCAACCGGCGACTCGCTGTCCGAGGCAAAATCCTCTTTGTGTCAGATCCTTTTTGGCGAGCCCACACGTTGGAGTGGGCCGCGTTTCCCGGTATGGCAGAAATCCCGACCAGAAAGGGCGTACCATGGAAGCCCGTCCATCAGGGCGAACAGTGACGTCGGCTTCACCAAGGCCCCTCCCCGCTGAGGGAGGTCTAATAAATTACGACACCATCCCAGGGTAGAGGCTGAGAGAGGTAGAGATTCGTTCGTTGAGTGCTGAGAGAGTTGAACATTCGTGCTGAGAGGGTGAGCGAGTGAGCTGGAAAGTGAGTCGTCTGGTGAGCTGGAAAGTGAGTCGTCTTGGGAGTGAGCTGGAAACCTGATCCCCGCCTCGACGTCCATTCTACTCGACCTCGGGCTCTTTCCCAGAACATGGTCCCAATGCGAGCAGCCGTGGACCAAGCCGCACGACCATTGACAGGTGCCACACCACGGAGCATTCCTTTCCCGGAACTCAGGTACTGAGAACTGCGACCTCAACTCCCTCCCTCCTGGCTGCAAAAGTCCTTTGCCATTCAACTGGGTTTATTTGTCCGAGCTGTGTGTCTGAGTGTGTGGCGCCAGTCAATTATAAGTAGAAACTGTAAGGTTATTCGAACCTTGTAAATCTGCCTGTTTAATTCTCGTGACAAGTCTGCTCTGTGTCTGCTTTGTAAGTTATGGAAAATTGTCGCACTACATCTTTCTCTTCATCTTCCCCTACATACATCCCCAATAACCCTGTTTCCTGTGCCACATATTTTTCTTCGCTTTATTGTAAATAAATGATTGTTAGAAATGTTCCCAGTTCGTTTTCCGTCTTTTCCTTCATTGGTCCAGCATGGTTCGGATCTGAGTTTAGCCGGTCTTTATCCCCATAATCTGTTCATTCTTGCCGGTACGTCCTTGTATTCCGCTCGGCTGCATCCGATCCGGAAAGGTGGTTGGTAGTTGGTAGAGTGATCGGGATCGGGCAAGGCGTACCGAGGGCTGTGGTTCCTCGGTAGACAACATCGCGTGGTTAATTAGGTAAATTGGTTCCAGACAAAAAGACCATATGCTACGCGGTGGAGGTTATTGGCGTCCACAGTCGTTAAGTGACCGCCTGCCTCACGGAATTATCCATGAGCGACGGCCTACAATTCCGGGAGTCCTGTGGAGACGACGTAACTTCCCCCACCTACGGTCGTTCTCCACCGGCGCCCGGCCTGCAACAATATATATATATATATTGTATATATATATATATACATATATATATATACATATATATATATATATATATATACTTAATATACCATATCTTTTTCTTCTTTCGGCTGCTCCCGTTAGGGGTTGTCGCAGCGGATCATCCGTATGATCCGCATAAGTGATTTGGCTTAGTTTTTACGCCGGATGCCCTACCTGACGCAACCCTGGTTCGCCTCTTACGACACAGGATATGGTACACCTATTCTAACCAGGGCATACACCTGGTACTTCATTCGCCGACCTCGGAAGATTGACAGGCTGAGTCAACCCCCTGGTGTGTATTAATTCAAGCGGCCAACGGGGCTTGAACTCAGACCTTTGGATCCCAAGCCCGCCGCCATACCACTAGGCCAACACCAGGATATATATCTACACAGTATATATATATATATATTATATATGATATAATACTATATTATATCAGTAGCGATATATATATATACAGTATATATATATATATATATAATATAACAGTATATATATACTAGAATATAGCAGTTATATATATATATATACAGCATATATATATACAGTATATATATATATACAGTATATATATATATATACAGTATATATATATATAACAGTCAATATATATATAGTATACAGTAATATATATATATATACAGTATATATAATTATATTAAGTATATATATTATATACAGTATATTATATTATACACTAATATATATATAAGTATATATTATATATACAGTATATATATTAATATACATATATATAATATATACGTATATATATAGTAATATAGTATATATATATATTCACTTATATATTTTATTATATATATATATATTATTTATATATATACAGTATTAAATACACACACATGAGAGGAATGTACTGCACTCTACCGTGGTTATACCCCTGCCCCCTATTCCCCCCAAACAAATAAACAATATGTATAATAATACCTACATATAATACATATTTATATGTATATATATACATACATATATATTATTAACATATATGTAATACTCATATAATATATATACATAATACATATATATTATATATAATATATATATATATATATATACATAATAGATCCCTGTGTCGTAACGGCGACCAGGGTTGCGTAGGAAGGGCATCCGGCTTAAAACCTGTGCAAATCAGTATTGCGGATCATAACGGATGATCCGCTGTGGGCGACCCTAACGGGAGTAGCCGAAAGAAGAAAAGAAAGATATATATATACAGAATACATATATATATTATCTCTATTATAATAGAAAGCTTGCATACTAAAAACTCGGCACGCCGTTCACACGATCCTATGAAATTGCTGTGGCACTTAGCGACATGGCCGACATATGTTTTGGGCAAGTCTTGGCGTTCCATAGTACCACTTGTATTTTGCACAATGCGTATTTTTGTCATTCCCCGTGTACGGTCTGTCGTCTGCTACCAGCTTATGTTGTACTGCTATCCCGTGCATGGTGCACGGGGTATCCACTAGTATAATACATAATACATCATATATATATTATATATAACATAATACATTATATAAATAATACATATATACATATGTACACTACTGGTCTGAAGTTTGAGAACACCCGCATTTTTCCATTTTTTACTGAAATTTAAGCAGTTTAATGTTTCAATGTACTCTGAAATTAAAGCATAGAACAAATAAACAATTGCAGAAAAAAAGAAACATGGAATCGTTTGTTGAACAAATTTAATCGAAATTTTTTACTCATCAAAGTAGCCACCTTTTGCAGATATAATAGGCGAACAATACTCGTGGCATTCTTTCCACAATGGAAATCAAATATTGTTCAGAAAGTTCTTCCCAACACTGTTGCAGAAGTTCCCACAAATGTTATTGCACTTGTAGGCTGTTTTGCTTTCACCTTCTGTCCAGTTCATCCCAAACCACTCGATGGGGTTTAAGTCTGGAGACTGTGCTGGCCATTCCATGATTTGAAGCTGAACCGTCTTGTTTTTCTCAAAGGTAGTTGTGACGTAGCTTGAGTATGGTTTGGGTCGTTATCTTGCTGGGGATGAACCACTGACCACTAGGCGTAGACACAGGGTATTGCATGGCGCTGCAAAATGCTGTGGTAGCCCTCTGTGGTCAGGGTGCCAGTCACTCTGTGCAAGTCGCCGACTCTGGATCGAGAAAAGAGCCCCAGATCATCACGCTTCCTCCTCCATGTTTGACAGTTTGTGTCACACACTGAGACCATCCTTTTCGCCTACCGACGGCGTACAAAAACCCTGCGTGATGAACCGAGATTTCAAATTTTGATTTCATCGGTCCTATAAGACCTTCTTCCAGTTTTCATTAGTCCACTGGCGTTGCTTAATGGCCCAGGCAAGCCTCTTTTTCTATTTGCCATCTTAGCAATGGCTTTCTACTGCCACTTCGACCTGTCAAACCTGCAGCTCGAAATCTTTTTTCACAGTTGAAACTGAGACTTCCTTACTTCGACCACAAGTGTTTAAGGCTGTGCTTGAAGCTGTGTCTGTGAGCCGCCTATCACGCAAGCTGTTGACTCGCAGAAACTTGTCTTCTGATTGTGTTGTGCCTTTGTTCTGCCAGACCTCTTCCTGTCATGTTTCTTTCCAGTTTCCAAGTGCCTTTTGATGGGTGTAAGGAACTGTACTCACTGCACCTTGGTTCTTTGCAATTTCTCTAAAGGAAAAGCCTACACTTTTTAAGGGTTAATAGACGACCCGTGAACCCTTGGGTTCCCGTTGTGACAGCGGTTGATGAAAAAACAACATCTTTCAAGAAAAAACAGAAAAAGAAAAGATAACTCCAGCAACTATACGGCTTGAGGTTGTTTGCCAATTGATCAAATACTCCCGAAGAGTATTTGATCTGATCGAATTGATTTTTATATAATAATTTTTTTGTTGCCCGATTTGAGGCAAAACTTGAATGTGCGTCAATGTGAAAAAAAAACTGGAGAAAAGAAAGTCAAAGAAATTATTGTGCGTAATCTTCTCAAACACAATGTATTTTTCGTGAACCGGGGAAGTATTAAGATCAAAATGGCGATGTTTATTTATGCTTAAAAATAAATCGTTCTTTTCTATAACTAATGTTTGAGATTTTTTGTCATTCGTTAAGAATGACCTAATAAACCAGTCCGATGTCGTAACTCCGTCCCCCATTTTTTTCTTTCCGATTTTCTTGATATTGGTATGTGGGGTAATGTCGATGGAGGGATGCCACGATGTATGACCTTTGACCGACTGAAGGTCAAGGTCATCGTCAAGTCATCCAAAGTTGCAACAAATCGTTCCATTTTTCAAAATCTATCTTCCTCTGCCCCGTTTATGAATCCAGATCTTCGAATTCCTTCGGATTATGATAGTATGGAACATATCTAAATTTAGTTGGGCCGGTTTTTTTGACAGTTCGCCTGGTTCATCAGTCCACGTGTTCTTCAAAGTTGGAAAAATCGTCGATGTGAATCGTCAAATAAAATTCGCAATCCCAATCTTGATGAAAACTTGTATGTAGGTTGGGGTCGATGAGTGATGCAGCGACAGTATGACTTTTGACACGATTAAGGTCAATGGTCAAGGTCCTCCAAAGTTTGCGAAATCGTCATTTTACAAGAATCTATTCTCTCCGCGTTGTGATCCCGATCTCGAATTTCTTCTTTGATTCTGATAACTGGAACAATAGTTAAGTTTGGGTCGGAGCCGGTTTTTTTTTTAAATTCGTCCTGTTAAATCGAGTCACGTGTTTCTCAAAGTTGAAAAATCGTGCGATTATGACGTCAAAACAGAGAATACCGTCACCCCAACCGGGTAATTTTTAATAAATAATTTCAAGGAAAAAAAGAAGAAGCTCACATGAATATCGCTGAAGTTGTTCATTGAACTAAAACTTCTCCCGAAGAGGTATACCTTGACTGACGGGAATTGATTTTTCATTATTTTTTTTTGTTGCCCGATTTGAACAAAACTTATATTGGTGTCAATGTGAAAAGAAAAACGGAGAAAAAAGCAAGAAATTAAGTGCAACTTCCTCATACCACAGAATTTCTTTAAATGCAACGAAGTTTAGATCAAATGGCGATGTTTATTTTAAATGGCTTAAAAATAAATTGGTTCTTTTTGTCTATACTAATGTTGAAGATTTTAATAAAAATTTCAAGGAAAAAAAAAAGAAAAGC
>CM068968.1:23284115-23295640 GCA_035128595.1 Eptatretus atami
GAACTCTAAAAGATTTGTTAGACAGGAACTACCTTTGATAAACCCATGCTGACGATCTTTGTATCTATTTAAACGGTTTCTCATCTGGTCCCTAATTAGTGTCTCTAACACCTTCCCCTCAACTGAGGTCAAACTAACAGGTCTATAGCTTCCCAATTCTTCTCTGGATCCTTTCTTAAATAATGGTGTTAAATTTGCTACTCTCCAATCCTCCGTACCTTGTCCTGACTCCAGTAACTATTGAAAATATCCGGTTAATATCTCGCTTACCTGCTCAGCCACCTCCATCAATACTCTCGGGTGCATATTATCTGGACCCGGAGCTTTATCTTCTCTGAGATTTCCAAGCTGTTCCTTTACTTCCTCCACTCCAACCTGGGTCTTCTGTAAAAGCCCTTCTTCATCTCCTTGATGGATACTCTCAGCTATTGGCAATTCTCCTGACTGTTCTTGTGTAAAGTTGAAGCAAAATACCTGTTTAATAAGCCTGCCATCTCACTTTCATCACTAACCACTCTCCCAATGCTATTCCTCAATGGGCCCACACTGGTCCTAACCTGTTCTTTTCCTGAAGAATGCCTTGCTATTATGTTTATTACTCTTAGCCATGTCCTTCTCATACTCTCTTTTGGCTTGCCGAGTTATTTTCTTAACCTCCCTCTGATTACTCCGATTGTGATATACATCAAACTCCAGTCCTGTTATTTTAAACCTTATGAATGCCTTCTGCTTCTCCTTTATATAATTCATTATCTCACTGCTCAACCACCCTAGCCTCTTTCTGCTTCTAGTTTTACACCTCATTGGAATGCACTTACTCTGTACTCTACACGATTTGTCCTTGAAGGTTCCCATTCTCTGATGCGGTTGTCCTGTTGTTAGAGTCCTCCAATCTACATCACCCAATTCTCTCCTCATACCTCAAGATTTGCCTTCCTGAAATCTAATAGCCTTACCGAATATCCTGAACTCTAACCCTTAACAGAATCTTTGCACACACAATGTTATAGTCCAGTAGATATGTAGATATAGGGCAAGATGTTCACTTCCGGAAGAAAGCATGAAAATTTGTATATAGGGGTTTTGAGTATGCTGAATCCATTTCTAACCGGATCCACGCTGGCAAACCAAGGGATCACACTCAAAATCAAGAAATCCAAGATGGCCGCCCTGCGTATTGCCGATTTTGATATTTCGTCAGAACTTTGGTTCTATTTGACATAAAACATGATCTTGGTGCCGATTTATAGGTTTTAGGGTCAAAGAATTCAATGAGATGCTTTAAAATACCATAAATATGTATTGGAACAAAATCCAAGATGGCTGTCCTCGTAGTAATGCAATATCAATCTCGTTGTTTTTTTTTTCTGTTTGGCATAGAACATGATCTTATGGCTAAATATAGGTTTTTAGGGACAAGAAATTCAATTACGTAGCTTAAATTACATTGTATTCAGAACAAGATCCACGAAAGTCATCAAAACACTTAACACATAGGGTGAACAATTCAATGAATTTATGCTTTATTTTGTTTACTTCTCAGAAGACCATACATGTATATATTCATTATTCTAATGTTTTATTTTGTTTCAGAACTTGCCATTAATCTGATGGTTTGTTTTATTTTCAGAATTGGTCATTAATCTGATAATTTGTTTCATTTTCAGAACATTAATCTGATTAAGGCTACATATTGTATGACTAAAACTGAAATATTTGATGTAGATATCTCAGTTATATAAATATAACAGATTTCACTTTCTTTCAGGAAAGATGGTGACCATTCACAGGTGCATGCCTACCTGTAACTAACCTGACGTAGAAGAAAGACTAATATGGCACCAAGAAAATAAAGCTGGACAGTGCTTCTGATGTGGTTTTGCCCGAAACAGATTGGACACTTTGTGCCCTATGTCAAAAACGTTCATCGGAACCGCTGAGAGACCCATCTCAACCAAGGATGCCCATCAGTCCAGAGCTTATGATACATAAGCTGAACAATATCCAGGAGCTACACTCACTTGGTGCCCTGCCAATGGACATAAATTTGTCACGTTTGGATGATGGCCAAGGTATAGCTGCAACTCTTTCCCAGCAAATGCAAAATGCACAAAACATGCCACATGAAGTTTAGCAAAGAGAAAGTTGAGCGTGCCCGCAAGAAGATAGCCAAAGTAAGAGAGACTGAGACTCTCCACTCAAAGGCAGACTACGAGGGGCATTCCCTGGTTCCTCCATTCAAACTGACAAAGCCTGTCCTGCTTCTTTTGTGACGACAAAGTGGAGGAAGGTTATTTGAGCTGCTACAGCACAGATAGACGCAAATGTTCGAAAAATGGCAACAGAGCTTCGTGATACCCACTGCTTGCCACTGTCCTCAGGTGATATGACCGCAATAGATGCTGTATACCACAAACAGTGTTTGACTGCTTATGCAATAGACACCGCACACTTGTCAGGAAAGAGGATCAGAAGGAAGATCCACATCTAACGCCTGAGTCTATAGCCTTTGCCGAATTGGTATCCTATATTGAAGGGTCTCGACAAGAAGAAGAGCACGCTGAACACATTTTAAGCTGTCAAGCCTTGTACGACTCTACAGGTCACGACTTCAGCAACTTGGTAGCGATATGCCAGAGCGCACAAACTCAACTCGTTTGAAAGAAAAGCTTCTTGCACAAATTCCTGACTTGGAAGCGCATAAAAGCAAGTATGAGGTCGTGCTGACATTCAAGGATGACGTTGGAGAAACATTGTTGGAGGCAAAGAAACGGGACTGTGAGAGTGATGCTGTTGTTCTTATGAGAGCTGCTAATATAATCAGGAATGAGATATTTCAGAAGCACTATAAGTTCACAGGATCACTGACAGACGAGCAGTATGATGACAACACGGCCTCCTTGATGGCGTTAGTTCAGATGGTACTTGGCGTAACAAACATAAAAATCAGATGGAAAACAACCATGTTGTGAAAACAGCTGCAAATCCATAGTTGAATTGATTACATTCAACACGATCAAAAGTAGTAGAAGAGAAGCCACTGCTCCAACGACTCGGCACAGCCTGGAACGTGAAACTAGACTCCCTCTGTACATTGGGTTGCTGATCCACAATAAGACCGCAAAGCGTGACTTGATCGACACCCTTTTTGAGAAAGGGTTGTCTGTATCTTATGACCGAGTACAACAGATAGCAACTGATGTAGCAAACAGTGCATTGGCCTCTTTTGAAGATGTTGGAGTTGTGTACCCCAGAGTCCTGAGAAAGGATCTTTTCACAACAGGCAATCTGGACAACATTGACCACAATCTTCATCCACTTCAGTGCAAACTGCATTCCATGGAACCGCCATCTCTCTCACACAGCATGTTACTAATGAATGTGCAGGCAAGAGCTTCAGAAGACCCCTATCTTGACAAGAACATGCCAAGAACAAGGAAGATGAAGCCAATTATGGAGTCATACATGACTGTCCCACCGGCTGCTTTCCCAGATGATAGCCCACTCCACACAAGACAGAGGACAAGCTGTTCCAGAAAAGTCTCCAGTTGATTCAGACGAAATGCAGTTAGCTTGGGCAAGCTCAGTTGAAAATCTTTGTAAGAAAACTGATGTTGATATGTTTTTGTCGGCACATTTCGCAGCATCACAAGATTCCTGCCCCAGACCACCAGCAATATCTGGACTCATGCCATTATTTCGAGAAAATGCTCATTCTCTGGCGATGGTAAAGCATGGTATGGATGTAATCGCTCAATGCTACAGAACTTGTACATCCTGGACAAGTCCAATATTGACCGTTGATCAACCACTGTTTGTAATTGCCAAGAAGATACAGTGGACCTGGCCAGAAACCTACGGGGAGACAAGTTCGTGGTGATGATGGGCGGTTTGCATATTGAGATGGCCTTGCTCAAAGTTCTAGGAGACTGGCTAGATGGCAGGATGGGGTGAGTGTGATGACGACTGCAAACGTTACAACTGATGGTAGAGGTGATGCTCTCAAGAAGGGATCGTTCACAGCCCGTTCTCAGTGGGCTCATCAAGTAACAGCTGCTGCCTTTTTGCTTGCGTAACCAAGCATACAATTCCTACAAAATGGAAGTTGAGGCAGAAGCAAAATGCGCGATGTCGTTCAATGACTGGTGCACACTCATGGGAGACTCAGCATCCCCAGTTTCGATACTGGAGCAAAACCTTCAACCTTGAAGTTCTTTCCTTCAGTTCATGCAATCACAGCGCGAAGGAAACTTTGAGCTATACATTAGCCACCCTGGGGAGAATAGTGCCTTGGATGTTTGCCATGGATCACTTCCACTATGCAAGTGGTTACCAGTTCATGTGCGAGATTTATGCAGCTACAACATGAATGCCCAGGTGTTACAAAGAATTCAGAGAGGTCATTTGGTAACCCAAAAGACCACCCGCTTCTCCATGATGGCACATGACCATGTGCATGAGTAGCTTAATGCTGTGCTGAAAGAGATGGTGGGATAATTGGCATCACTGAAAATGAATCAGCCCTCAAGCGATGGTTGTTTGCTGGTCCTGAGATGGCCAGGATCAATACATGATGTTGAAGTGAGCCTATCTCATAAGGAACCCTATGACAACCGACATCATGAACAAACATTGACCACACAAAAGAGATTTGCCTCAAATGTACAAGCGTGATAGATGTTATGAATGAGCTTGGTAATCCCTTCACAGAAACGAGCACTGATCCCTCACACTGGACACAAAGGTCATCATGGCTGAGGAAGTCATCAAAAACATCTCGGAAGCAGAGGAAATAGGAAAGAATCAATACAAAACATTCGTTGATTCGCGGCTTGTGAAGATGGAGAGCCACTCTATGAAACGTTCCAAAGAACAATCTTCAATTGTTCAAGTCGGAGAGCGGAAAGTGCCTCAATGAAGAAGTCCAAATTATCAAACATGAAGAGGTGACCTGCAACTATTTCTAGAATGTACATCTCTTGCCAAGCACGAAATGGTGATATGGACAATCTTCTTCCAGCATGAGAACCACTCTTGGCCCACAGTCTCTGGCTGAAAATAACATGATGCGACTCGGAAAAAGCTGAATTGCTGAAGTGTTTGAACCACTAGCCCAACGTCCACAGAACACACCTGATGTGGATGTGAAGATCTTGACGGGGCTGCTCTCGTCCACACATTGGATCCGAAGACTGCCACAACAAACGTGAAAACATTCAAAGACTATGCAGAGGTGTGTCTTTGTTCATATCTCAAGAGGCAACTTGTACATGTTGCACGAGTAGATGTTGTGTGGGATGCCTATAAGGCCGACAGTCTCAAGCACACACCAGAGAGGCCGAGGTACTGGAGAAGCTCTTCGAGTTTCCGAGAAAACAACGATTCCACACAACTGGAAAAGCTTTCTTGCGTGTTGACAGCAACAAGACTGAGCTCTCAGATTTCTAGCCACTGTATCGAATCTGAATCAACAGTGCCAGGGAATGCTGGTCACAACACGAAAGGTCAGAATGTTGCCTCCTCTGCAACATTGATGTTTCTGGCTTCACCATGTTCACGAAGAAGAAGCAGACACCGAAGATGCTTCCACTGCTTCCATGCCTACACCAATGGCATGAGAGAGGATCATGGTGCACGCACTGCACAGGACGTCTTAGTTCTAGCCATTGTGACTGCAATCAGCAGTGGAAGATTGTGAACTTTGTGTTAGCTTTTGGCCATGGTGCACATCTTCGGTATATTGTAGCACATGTCATTGCAGTGAGCTTGGCAATGATTACTGCAGAGGCCTCCCATTTATGCACGCCATATCAGGATGTGAACACGGTGTCTTCATTGAGCTCCGTCGGTAAGAAGACCGCTTGGAGAGTATGGAAATCACTTTCAACATCACGTGAAGTATTTCTACGGCTGTTCTCCTACTCCCGATGAAGTTACAGAAGCTACCTGAAGGAACTCGAAGATATGTGGTTCTGCTGTACTTCTCGCATTGCACAACTCACTGATGTGAATGAAGCAGGAAGCATCTCTTCTCCTACTGTAATACGGAAGCTGAGAACATCCCACCGTCACGTGCAGCACTTCTACAACATGTAAAGCGTGCTGCTTACCAAGCAGGATACGTCTGGGGTCAGGCATTGGAGGCAATCCAACACTTCCAAGTCCTTCCGAGTGGGGGTGGCAACTCGACAGTGAGCGAATCTGGGTGCCCTTATGGAGTACCTGCAGAAGCATCAAAGGGCTGCAGAGAACTTATTAAGTGTGCATGTAAAAACGGTGCACAGGAAGATGCCATTGTGCTAGCAAGCCTCCGTGCACACAGCTGTGTTTTTGTGGTGGACAATGTGCAGACGTGGACAGTGTCCTAATTAAGTTCCTTTTTTGCATTTGTAAAAACAATTCAAACTCATTTCATCTAGTTTGGTTATCTATCAGTAAAACCGTTATTCCCTGCACATTCCAATAATGGAAAAAAATGACAAGTGTACATCTCTATTTCTTTGTGAATTAGAGTGTAACAATATTGCTCTCAATGGTTCATCGAAATTTGTTAAAAGTGTAACTGGATCTTCCTACTGATCATTTTATAGTAATAATAAATCTTTATTGAATTCTTGTCCTAAAAACCTATATTTAGCCATAAATCAATGTTCTATGCCAAACAGAAAAAAAAAAACGAGATTGATATTTGCATTACCTACAGAGGACAGCCATCTGGATTTTGTTTCAATCACATTTATGGTATTTTAAGGCACTCATTGAATTCTTTGACCCTAAAAACCTAAAATCGGCACCAAGATCATGTTTTATGTCAAATAGAACCAAAGTTCTGACGAAATATCAAAATCGGCAATAGACGCGGCCATTCTTGGATTTCTTGATTTTGAGTGTGATCCCTTGGTTTGCCACGTGGATCCGGTAGAAATGGATTCAGCATACTCAAAAACCCCTATATAATTTTCATTGCTTCTTCCGGAAGTGAACATCTTTTTGACATATCTACTGGAACTATTAGTGTCACTTTGCTCCTAAATGCTTCCCAACCCCACTCCTCCACCAAATTGGATTGTTACTTAAAAGAAGTCTCACACCTCCTCCCTAGTGGGCTTATCCACAAAACTGGGTTAAAAAGCAATCCTGACAAAACTCGGAAATCCTCATCTGCTCTGCCCTTTCCCTGTTCCTGGACCTAATCTATCCTGCTGCAAGTTAAAATCTTCCATAATATCAATACTCTTCCTTACCACATGCCCTTTTGATTCTTCAAGGTACCTTCCTTCCTCTTTCTTCCTTCACACCCAGAGCTTATAAAAGCATCCTTCCAGTAATTACTATTTTTACAATCTCTAATCTCTACCCATACAGAATCCTCAACATTTATTCCTTCCTTACTGCCACCCTTTCTCTTGATGCAATGCTGTCCTTTACCCAGATTGCTACTCCTCCTCCTAGTCCCTCTTCTCTCACACCGATACCTTTGATGCCTTCTAATCCTGCCCTCAATTTACTCTCCTCCTTAAACAGTCTCACTGCAACTATATTGTACTCCTTCGCTATCCTTTGGCTTCAAGCTCTTCCATCTATCTATCTATAATTCCAGCAATCTGTGTGTGTGTGTGTGTGTGTGTGTGTGGTGTGTCTGTGACCGCTGTTTCTCGACAACCACTGGTCAGATCTAATTGAAACTTACCAGCTATATTCTGGGGACCAGAGTATGTGCTTTTCAAGGTTTGATATTAATCGGACAAGTGCTTCCCAAGTTATGGCCATTTATTTACCAACCAATGACAGGACACGTTGCTGTGTAGGCATGGCCGATGCACCATTTTAGTTACCAATCAGGACACGTTGCTGCGTAGGCGTGCCGTTGGGAAGAGATCCTCAGCCGCATTCCCATTACGGGTTACAATGTACGGACTTCTGGATAGTGATGACTTCAGTATTAAAAATTTCTCGATTTCTTAATGCGCATTATAGATAAACACAATGCCCCAATCCAGTCGTCGTTTACGAGAGCGAAGGAACGGCCTGTGGGTTGTTTGAAAGTTGTTGTTTTTTGGGGGGGGGTTGCACGTACGGCCACGCGAAGTGAAGGAACGGCCTGTGTGGTTGTTGTTTTTGGCACGCGGTTTGAAAGTTTTTTTTTTAATGCACGTACGGGCACGTACTAGTTATTTAAACTCCTGCATTGGTATAGAATATGTTTAACTTTTCCCTTCCTGAAATCTATTATCTTGCCTGGTCTTACCATCACAATTACAATTACATCAGACAGACAGACACAAGTGATTGCTAAACCACTCTCCCGCTGCATGGGGAGCGGGCTAATGTGGTGGTTTAAATAGACTCTGTGTGGAGCATCAAGGGAAGGCAACTTTAAGTTGAAGTGGCCATATCAAGTTTGTGCAACATTCCCACGCACACCCCGAGTACAACAATCAAGTTACACCCACTTTATCATCAGATTCAAGACCTTCAAGTATACTTTCACTGACACTGTTGACTTCAAAAGGTTACAATTGCACACGAGTGAAAAAACTTCTCACAGCTAAAGCCAAGATATTTATGTTCAAAGCAAATTCATCTTGGAATCAGACCTCGGTTTCAGACAATCATAACTTTAGTTTACAGTCACGTGTCACTGCAGTCAAGATTCTAAATTCTCATCACAAAAACTCTCCAAAGATGTGTGTGTACGGTGGAGCCATCCATGGTTGGTATCTGGAAATGGAGGGGGATCATCTTTGACATGCTCAAATAAGGTCATGATAAAATACTTTTTCAAATAAGAAACATGTCTCTGTTTACTAACACTTCCCCCACCCCCCCCCCCCCCCCAATTCCCTTTCAAAACCATACGTAGTATGCAAAGAAGATTCCAGGCAGGGTGCAAAAATCATCAAATTTTTGGACCCACACCTCATGGACTACACACACGATGGACTGCCCTAGAAAAAAACAGCAAATAGTTTACATAAAAGAAGCCTGTGTATGAATGTTGTCATTTGTGATCAGATGTATCTACATCTAACAGAGACAACACTGCCTCTTTGTGGACAGGAAGATATTTCCTGGAATGGCTGACATGTCGAGATTATTGAATACGAATGCCCAGGCAGTTTAACCAACACTTGCAGAGGTTTAAATCACTTTCCTTTCAAAGACTCCAAGTGCATCGGTAAAAACCATGCCTTTCCCAGACGTGCACACGTCCCGCCAGGCAGGGCAACGCCAGTCTCCCTGCTTGCGGCGGAGATGACGCGACACATGGGTGGAGTATAAATATTCATGAGGCAAAACATGAATATGTATGAGGCAGAGTGAATGTATGTTTACATTCAAAGTTGGTGACGTAACAGAGGGGGGGGGGTGGAGGAATGTTATCATCATACTTTGGTAATGGCTTATCTCATTGGATGTAACCAGATGCGACCAAGTCCAGAAGAGGAAACTACATGATGACTAATGGGCTCCTTGTGAGCCTGCTCACAAACAGGAAAGAGGAGGCCGATTTACTGCCACACTGTAATGCAAAGCTAAATTGTTATAAACGATTAGCACAGTTGGTTATTATCGAACGAACTATTAATTATTATCGAACCACTATTTTTTACCTAAGAAAATACCCCTCCCTTCGAGAGGAGACTGGAGGCTGGGTGGGGGGGGGGTGGGGAAGGTGGGCAAATATATTTTGTGCCGTTACTCATCCCCGTCTGCAGCAGGGGCTGAAAACCACTTATACTGTGGCACATGTACAGGCGAAAATCGTAAGTTTGTAACCCCCCCCACTCATCTTAGATGGGGGGAGGGGAGTTTTTGTGCCACGACCTAACTCTGGGGGTAATGGATTAAAATTCATTCAGATAAAAAAATTTTTGAAAAGATTTTTCCTTAAATCCAATGTCAGCCACAACATGTGACCGATTTCGTTTTTGTGATCAAACTTGTATCCCCATGGGTAGGTGATGGCACAGTTAGTTTTGCGTCAATCGGCCGGGCGGTTTGAGGAAAGAATTTTTGAAGGTTTTCAGTAAAATATAATATGGCTGCAAAACCACATCACTGATGATGTTATGGGAATCAAACTTTGTTCAACACGGGTAGTCGATCATAGCTGTAAAATTTGGTTCCATCTGTTCAGCCATTTGAGATTTTTAAACGTTTTTTCTTTTTTTCCAAAATAATATGACTGCCAAAAAAATACCACATGACCGATGACATCAATTCAATTATCTTGACCAATTTCCTCGTAGATCACCCTCAAAAATGTTCGTTTTGATCGGATAAGGATTTTGATGCATCCAATTATGACATCATTAAGGCATCGATGACCTCATCGTGATCAAATGTTGTTCTCCATACACAGTTCCTGACCTGTGCTGTCTTAATTTTTTTTCCGAACATCGGTTCCAGATAAGATGTCCAAAGTTTTTGCTTTTTTCCAGCATGGCTGCCATACCACGTGACCTACGACATTACATTTATCATTAAAAACATTATCCATGGTTAGGCGCTCACATGTTGAAAGTTTTGTGTCAATCGCTCAAGCAGGTGCAGAGAAAACTAATTTAAAAGTATAAACAAATAAAGTTCATAGTGATGTATCATATGTGCGGTAATTCATCTCTGCTAATGCCCAGTTCGATTCCCGCAAACAAATTCAAAAAGCTTCCTAGTTTCGGAGATAATTTTTTAGCGATTCCATTAGCGGAGATATTTTGACATCGTAACTTTTTTTCTAGAGGGATTTTCAAAATCGGAGATGGTTACTGTCTGCGCAGGTATTTTTACATATATATATATATATGCCAAGTTTCAGGAAGTTTCGATGAAAACTTGTAGGCTGTGAAACAAAAAAGTCCACAAGAAGAAGATGAAGAACACATACAATAACGTAGTAAGACTTAGAGATCCTCCACGAGGATCTAAAAACCTGCTCCTCTGCTCTTGCTCACCCTGTCTGTTATATTCACCCTCTCATTTGTTCAAGGTCATCTGCCGTCTGCTTGGAAATCAGACAAATTACTGCCCTGCATAAAACGGTGCAAAAACAGATCCATGCAACTGCAGACCAATCAGCCTTCTCCAATCATCAGCAAGGTAATGGAATCCATCATCGCTTTCGACATGAATCCTTCCTCTTCTCAATGGCTTGACTTCCGATCATCAATTTGTTTCAGACCAGGTCACTCTACCCTGGACATGCTGTTCCTGCTATCCAACAATGGATAGAGGTCCTCAATGCCCGGACATGAAATCAGAGCCATATCCTGACATATCGTGGATTTGACACGTTGGCACCCTGCCCTGCTCACCAAACTCTCTTCCTATGGTATCCAAGCCACTCACGCTCATGGCTCACAGACTTTCTCTCCTGTTACAGTCAACATGTGGCCCTAAATGGAGTTCTTTCATCCCCTCTTCCTGTCCAGGCTGGATTTCCTCAAATCAGCATTCTGGGCCCTGTTCTTTTTCTGGTTTTCATCAATGATCTCTTCGACTCTGGAAAATCCTCTTTATCTCTT
>CM068968.1:23301943-23314158 GCA_035128595.1 Eptatretus atami
CCGGAAGCCGACGGGTCCTGACTGGACGAAGATCGCCCAACAGTCCCCGCGTGGAATAGGGTGAATAGCCAAATTTCTATATACCTAAGTATCCACGCGGGGAATTACGGGGAATTCACCCTCGACAGAACTCATACGAAAACGAGCCCTTAGCGCGCTCGTTCCGTGTGCGATTCCGAGCGCTTTAATGCGCCAAGACCGTCGGTCCAAACCCCTTAAGGGCCGTAACAGCTTTTCTAATTCTCAAACACGCAGCACGCTCAGCCAATGAAAGAAACACAAAACAGGCCCCTTTGATAATTTAACAATCGGGGTATTTATTCAACAATAATGGGGGGAATTAGGGGAGCACGTAAGAGGCAGAATTAAACCGAATATCAGACAATGACGGTATGTATAGCAAAGCACTTAACAGTTTACTACTTAGAGGACGGGCCCACGGACACACACCACACACACACACACAACAACAACACACACACAAACACCACACCAAAGAGTCGTGGCTGAGGCTTTATTTCGGCCTTCAGCTTGGAGGATAGTGGAGCTGAAGACCAGGGTCTAATTTGGACCTGACCTCTCGTGCGGTCTTCAGGATGACTCGGTTCGGCGCCGTCCGGCACTGAAACTCGAGCTGTTCTCTCCGCGCGACACGCAACCCTTCCGGCTCAGGCGGCGGATGGTCTTTCACAAGCTCGATCTTTCAGGAGGAGGAGAAAAGATCTTCCAGACGGCAGTGGCAAGACCAGTCCAGGCCTTCGGAGATGAGGCGCTCCGCGCCAACACGAGCGCTCCGACACGGTGAGCGCTCCAGCAAGATGAGCGCTCCTTCCTCGCTTCTCACTGGCTGGCTTCTCCTCTCCTTCGCTTCTCGCTTGCTGGCTCCTTCCTGCTGCTCCCTCCCTTCGCTTCCTCCATTGGCTTCCTTCCTCTTCTTTATGCGCTCCGGCGCTCTAAGCCTCTCCCCCGGCGCGCGGGGAAAATCCAGGGCGGGAATTGTTGTTTCTTCTCTGCAGCATTGTTCTAACCGTCATTCTTGTTTAGCTTGCTAGAATTCGGGGCGGGAGGATGTTGTTGTTCTTCTGCAGCATTGTTCTACCGTCATTCTTTGTTTCCGCTGCTAATCTTGGGGGCGGGAGGGTCGTGTGTCTTCTCTGCGAATCCCGAAAAACTCTAATATTAAAATAATCAACGCGCATTTAACATCGATTTACTCATTTGACAAGGACGGGACTATCTTATAAAACATATTACCGAAATAACTGAGCATAGGAACCTGGTGTAGTGTGTGATAGTTTTCAATCCCAACAATATCACGGGCCGCGGAAGAGACTATTCCGGCAAGCTTGGTGGAGTTATCTATTGCCGGAAGTGGAGTGAGCGCTTCCGGCCATCACGGCCAGGGCACGCAGTGGTCCGGTGCCAATCACAGCAGCCGATTCGGGTGACGACACATGCTTCGGGTAATGCCCCTACCCTGCACCCAGGGTTTAAAGGACGGGTTGGAAGGCCATCGTAGGTTCCGGATTTGGTGTTTCTGTGACTAATGAGGCTCATAAGGAAATTTTTCCCTCAATTCAAGGGAGGACATTCTTAAAGGTGTTGGGATGTGGTTTCTATGTTGTTGAAGACACAGATTTATCATTTATCACTGTTCCATAGCTATGTTGTCAGATCTGTGGATAATGATTTTATGTCATAGTTACTGCTGTTCGGTTACTAGAGCAATTCCAAAAACATCTGGAGGCGATATACATGATTGATTCGATCCCACAAACGGTGATTTTTTTGGAGAGCAACATGATTGCTTTACATGTTCTTGTGGCTTTTTTCCAATTCCTAAAACCCTGCATTTCGTTTATTTATCCTAAATTCATCTCATGTAAATATGGAACTTCAATCAGAATAATGATGCCATGATAACTGGGGTTTCATTTTACAGTTATCCTCGGAAAGCGGTTGCACAAGTCATACCATTAAATGTGTGGAAAGCGAATTTTCCTCAAGCAAAAGCGAATGTCTTCCATTCACTTTGATGTGCACTGACTCTGTTTCTGCTGAATTGTCTTATTGCTGCTGCGGTGGACTTCTCCATTCATTGCTTTCAACTTAATAGTCTGCGGACACAACACGACAACAAACAAATATTGTATCACAGATATTATCGAAGGAAATTTGAAACTTATTCACAACCATATTGAATGGAAAGTCTCAGCATGATGAAATGTCCCCTGTAGATAGTAGGTAAGTTTTAAATGTAGTTTATACACGGCTCATCCATATTCTGTTAACAATAACAAATGCCAAAGTCAGATGTCTCCTCAAGACTTCTCCGGAGTGACGACCTAAATTCCGGGCGATCGGTCGAGCCGACGCTACTGCTCCATCTAGCGGTCATGCTCGCGGCCGACGTCCGGCCCCGCAACAATATGAATCGCCCCGCACCGAACTCCGCAACATGAATTGCCTTGCACCAATCTCCCAGACCATGCCCCGGTGACCGGCCGAGGGTCGTGTCGGCCCCGCATGCCCACCCGGGCACCCCCGATTCGCGCTGATCAAAGCATGCTCCGCGATGCGCCACACAGCCCAAGCGATCTGAACGGCACAGCACGCCTCTGCCTGATTGCGGCTTCGCCGGGCAGAGAGGCGAGGAGACGTCCGCCGTCCGTGGGGAGCACCCGCGGCTGCCAGCGAGGACCGGCGGTAAGGTGTTAGGGTAAACCCATGCACAGACGGTAAGATATTTGGATAAAGCCATGCACAGACCAGAACAAGATGTGTGCCATCCGTGCCCTGCTCTGTCGGATAATAAGGTGTCACGAGCTAAGCAAAGATCCGCCTGCCATCGAGCATGTTTCGTACAGTACACGCGGATCCGCCATGGCCACGTAGTCAGCGCCAACCCAGATCTGTGTCAGGAATTGAAGGGAACAATCGGATATAATAATTAGATGGAGGTTTGGAATGAAAAATAATATAGATATAAGTATCAGAAGGAGGAATGGAGGGAAAAAGAGGATGCCGATATAATTAAATCCATAAATGGGTTGAAAAGAATGCGCCGCCCGCATCTTGCACACTTGTGTCCTGTACAACGTGGCATGGTTGTTGTTTTTCTATTATCGGCCTCTGACGATGTAGTTATTGGCACCAAGCTGTCAGTCACGCTCTCGCCGATATTGGGTCATTTGCTTCTGTGTTGTGGAAAACAACATCCGTGCAGCCTCTTCAAGAGATATTCATTCGTATACCATTTCAATGCAACCAGCAATCTCATCCCAGATCATTAGAAACGTCAGAAGATCATCTCGAGCTTGCGGCAGAGGTTCCTTTGAGGGTATCGCTGTATCCTCGAAGCTGCGCTGTCGATGCTCGAGTGGTGTCATCGCAGCTTTCTTATTCCCCTCCCCTGGCCGCGGCACGTGCTGCATGTGTTGGCCTCCGCAAGGACCCAAATTAGGATTTACCTCAGGAATAAGCAAAAAAAAGAAAGAATAAAAATGAAGTTAGAGTGGTGTAAACAGACCTAGCGATGAGATCCACACAATGCACTGTCCCGTTGTCCCGCTAGACAAAAGGGAAGGGACTATCTGAACATACATTAATGGAATAACTGTCTTGGGACTGGTGGATGATAGTTGCTATTGCTTTGGAGGGATGCAGTTCCCAGAACCGCAACAAAACATATAAACATACATATATATATATATATATATATATATATATTTAATACATTATACTATATATCAAACACAAATATATACATACACACATATATATATATATATATATATATATATATATATTATATATATATATATATATATATATAATGTTACAGGCCGGGGGTTCGGCGCCAACCGACCGCTCTGAACGGAGCCGCAAGTCGAGTCGGCCCGACTGATCGCCCGGAATATAGATCGCCGCCCGGATAACTCCGAGCGACGGTCCTTGTACAAAACCAGAAATACGCCAATCGCAGATTCACATGGGTAGGGTCGATTGCCAATCTTCAATGTACCTAAATACCCACGTGATCCAACTACCGGGGTATTCCACCCTCACGGATCTCGTACGGAACAAACCGCCGAGGCGAGCTTGTCCGTGGGCGATTCCGGGCGGCGTAATCGCCGAGAACCGTCGTCCAAATGTCCCCCATTACGGCAAACCAACGGCTTTCTAACTCCCAACACACGAAATGTTCAGTCAATGAGGGAATGGACGAAGCGAGCAGGTTTACATTTACACAAGGACATTTATTATATATGAAACACGTATGCAATTAACAAGCAACAAAAGAACTACAACCGTCTATAAACAATTATTAATGTACAGTCACTTACACAGTTTTACTTACGGGACTCGCGCCCACAAACATTCATTCGAAAGAAAAGCAGGAAAAAGACCCCATCAAAGGCAATGGGTCAGACTGGACCTCTTGGGTCTTATGGCGTGGGACTTGGCAGACCGAACGATCCCACGAGACCGTTGCAGGTTACCTGCACCTCGTGGTGTCTGGCTTGGGCGACCCACGATGCTCCTTCCCCACAGCAGCTAGCATAGCCGCGGTCGAGCTCGGGCCTTCCTGTGGCAGCGAGCTCTCTCCGGCTCTCTCCTACGACGCGCTTGGGCGACCCGCGATGCTCCTTCCCCACGGCAGCTAGCGTAGCCGCGGTCGAGCTCGAGCCTTCCGTGTGGCAGGCGAGCTCTCTCCGGCTCTCTCCACACGAACGCGCGGTTTGCGCGACACAAGCAGGCAAGGCTGCGCCTCAGCTCGCGTCTCCTTCGCGACGCCCGGACTTCACGCAGCTCCTTGGCTTCTGGGTTCCTCCGACTCCCCCAACTGCCGAAGCAAAAAAAAGCTTACTCCTCCCACGGGACTCCTTTTACTCGACTTCCACGAGCTCTTTTGGATTCTTTTCACGGGACTTTCACCGCGAACTCTTTCCACGAACTCTTTTTGGATTCTCTTCACGGGACTTTCACCGCGAACTCTTTCCACGAACTCTTTTGGATTCTCCCTGAACAAAGAAAAGATTCCTCTTTATCCTTTGCACCCCTCTCCCGCACCCCGGCGTGACTCATGCCCTCGTGATCCACCCCCGCTCAACCACGGGTGGGGGGAGTTTGTGACGTCACCGCAGGGTTCTTCTTCCTCTTCGCAGAAGAGGGGAGGGACATCTCCATTGTTTCTTTCTAACTATTAAATCGATCGCAGCGCATCTAATAGATTTCAAAACATTTAAACAATGGGAGGTGAGCTATCTCGGGAACATGCACTATCGACATAGCTGACTAAGGGAACCTGTATGTGTGTGCGATTGAATTACAAATTCGTAAAATATATATATATATATACATATTACATATATATATATCATATATATATATATATATATATATATATATATATATATATATATTAATATCATATGAGCGCCGCGAGAGTGATGTAAGGGCCACATCGGCCATTTTGGAGTTAATGCCATATAGCACTATTTA
Source organism: Eptatretus atami (assembly GCA_035128595.1). Lineage (NCBI taxonomy): Eukaryota > Metazoa > Chordata > Myxini > Myxiniformes > Myxinidae > Eptatretus > Eptatretus atami. The sequence goes on from CM068968.1 coordinate 23,307,449, forward strand.
ACCCTTCCCCTATCATCCGAGACTATCATCATCATATCATTAAAAAATGTCGCTTACATCACCCTCCTCGCCGGGCTCATATATAGATATACACACACACATATATACATATATATATATATATATATATATATATATATATATATACACATATACATACACATACATATATATAATATATATACAGGGTGAGTCAGAAGTAGCGCCGATTTCTGTTTTTTCGGCTGTCAGATTCTTTCTGGGAAGTCATGTTGTTACTAATTGTTCGCAGATTATTAATTTAATAATTTATTTATTTTGGATTTTTGGTGGTCAGATGAGGCATGTTTTAAGCTTATGGCACAATTAACAGACCAATTGTGTTCGACTGGGCTGTGAATAACCAAAGAGTGACAGTTGAGAAGGAGGTAAATTTACCTGGAGTGACAGTTTGGGCAGACATATCTCCATTAGGGATAATTTGACCCTTTTCTTTGAGGGATCTGTCACTGCAGAAATTTACCTGATATGCTGCAAACCTTCTTTTGGCCCAGGATAACAAGATCAGGACTGTTATTTACAACATGATGGAGCTCCACCTCATTATGGATGTTATGTTCGTCAGTGGCTTGACGAAAACTTTCCCAGAAAGTGGATCGGCCGCGCGCGGTCCGATCGAGTGGCCGGCACGCTCCCCAGACCTTACACCTCCAGATTCTTTCTTTGGGGCTCATGAAAGACCTTGTTTATCGTGAAAAGCCTCGTACCATTCAGGAATTGAAGGCTCAAATCACTACAAAGTTTGAGGAAATTGATATCGAACTCTGCAGACGTGTGTGCCACTCTGTGCATGCTCGGCTGCAATTGTGCATCGATCACGAGAGAGGGCACTTTGAAAATTGCAAGTCAAACAGCTTGGTACAGTTCCATAATATTTTTTTTCTTGAATAAATGGTTAGATAAACATGTCATTCATTTATTTCTACCTTCTTGTACACTGTAATACAAATGGCAAACAACAATCACTGACAGAAATCGGGTGCTACTTGACTCACCCTGTGTGTATTATATGTTACGGCTGTGGAAAATCGCAGAACACCATAAAGGTTCTTAGATTAGTATGCCGGTAAGTGAGTGTTCAGATAGCTTTCCCACCGTTGTTAGAGGGAATTATTCGTGTTCACCGGGCTGCGACCCTTTGAGATAGTTTTTTTCTTTACTATCGTTTATTTTGAACCTACACGAACAACAACCGCCACCAAGTACGCCCACCAAATTGGGGGCATGGCCCGAAATTTGAGAGGACACCAACACAGGCGACGGGAATCTGGGTTGATAGAACCGATAGTTTAAGCGAGAGGCACTTTTGGAAAGCCCGGGGTAGTTATCAGATAAATGGTTAGGGTAGATTAGGAAGTGTACCCCTCCGCACCATCCATCCCTTCGCTCTCGTTGTGGGCCGCTGGACCCACTTTGGGTTAGATCGCTGAAATCTGAGGAGGCCATTCTGAGCTTATTGGGCCTCGACACAGGACGCTAGCTCTCCCTCATTCCCCTCCAGGAAGGGAACGTAGGGTTGGAGTAGGCTAGGAACGATAGGTTAGCTGAAACAAGGACGATAAAGGGGTTAGGAGACGAGTTATAGAGGGGGAAATAAAAAACAAAATGAAACAAAAAAAAAATTAAGTTGGGGCTAAATTGGTTTTGCAAATTAAGGGAGTGGGTATGGACAGAGACAGGCAAAGGCGATAGTTGGGAGGGAGACAGTAGGGTAGGTCCGAGCCGCCTTCCGAGTGGCCAGCACCACCGCACTCCCTCCGCCAACCTCCTTGAACGGGATAAGAGGCCGGCTGTTTGCTGCAAGGCCTGTGCTGGTCCTTCATCTGCCGGCTGTTTTGCTGCAAGGCCTGTGCCGGCAGTTCGTCTGCTGGCTGTTTGCTACGAGGCCTGTGCCGCCCTTCACCTGCAGGCCCGTTTTGCTACAACGGCCTGTTTTTGCCATGCCTTGCCTGCCTGCCTCTGCCATGACCCCATGCCTGCTGCCCTGTTTTGCATTTGCCCCCCCCCCCCCCCCTTCATTACCATGTGCGCCAGGATCATCGCGCAAGCTGCAGGGACTGCCCTGTTGGCACGGCAACACGGGACTGCACTGGCGGCCCGTGCACCCGCTTTTGTTCACTGCGTTCATTTCAGAAGGGGAGGCCTTGGACTGCGTGTGAGCAGCGGCCACATTCACCGTCGCCTGCAGTGGTTGTGACTTCTGTTTTTTTCCCCACAGAGTCCATAGATCCTGGGCCATGGATTAGTGTAAAATTTGTAAGGATAAGATGTAATTGTAAATGTGTTTTGCGCCCCCGGCATGTGGTCTTAGCGCCGGCAATTTATTTAAGTCGTCTGTATGAGTGGGTTTGTTTAGTTAGTTACTCAGCCCGTAGGTTATTTATTTTGGGACACGAATACACTGAATGTCGCACTCAGGGATCCAAAGGTAAATCGTACTAGGGGAGAATACACATGATGGCACACGAAAATTCGACGACTCGGGACGAGTCTGTAAAAAGGGAGGGGGTAGTGTTACGGCTGTGGAAATTCGCAGAACACCATAAAGGTTCCTTAGATTAGCTATGCCGGTAAGTGAGTGTTCAGATAGCTTTCCCCACCGTTGTTTAGAGGATTTCTTTCGTGTCACCGGCGTGCACCCTTTGAGATAGTGTTTTTCTTACCTATCGTTATTTTGAACCTACACGCAAACAACAACCGCCACAAGTACGCCGCAACGCCAAGCACGCACCAAACCTACACGCAAACACAACCGTACCAAGTACGTCACAACGCCAACCACGCTACAATTTCCCTCACAACAACCGCTACCAGTACGTCACAAACGCCAACCACGCTACAATTTCCTCACAACAACCACCACCATCTTCACCACTACCCCGCTTCCGAACGCCATCCTCCACGGTCCACGCTACGACGGTTTCCGCGTCGGAACCGTCCGAGAACACGGGCAGGATTGGCAGAACAAAAGCTCTTGCGAGCCTGTGGGGTTTTTCCCGCCTATTTTCCCCGTGCTTGGTGTGAAGGGAAGGGGGCAGGGCAACTCGCTGCCGATTGTGGATGCACGGCGTGAGGCGGTCGGAGTGGGAACACCCCTTTTCGGGAAGCTTCTCGAAGCGGCGGCGGAGCCGAAAACGGGGAGGAGCGAAGGGCGGAGCCCCGCGCTATATAAGGCGGACCGCCACGCGGGCTCTCGCTCTCTTGGTGGTCGAGGTCGAGTTCTCTCTCTCGTGGAGTCGGGTCGTGCTCCCTCTCCCTCCCTCTCGTCTTGGCGCTGATTTCTTCCCCTGTCTCCCGGTGGTACTGTTGAGCGACCTGTTGGCGAAGGCGCGGCCGGTGGCGAGTCTGGGCGACGCATCGGGGACGCAGACGGGAGGCGCAGCTCTGCCGGCTGTGTGGTGCGAACATGCGCGTCTGGCGAGGAGCGCGGAGAGAGCTTACCGCCCATCGTCGCAAGGCCCGGAGTCAGGCGCCGGCCACGCTACGTGCCGTGGGGAGCAGACGTCGCGACCTGCCCACCGAGACACCTCGAGGTGCAGGTAACCTGCACAGTCTCGTGGGCCTTTCGGTCATCCACGGCCCACGACCATAAAGGTCTCCGGATCCCGTCTACCCCCTTGCCTGTGAGGAGGTCTTTCCATTTTCTTTTGTTTCTGTATGACTGCTGGGCGCCGTGTCCTGTAAGTAGAACCTGTTTAAGTGCTTGTACATAATAATTATAGTCGGTCGTATTGCTTTTGTTTTCTATTTCTTGCCTGTACATTGCATGACTGCCTTGGCTGTATATACATGTGCTTGTTAATAATGTCCTTTGTGTGCAATGTACCCCGTTCGTCGTGTCCTATTTCCCTTTTGAAAAGCCATCTTGCGTCGTTGAATGAGCAGGGGTTTGAACGCACGGTAAGAGAAATCGGATCCGTCGAGTCGGCGATAACACCGCTCGGTATCACTGTAGTACGGAACGGACCGCTTAAGTGATTCGTGTCCCAGCCGACCTGCGGCGCGGTGCAGCCCCTCGGTAGGTTACCGCGCGGGTACTTAGGTATATCGACATTCGGCGATTCACCCTATTTTGCGCGGGTAGAATGCGGACTGGGCTGTGGTGAGGTTAAACCCCACCGTGACTGGTTCCTGGCGGTAGTTCCAGGAGGAACGACGAATTGTCCGTCGGTGGCGCGCCGGTTGCGATTGGAGTTACGCGGGCCGATAGCACGCCGGCGGGCCGGAATTCGTAACAATATATAATATATATATATATATAACATATATATATACATATTTATAAATATAATGGATACAACACGACATAATAGTGACCGAAGCTTTTCGTGCTGCACTCTTCAGGGTAAAAATCCGAGCAAGTGAAGAAGGAAGTGAAGGCGTGTGCTTTAACGCAGGTCTCAATAAGGTAGACCGCTGATTGGTTCAACCGTAATGACGTCACAGTTAATCGAACGCCCATTGGTCAGCTCATCATCTTCACCTCAAGCTCCCATTGGCTGGAGCAGAGTTCGTTGATGATTGACGTTTGCAATCACATCCTGGAGAGAGAGGGGGGATGGATTTCCCAAAGGTCCATTCACCATTTTTCTTACTCAGCTTCCTTGATCTTTCCATGCTGAAAGAGACACAGAGATCGTACAAATTCCTTTTGACGACATAGTATTGGATCGGTGGTAAGGATGAAGGTTGCTTCCAACATACGTAAGTGAAACGAGCTCCGACCTCGGCTCAATATCCTGAACATATCTGCATTGTACTGGTCTGCACAGATAGGGTTGGCAATCAGGTGCTGTGCAATGGCAGATGAAGCAGGTTAAGTGGCCGTGGTTGCTGGATATTTCTACATGCTCGCACTGGTTGGTTCTAAACCCTCACAATCTTTCTCGATCGCCAAGGGACGTGTTGTTTGTCCACGCCCATGTCTACGTGTGATCATGATTCCGACCATTAGCCTGTTTTCAGTCAGCAGGATGTGAGCTTCACATCGGCACTTAACTCATAAATAACATTGCTGGTTTGGAAGGTGGGTAGCACATCCTTGTTGACTGACGTCAGCAAACGGCAGAAAGTAAAGATTACTCGGGTTGCACAGCCAGAAAAGTGATGGACACAATATGTTTGATTTGTACTTCAAACTTCGTGATGATTGCCCTTTCCGGCATTTGATATAGCTTGGACATTTGTCCGGACCAATCTTCCGATCTTTTGTCGTGCTTAGAAACTTGTGTATGTATCTCTTAACTATATGCTCAGGATAACCATTCTCACCGAGTTATATTCATGATTTTGTCAATTTCCAGCAGGAAGATTACAAGGTGAACAAATCCTCTGTGCTCTGTTACCAGGATATTGATCAAGGCATTTTGTTTCTCGTGGAGCTGTAGGATTCGCCAGCGGTATACTGCCCTGTGAATGCCGCTTCCGGTAAGATGGATGTTTGTGAAACCCAGGTTGGATTTCTAACCTTTCTAACGAGTTTCTAAACACACAAAAGATCGGAAGATTGGTCCGGACAATTGTCCTGTCTTATTCAGGATGCCCTGGAAAGGGCAATCATCACGAGCGACGCCGGAATAATTGGGGAAGAGACCTGTAAGCTCGGGCAGGTAGAAAGGAAAAGACAAGGAAATTACGGAATGAAACAGAGACAGTGGGAATTAGGAGTAGAGAGAGAACAACATGAAACTAAAGAACGAGCAACACCCACAGGTAGGAGTAAGAGGGGAGACAGTAAGGGTCGTTAGCCTGGTAGATGTGATCAGGGACCCATATGAGCAGTCGAGGTATGTTCCATAGGGCCTCCGACGGCTCGCCTACATGCCCTTCACTCGTGGCCGTCTTGTCAACCCATTCCTCTATGCAAAAACCATTGCCACTTAATTTTTTTCATTTTGTTTTTTTTCCCTGGCCGACTCTGATAGCGCATCGTGGTCTACAGACGCCAGGCTTGCTTAAAATCGTCTACATTGTTCGATGTGGACTAAGGCAGCTCCCATTCGTGCCATTCCGTAGACGTCTCTAAACTTTTTCCCATATCTCCTGAGGCGGGGTGGCTGCTAGAGATTTCCTTGGGCAGGGGGCACACGGGGGACGCCGGGCAGATGTCTAGCGTCCGTGGTGAGTGTGACACGATGCCGCCGATGTGGATCTGTGCCCGGGAGGTGGTGTGAGGTGGTGCGGGGTGTGTTGAAATGTGAGGCAGTAGAGTAACATGGCGGGTGACGGGGTAGGGTGCGGGGCATGGAAGGGTACGCCGGAGCCGACCCGATGGTGGAGGGTTTATATTTTTGGAAGATCTCGGCGCCGGGGCTCCGCCGGTGAGATCGTGGCGTCCGGAAGGTCCGTGTCCTCGTTTTTCGGGAGGTGGGCCTGGGCGAAGCGGCGGACTGCAAGCGCGGCGTGTGAACGTCCCGCGTTTGGGGAAGGGACCGGCGCGTGGGGACGGCTGAAAATGGCGAGTGTCTGTGGTGTGAATTTGGAACGGATGGGTCCAGCAGGTGCGGGGCGCTTGGGTATGCGAAGCTGTCCCGCGCCGCGGTGTTCTGGTTTCGGCAGAACGTGCGGAGCGGGGTCCGGGACGATTACGCTTGGGGCTGGGCCTGCACGGGAAACCAGCGCAGTGTTCGGTGTGTGGAGTGGGGGACCGTCATCAAAGCACGGGACCTCTG
>CM068968.1:23336866-23347132 GCA_035128595.1 Eptatretus atami
AAATGCTAGCTCCGACAGAAGGACCCAAGTTCTTTATTCGAGGCTCGCTCGATTGCTGCTCGGACCTCGTCCACTCGTGTGGTCTTCGGAGCTGATTCGGAACCGGGCACCAGCGAGAGGCGATCCGATCCAGACCTTGGCGAGATTGAGGTACGATGGATCGCTGCGGAACGCGCCGAGCCAGGATGAAGACGATCCACACGACCAACGCACGACACGAGGCAGGGCGGTTGAGACGGGTCAAAACGACCAGGAACACAGGCGACCAAAGAAGAAGAAGACGAAGAAGACTCTTTTCACGCTGTTGTCTAATGTTCTATACTACTCCTCGGTGGGGCGGGGGGACGCGTCTCACCCCGTCGGATTCCTCAGTCTCGGGGAAATGCCGTTGCTCTCCATCATTGGCGTGGGGCGTGTCGGCGTTTGATTCCCCGCCCCGAAGGGCTTGCGGTCTAGATGGTCGCTTTGCCTTTGATCGACTTACGGACGTCGTCCAGATCTGCACGATGATTTGCGAGGAGCGTTCAGGATTGCTCTACGTGAACTCCGCCGGTACGTGCTGACAGCATGTGCTTGCCTGGCGAGCTCTGGAGAATGCAGGAGGCAGTTAGCATTGTTTGCTCGAAGATGATGTTGACTGTATTGCCGGAGACTATAATACTTCGCAGTGGCAAGTAAATTTATTATCACCCATAATAAGGGAGGGAGGCTTATCTTTCTTCACATTCCTTGAGGTCGAAATAATTTAGTATAGGACTCGCAGATTTGTTGTGTGCTATAGGTTTCCGGTCCGCAATCACTATTACTGTACTATTATATATATTGTGTATATACTGTATATATTATACATATATATATATAATATACATATACAGTAGACTACTCGTAAGTCTCACATGGGACGAGAAAAATGACGACTTAGACGTGGTGACGGACTTACGGTAGGAACATTCATGATGACTGGTGGGGTGGAAGGATGAAGTCGCAACGTGGCCTGGACAGTACGTGTGAGAGGGCCAACAAATCTCTACGCGCTATTGTACAAAGGGAACAATTCTCGGCATGGTGGGGGTTCATAATGGTGAGTTGGAAGTGATCAACAAGAGGACTTCATGAATAAGTTTTATAAACAGTAAAGATAATGTAGGTAAGCAGGTCTCGGCATCATTCCATGCCCGAGGTCACAGGAGATTTACGTGTCAGCAGCAACATTTACATCAACCGAATATTTGTCTAGCCGACATTTGCCGAACCAGATGATGAGCTGCGTCTCGGACATCTCAAAGGACACACATTTCAACGGTTCACACTTACTCTCGCCTCAGTGATCTTCTCACTTGTCCAAATATCTGCCCTTATTTTCAAGGATATGTTCAATGTCTGCCGTTTGATGTCTGATATTCTTCTCAGCTATGGTCTGTTTTTCATCAGGTGGGGTTTGCCTCGCAAAATTGATAATGTCGTATTTTTGGTTAGGTTTAGTTGTTAAGCGTGTACGTTAGTCGCCATCATCCTCTGCAGTGCGATCAACAGGTGTGTACATATCCAAAGTAGATATGACAACGTGTCGTCACGACGACCAATGGCTTATGACCCCGTTTGCGTAATACCAATACGTATCAATGTTCCCAGCTTACGGCCGTAAGCCTGGCCACACACTGAAGCGGTCGTGACTGGAGCTGAACGCAGCGCAGTTTATAGGAATAGCTATCACTGGCGTGACTACCAATGAGGCGTGCATCACGTATTCCATGAAATTGGGCTGTCTGCATAAGGCAGCCAGTTCTCCGTGTGACGAGTTAGGCGTGGTAATTTACTTGAGTTTTCCATTACGCGGGAAGGACAAACTCTGTGACAGACTTAGAAGAAGTGTAGCGACTATAGGAATGACGACAGTAGACGAAGTCACGACATTACAGATGACGACTTACAGACTTTATTCAGAAGGGATTTAACATTAGATAATTTCGGGACTTTTTGACGCTGCCGACTTAGGCGAAGTGACCGAGTTTTTACACGTGCGGGCTTAGCGTCGTCTACTGTATATGTATAGTATATATATTATGTATATGTGTATATATAATATATATTGTACATTGTATATGTATATATATATATTGTTACGGGCCGGGTGGTCGACGCGCACCGACCGTCTGAACGAGCCGGCAAGTTCAGTCGGCCCGACCGATCGCCGGAATATATGATCGCGCCGGATAACTGCGAGCGACGGGGTCCTTGTACAAGAACCGGAAATACGCCATGGCAGATCACGTGGGGTAGGGTCGATTGCAATCTTCATGTACTTAAATACCCCACGACATGATCCTAATACGGGGTGTCCACACCTCGGGGAGGCGGATCTCGTATGGAGACAATGCCGCTGAGGCGAGCTTTGTCCGTGCGCGATTCCGAGCGGCGTTCCGCCGAGAACCGTCGTCCAAATGTCCCCTATTAACGAGGGCAAACCAACGGCTTCTCGTAACTCCCAACGGCCCGAATGTGTCAGTCAATTGCGGGGAAGGAGCGAAACGAGCAGGTTATACATTTACACAAGGACATTTATTAATAATGAAACCGTAATGCATTATACAAGGGCCACAAAAGACTACAACCGGTTATAGGAGGCCAGGATTATTTTGTAAGGTCACTTAACAGTTTTACTTACGGGACTCGGCGCCACAAACATTCATTCTGACAGAAAGCAGGAAAAGACCCATCAAGGCAATGGGGTCGACTGGACATCTTGGGTCTTTATGGCGTGGGACTTGCAGACGAAGAGGTCCACGAGACGTTGCAGGTTACTGCCCCTGTGTGTCTGGCTTGGGCGACCCACGATGCTCCTTTCCCCATGAGAGCTAGCGTAGCCGCGGTGAGCTCGGCTTCGTGTGGCAGCGAGCTCTCCCCGCCTATCTCCACACGAACGCGCTTGGTGCGACCGCGATGCTCCCTCCCACGTTGGCAGCTAGGTTGCTGCGGTCGAGCTCGGGGCCTTCATCGTGTGGGCAGGTCAGCTCTCTTTCGGCTTCTCCACACGAACGGGGTTTACGCGACAATCAGCAGGCAAGGGCTGGTCGCTCCTTAGCTCGCGTCTCCTTCGGCGAGCCTGGACTGTCCAAGAGATCCTTGGCTTCTGGCTTCCTCCCGGACTGCCCGCAACGAACTTTGCCTGAGCAGAAAAGCCTTACTTCCTCAGAATCAGCCTACGATACTCAAGCGCTACCAGAGGACTTCCACGGGACTACTGTCTTTTCACTGGACTTTCACGAGCTCTTCCGCCCACGACTCTTTCTCACGAACTCTTTCGGACTCTCTTGGAACAAAGAAAAGATGTCCTCTTTATCCTTTGCACCCCTCCCCCGCACCTGGCGTAGACTCATGCCTTGTGATCATTCCCCCCGCTTCTCACACGGGGGGAGGGAGTTGGTGACGTCACCGAGGGTTTTCTTCCGTCTTTTGCGAAGCGGGGAAGGGACGCTTACCATTGTTTGCGTTCTCCTGTTAGCTATCAATCGATCCGAGCGCGTCTATCGATGCTCTTGATGCGATTTTAAAGCTAATGGAGGGGAGCTATGCGTAGGGAAATGCCACTTATGACATATGGCTGGATAAGGGATGTATGTTGTGTGCAATTGATCCAATTCCGGTAACAATATATATACATATATAATAATATCCGCATCGTGAACTTTCGCTACTACTTATTACTTTGTTTCAGGTATGTTAAACGACCATTCAATTGAACGACAAGGTCCAGGAAAGGTGGCTAACTGTCATACGTGAATAATAGGTTGAGGACAACCGTGGTAGCTCGTCCGTTAATTCGCTGTGTGCATCCGTCTGTATTAGTAAAGCAGGGTTGTGTCTGAAAGCGGTACTGGTTCTGTCGGTCTTTTTTCTACTGCCAAGCAGCTGTATGAAGTTTGCAGTTCTAGTTTTTATTTTATTTTTTGTTTCTTTTGCAAGGGTTCGCAATGGTAAAAACAGACAGGTTATGTGCCGTCGGACTAATCGGTTCTGAGGTGGAGAGGAAAATAGGCCTCCTCAAAAAGGAATTTTGTCCGCACTAATGTTTGGTGGGTGAAGTTGAATTTCAGGGCATTTTCGCTTTGCTGTTCACCGAGTTTTGTTTCTGCTTGTTACAATAGTGTTGAGGATGAGCATGCATGCTGCTTCTCAGGAAAGTCAGAGCGAGAAACCAAGCAACTGTGAATGCCCTTGGTCTCTCTGACAGCAATCCATCTTGCACGCTGGAGTTGGTGAGCTAGATGGAGTGACATAACAGCCGTGTTCGGGTTTTACCATTACACACCAGACGAAGAGGATGAGCTCCTCACTTATTAAGGTATGGGTGCACTGGGAATTAAGGGGTTTGTATGTTGAGCAATGCAGCGGCTAATTTCAATCAGAAACGTTATTTTGTTGTCATGGTGTAGTAATATTTGGCCTTGATTGTATGGACATTTTTTACCCTCACTGGAGGAGAGGGTATTGGCATTTAGGGTGTTGCTTGTTGTTTACTGCAAAATGAAGATTTTTTGAAGTTATTGGTTAGTCTGATTTTGTTCTGGTTCTGTCTGTCAGTCAACGCTGCAGGTACAACAATTGCTTTTGTGGTCAATTCTAAAATCGTCTAGTTTTCAGCGGATTGACTTGAAATTTGCATATTGCTTCATTGAATTGGATAAGGCCCATCTTTTTTTGAGATAAAGGTCAAAGGTCAACTCCAGGTCAAGACTCTAATCAGCACAATTTTCACTGAAAATTTCGTCAATTTACATCTCTTACAACCTTGAAAGTTGAACAGGATTTTGCATAGACCATCACTGAATTGGGGGAAACAACTATTTGAGGTCAAAGGGGATCAGGTCAAACTTCTAAATCATACAAATTTCTCTGAAAAATCATTCTCACGTGAAATAGTCAATTTACATCCTCTTAACTTGAAAATTAAGCAGCAATGGGCACAGTGGCATCACTGAATTTGGAAATCACTTTTTTTGAGGTCAAAAGATAACTCAAGGTCAAACTTCTAACTCAGCTCAATTTCAATCTGGAAAAATTATCGATTTTCAATCCGATTGATCGAAATTAAGATTGTCAATTTTAATCTTAAACAAATGGAGCATTTGATGTTCATGGCACTTACAGAGGGGGGTGGATTTTTACAAGTATGCGTTGCTGCTGCCGACATCTTTTTCTTGTTTGGTTTTGCCTTGTTTGTTACTAACAGAATTTAGTGTTTTTCTCTCCGCACATTGTCGATTGAAGAACAAAAATTTTCATACGCATCTCAGAGCGACTATCATGTCGAATGTTGTATTTATAATTGCGACGTCATGGGTCACATGATGTGGCTCATGTTGGAAAAGGAAAACTTGGACCTCTTGTATCTCTGAAAACTGCACCAAGGAAAAATTGAAACTTGCAGACTTCGGAAGTATCTCCTCATGGGATGTTTGCTTTTTTTTTTTTAATGAGTCATAATGTTTCTTTCATTGTGACTCTATTTGTAATGTGATCCTACATCTGATCAGTAGATTTTTTGAGGGAATCTGCTGGGATAAATGGTCCACAGAAAAAAAAATTGATGACATCTCATCGGTTTCCTGTGATTTGGGGGCAGCGCAATTGTTTTTTTTTTTTTTCTTCCTAAAAAAAACTTCACAAGTGAAATCCCTTCAATAGCGTGTGGTTGACAGCATGATGTAAATAATGTATAAAATTGCATTTATATGCTTTTTTTTTTCAGTTGAAAACATTAAAGTACTATCATATTTGAAAGTAAAAATCATCTTGTTATTGGTAAATATTAAAGAGATGATGGGCATAGAGAACTTAGCTTTCGGCCTTCGACCGAAATGCATGGTGGGCGGAAATTACGTTTTTTATCGTTCGTTGTCTGAGAGGGGAGAGCGTTTCTTCTTGGTTTTTTTTTTTTCCGTCAGCAATAAATTAAATGGTTTCCATATTAACACTTTGTTTCACACAAATTTCATTGAAAACATATATAAAATTAGTTTCAAAACCAAATTTTCATTGACAAGGAGGCAGTATTGTGTGTCTTGTGATAGTTCATGCAGAAAGACACGGCAAAAATTTTTTTTTAAATTTTCTTCTGGTGTTTCCGTAGTTGTGGGTATTTCCGTCAATTGTTTCCGTCAGTTAATGGCCCATGAATAATCGGGTAATTTCCGTCAATTGCGCCATTCGTCTAGTTACGCTGCATCTACGGACGGCGTCATTGGCTGTCATTGAGGGCGCGTGGGGGGAGGGGGGACAACGGGAGACATGGTAAGACACAAGGGACATTTCAAACATCGGTGCAATTGTATACCACGCACGCCTGTAAAAATTCTTCTCTGAAGTGGCTGAACAGATCGAGGTGAACTATACACGCATGATGCCTTTCAGGATGAACGAAAGGTTCACCAATATGACGTCATGGTCCATGTTTGGCAGTCATATTGAATTTACGCTAAACCTATAAATTTCTTCCCAGAAAGCTTGAAGATTTTCAAGGGAAATTTCACACAAAAGTTCAAGCCTTGGGTGTATAAGTTTGTTTGCTTTGGAATAATTGTGTGTCACAGGTTTGGCAGCCATATTGATTGAGGAAAATAATTAAATGATTTTCTCTCTGTAACGATTATGCATCGTTACTGAAACTTCAATACAATTATGATCTTGTAGTGATGGGTAAACATGTTTTAAATTTCAACTTGATCGGACACATGGGTCTGAGCCCAGAATTTTTTTTATTTTTTTTTGATCGGGTTCGTTTTGTTTTTTTGATTGATGGGGCTCACTTGGATGTGCTGGATGGGTTTGAGGGTAGAGAGGTAAGTGAATGTGATCTTATCCAGGTTCTCCCTGATGATTCATCTTGTTTTTCTTGTTTGGGTTCCTTCTATTACTCCAATCAGGAACTGTACCTATTTGTTTTCGCATTTTATTGAATTGAATTTATTTAATCCCTTTCTAATAAATTGAATAATAATGAAAACATCATGGTCAGGGTCAGGGTGTCCACTCAAAGTGGGATTGCATCAAGCGGGATGTCTTGGTACCGGCCCGGTCATCACTGCAGCAGTTATAAAGTGAGCGTTCTATTATGTCTCATTAGTTACGTAACACCAGTACACACGCTGCCAACAAAATACCGCACAAAATCCCAAAAAAATAACAAAAAACACCCCAACAACAAGTTCTGTGATGGTCTACAATCTCTGATTCCTCTTTCTAGTTTCACCTGCAACCATATCCATAGAATAGCTTATTACAGTCCTTCCTTTCGAGTTGGCGGAGGTTATGTTTTCCCCTCTTCTGTTTGTTTGTTGTGTGGCTAGGATTCTCAAAAAGTTATGGACGATCTGGATGAAATTTTGTGGCAGGTTTGGTGTGTGACAAAGTGAACTGATTAGATTTTGGTGAAGATACCAGATCTTGGAATGCGAGGAATTTTTTAAAATGTCAAGTGGTTTTGATAATTGAGAGAATGGGGCAAAAACTATATATAGCACGATATCTTCAAAGGTTGTGGACATATTATTAACAACACTTTTTTGGACGGGTTGGGTGTGTAACAGAACAAGCGATTCGATTTTGGTTAGGTTCCCGGTTTGCAGATACCGGTCTATATGGGATACAAAACGTAAACTGTTCAGCTGGTGGAGGTATCACTCTGAGTGCCGTTCTGTTATTTTAGTTGTTGGGTCCAGTAAATATACAAATTGACCAATTGCAAAACTTAACTATTTGGGCGTATCACTGTCATGTTTGACCAACCAATGTTCATTGCCTTCGAATAAAATTAAGGTTAGTTGTGAACACCTCCGATCTTAAAAATCTTTTTATTTTGAGAAAATAACTGGACAAGTAGCCAGTTCATAGAAACACTGCCAGAGCTTGGCAGCAGCCATTCTAATGAAATCTCCTAGACTCTGCATAAACAACTATCTTTGTACAAGTCACGACATAGAAGCTTTTGAACAACAAATTTTTAATAAATGAAACTCAAAGAATGTCCAGTTTGTTGATGTTTTTTTGATAATTTATTATTGTTGTAATCTAACTCTCTCCTTCTTTAATTGTCATTGAAGACTGTATTATTCTAATGTGTCTGTGATTCTGCATTTTATGAATGTCTGAGTCATTTCTGAGACTTTCATCAATCTTAATGGTGAAAAATTTCGGTGGAGCCATTCTGTTTCGAAATATTCAGGCCAATACTGTTGAAAAAAAAAAAAAATGCTAACAGCCTGCATGGCTTCATTAATGCCACTGGTCTTCTTAGCTTGTTAGATGTTTGAACTGAGGTGACAAGAAGCATCAGACCGCTGGATCGCTCGTTTGTAATTACCTGATTTTTTTTTTACAATGTAATTGTCTCTTTTATTCTCCTTCTCTTTTTCATCCGCTTCTTCTCTCTGTCTTCCGGTTTTAACATGTGAGGTTGCTTATGCTGTCGATTATGCTGACTGTGAAGTTATGTATTGTTTTGTTACAATACAACAAATGTCTTTGTATTTGTTTCAATTTCAAACACTCCGTGTGACTGTTCTTGAGAATGTAGTGACGGTTGGTGGCGAGGCATCTCGGGTAGTCGAACGGCTGTTTCTTCAAACTATGCTGTCGAAGAAGTTTCTGACTCTCTAACAACTAGGCAGGCAGGACCAGTGGCAGCGGTCCAAATTAATTTCCATCCCGCCACGTCATGATGCCTGCAGCACCTACCCGTTTCTCTGGTTTTGGTAAGGTTCTTCCTATGATGATGATCTTTCTTTCTTGTCGAGTTATATTGTAATGTGAATGTGGTGCGAATTCCAATGTGCAAAGCAAGTTTGTTTCTGAGGTACAGTGGTAGCAGTGGTTCAGCCTTTGTGCAGTTCTGCATCGTGTCCAGGCCTGTACATTTTCACCTGCAGCAGTGGAGGAGGAGCTGAGTTTCAGAAAGGGGGAGATAATGGAGGTCCTGGAGACAGCCAGAAATGACCCAGATGGTGGCGTTGTCGAAAGACCATGGTCGTATGGGATTTGTCCCGGAATTATGTGCAGGTTTTGGGCAGCGGTCGTGCTGTCGCCGACACCTGCAGCCATCAGGTTAAAGCCTTTTTATCTTCTCCAAGTCAACCCAGTAGTGCTACATATTCTAAATTGTTATGATATATGTTTTTTTATTTATAACTTTGATTCTGCCTTTTTGTTTTATCGATTGTTGTTTGATTGTTTCTGCTATTTCTTGCTCATGACTGATATGAAGCCTCTTTTTGTTTTCACTAATGCAATACCATGTAACCTTCTATAACTCATGCTGATTTTCACCATCGAATGGGTAAGTCTGTAGTCCGTGGAAAATTTGGCAGCCAGCATGTATTATGGAAGCTATAAACGCCAGCAGGCCGAAGCGATGCTTAATGAACGGAGGTTTTGATGGGGACTTCTTGGTTGTGAACAGCGAGTCATCCGTGATCATCATAGGTTAAAGAGTTTTAACCCAAGGATATATATTTTGTTTTTTTTTCCTTAAGATCGTCACCCTTTTTTTTACTTTATTTTTTGAGGGAAGCATGATGTAGTTGACTTATATCTCACTGATATTACTGTTGTCACCTTTATCATGTTGAAAAACACTTTTACCATATCCTGTGTTTGGCATTCAACATAGTTATAAGAGAATGCAGTCACCGGACGTGTGTGTGTGTGGTGTGTTGTGTGTGGTTGTGGTGTGTGTGTGTGTGTGTGTGTGTGTGTGGTGTTGTGCTCGTGTGGTCTTCGAGCTGATTCGAACCGGGCACCAGCGAGAGGCGAGCCGAATCCAGACACTGGCGAGATGAGGTAAGGGATCGCTGCGACGCGCCCAGAGCCAGCGATGAGACGAGATCCAGAAGACCACCAGCGACACGAGTCCAGGGGCGGTGACACGGGTCCAAAACGACCAGGAGACCAGGCGACCACAAGAAGAAGAAGACGAAGAAGACTCTTTTCACACCGCCTGTCCTGTCTATTTCTACTCTCCCCTCGTCGGGGCGGGGGGAACGCGTCTCACCCCTCCGCGCACCTCAGTCGTCCGGGGAACTCCGTTGCCTCTCCATCATTGGTCGTGGGGCGTGTCGGGCGTCTTGATTCCCCGCCCCCCGAAGAGGCTGTGCTTCTATTGGAGCTCGCTCTGTGCCCTTTGACCGACTTACGGCCACCTCGTCCCCGATCTGCCGATGATTTGCGAGAGAGACGTCAGGCCTTCGTGAACTCCGCCCACGTACGTGCTGA
>CM068968.1:23347910-23363032 GCA_035128595.1 Eptatretus atami
CCGCCATGAAAGGTGAAAGGAGGTATAAGCTATTCTATGGTATGGGTTGCAGGTGACTAGAAGAGGAATCAGAGATTGCTAACCATCCAGCAGAACTTGTTTTGGGTGGTGTTTGTTGTAGTTTTTGTGTGGGGTATTTTGTGGCGGGGTATTTTGTGCACTTTGGTGTACTGGTGTTACGTAAACTATGAGACCAAATTAGGAACTGCCACTTTAATAACTGCTGGCAGTGATGACCGGTTACCAAGACATCCGCTTTGATGCAATCCTCTTTGAGTGGACACCTGACCTGACCCATGATGGTTTTCATTATTATTCAATTTGATTGAGAAAGGGATTAAATTAAATTCACAATTCCAGATAATGGAAAACCAAATAGGTACATCCTGTATTGGAGTAATCAGAAAGGAAACCCAACAAGAAAAAAAGCCAAAGATGAAGTCATCAGGGGAGGAACCTGGATAAAGATTCACATTTCAGCTGTTACTCCTCTAACCTCAACCCATCCAGCACATCCAGTGAGCCCGCATTCAATCAAAAAATACAAAAACGAACCCGATCAAAAAAAATAAAAATTCTGGCTGCTAAAGACCATGTGTCCGATCAAGTTGAAATTTAAAACATGTTTACCGCATCACTACAAGGATCATAATTGTGAAAGTTTCATGTCGATTGATTAATAGGTTACAGAGAGAAAATCATTTAAATATTTTTCCTCATCCAATATGGCTGCAAACCATGGTGACCAATCAATTATTCCGAAACAAACTTATACACCCAAGGCTTGGGGGACATTTGTGTGAATTCCTTGAATCTGTCAGTCTGTTCTGGTGAAGAAGATTTTATGGTTTTAGGGTAAAATTCAATAATACTTGCCAAAACATGTGACCTATACGTCATATGTGTGAACGCTTTTGTTCATCCTGGAAGGCAGTCATGCGTGTATAGTTTCACCTCGATCTGTTCAGCCACTTCAGAGAGAATTTTTACAGTGCGTGCGCTGTAATACATTGCACCGAGTTTGAAATGTGCCCGGTGTCTACATGTCTCCCGGTGTCCCCCGTGCCCACCCACGCGCCTCACAAGTACAGCCATATGACGGCCGTCGTAGAGTGGCAGTGCGTGACCTAGACGGAAATGGCGAGCAATTGAAGGAAATACCCGAGTATTCATGGGCCGATAACTGACGGAAACAATTGAGGAAATACACAACTGACGGAAACATCCGAAGAGATAAAAAAAAATTTTTTGCGGTTCTTGCATGAACTACACACATTAGATTCACCACAATACTTTGCCTTTTTTCAATGGAAATTTGTGAAACTAATGTTTATATATGTTTTCATGGAAAATTTGTGAAACTAATGTGTTATATATGTGAAAAACCATTGAATTTTATTGCTTGACGGAAAAACCAAGAAACGCTCCCCTCGTCATGTACGAACGAACGAAATGACGTATTTCCGCCCACCCAAGGCCATTTCGGTGCGAACGGCCGGAAGCTAAGTCTTCTTATCCATCATTCTCTTTAATATTAGCCAATAACAAGATTTTTTACATTCAAATATTAAGTAATGGCCTTTTTTTAATTGTTTTCAACTGAAAAAGCATAAATTGGCATATTTTAACATTATTGTATCATTTGCTTCACCACACGTGCTGTATTGAAGGATTTCACTTGTTTTGAAGTTTTTAGAAGAAAAAAAAACAATTTGGCTGCTTTTAATCACGTGACCGATGATGTCATCAATTTTTTTTTCTTGTGGACCATTTATCCCAGGATTACCCTCAAAAATTTTCCTTACTGATCAGATGTAGAAGTTTCTACATTTTACAAATATGACACGTCACATGAAGAAACATATGACGTCATTAAAAAAAAAGCAAACATTCCCCAATGAGGAAGTACTTGCTATCTGCCAGTTTAAATTTTTTCTCTTGGTGAGTTTTCAGAGATACAGAGGTCCAAGTTTTTTTCCGTTTTTTTCCAACATGGGATGCCACATCATGTGACCATATGACGTCGCAATTATAAAATAAACATTCGACATGAGTAGTCGCTACTGATGGTGAAAATTTTGTCTCAATCCGACAAGCCGGTTTGCGGAGAAAACACTAAGTTTTGTTGTAGACAGAACAGCAAACAAACAAGAAAGATGTCGTGCAGAGCACGATACTTGTAAAATTCACCCCCCTGTAAAGGGTGCCATGGAGACATACAATTTGTCCATTTTGTTAAGATTAAATTGACAAATCTTAATGTCAGATCAATCGATGAAATCGGATAATTTTTCAGAATTGAATTGATGATTTTAGAAGTTTGACCTTGAGTTGATCTTTTGACCTCAAAAAAGTTGATTTCCAAATTCGTGATGCCATGTGCCAATTGCCTGCTTAATTTTCAGTTAAGAGGATGTAAATTGACATTTTCAGTTGGAATTGAATGTTTTTCAGATGAAATTTGATGATTTTGAAGTTTGACCTTTGCAGTTCCCTTTGGACTCAAATAGTTGTTTCCTCCAATTAGTGATGTCTATGCAAATCCTGTTCAACTTCAAGTTAAGAGGATGTAAATTTGACCGAATTTTCAGTTGAAAATTGCCTGATTTTTAGAAGTTTTGACCTTGAGTTGAGCCTTTGACCTTTTGATCTCAAAAGAGTTGGCTTTCCAATTCAATGAAGCAATATGCAAATTTCAAGTCATCCGATGAAAATGAGATTTTAGAAATTTGACACAACAATGCAATTGTGACCTGCAGGTTTACTGACAGACAGACACGAACAAAATCAACTAACAATATACTTCAAAAAATCTTTCGATTTTGGCAAGTAACAAACAAGCGAAACACCTAAATGCAAT
The DNA here is from genome assembly GCA_035128595.1 of Eptatretus atami. NCBI lineage: Eukaryota > Metazoa > Chordata > Myxini > Myxiniformes > Myxinidae > Eptatretus > Eptatretus atami. The sequence continues at coordinate 23,350,771 of CM068968.1, forward strand.
ACCCTCTCCTCCAGTGAGGGTAAAAATGTCCATTACAATCAGGCAAAATATTACAGCACCAATAACAACAAAATAAAACGTGTGTGACAATTATGCTACCATTGTTCAACAATACAAAACGCACTTCATTTTCCAAAGTGCACCATACCTTAATAAGTGAGAGCTCATCCTCTCGTTCTGGTGTGTAATTAAACGAACACGGGCTGTTATGTGCAACTCCTCTAGCCTCACCAACTCCGTGCAGATGGATTGCTGTCAGAGAGACCAAGGGATTCACAGTGCTTGGTTTTCGCTTGACTTTTCCTGAAGCAGCATGCCATGCTCTCTCAACACTGCATTTGTAACAACAGAAACTAAAACTCCGGTGAACAGCAAGCAATGCCTGAACATTCAATGGACGCACACAAACATAGTGCGGACAAAACTTCCCTTTTTTTGAGGCTATTTTTCCCCTCCACGTAGTTCGACGGCACATACCTTCTGGTTTGTTTTCCAACATTGCGAACCTGCAGAAACAAAAAATAAATTAAAATACTAGAAATGCAACTATCAATAACTGTGCAGTGAAGACCCGGGTTACCGGCTTTCCGACACAACCCTGCTTGATACAGCACGGGATTGACGAATTAACGGACCGAGTAACACGGTGTCAACCCTATTGTATTACGTATCAGTTAGCCTTTTTCTGGGACATTGTCGTATCATTGAAATTGGCGTTTAAATTACCTGAAACCCAAGTAATACTGTGTGGGAAATGTACCGTGGGTTATATTATATTATAATTATTCGTTAGAATTTGGAATTCATCACACAGCCATCAGGTTCCCTAGTCCAGCTATTCGATAAGTGCATGTTCCTAGATAGCTCACCTTCCATTGTTTAAATGTTCAAGATCGATTAGATTGCGCTGGCGGATCGATTTGATAGTTAGGGAACGCAAACAATGGAGACGTCCTCCCTCTTTCTGCAAAGAGGAAGAAGAACCCTGCGGTGACGTCAACAACTCCTCCCACCCGTGTTGAGAAGCGGGGATGGATCACAAGGGCATGAGTCACGCCAGAGTGGCGGGGGAGGGGTGAAAGGATAAAGAGGACATCTTTTCTTTGTTCAAGGGAGAGTCCGAAAGAGTTCGTGGAAAGAGTTCGTGGGGAGAGCTTCGTGAAAGTCCAGTGAAGACAGTCCCAGTGGGAGTCCCGTGGTAGGCTGAGTCGTGGGTGAGTTCGTGGTGAGGAGTAAGCTTTTTTGCTTCGGCATGGGGGAGTCGGGAGGAAGCCAGAAGCCAGAGCTGCGTGGAAGTCCAGGCGTCGTCGAAGGAGCGCGAGCTGGAGGCGCGCCTTGCCTGCTGGTGTGCGTAAACCGCGCGTTTGTGAGAGAGGCCGAACGAGAGCTCGCCTGCCCACACGGAAGGCCCGAGCTCACCGCGGCAACGCTAGCTGCCGTGGGAGGCATCGCGGGGTCGCCCAAGCGCGTTTCCGTGTGGAGAGAGCCGGGAGAGCTCGCCTGCACACGGAAGGCCCGAATGCTCGACCCGCGCTACGCTAGCTGCTGTGGGGCAAAGGAGCATCGTGGGGTCGCCAAGCCAGACACCACGAGGTGCAGGTAAACCTGCAACGGTCCTCAGTGGGACTCGTTCGGTCTGCCAAGGTCCACGCCAATAAAGACCCAAGAGGTCCAGTTGACCCCATTGCCTTTGATGGGGTCTTTTTCCTGCTTTTCTTTCGATGAATGTTTGTGGCGCCGCGTTCCCGTAAGTAAAACTGTGTAAGTGACTGTACATTAATAAATTGCCTATAGACGGTTGTAGTTCTTTTTGTTGGCTTGTATATTGCATACGTGTTTCATTATAATAAAATGTCCTTGTGTAAATTTTAAACCTGCTCGTTTTTCGTCCCATTCCTCATTGACTGAACTCAATTTCGTGTGGTTGGGAGTTTAGAAACCGTTGGTTTTGCCGTAATATGGGGGACATTTTGACCGACGGTTCTCGCGGACTCCCGCTCGAATCGCGCACGGACAAGCTCGCCTCGGCGGTTTGTTCATACGAAGATCCGTCGAGGGTGGGAATAACCCCGGTAGTTGGATCATGTGGGTATTTTAGGTACTTGAAATTGGCAATCGACCTACCCCACCGTGATCTGCGATTGGCGTATTTCGGGTTCTTTGTAGCAAGGAACCCGTCGCTCGGAGTTATCGGGCGCGATCTATATCTCCGGGCGATCGGTTCGGGCCTCGACTTGCGGCTTACCGTTCAGAGCGGTTCCGGTTGGCGCCGGACACCGGCCCGTAACAATATATATATATACTATCATATGTATATATATATATATATACACATATACATATATATATATTATATATCATATACATAGACGACGCCGTAAGTCGGCAGCGTGTAACTCGTCACTTCGCCTAAGTCCGGCAGCGCAAAAAGTCCCGAAATTATCTAATGTTAAATCCCTTTGCATAAGTCTGTAAGTCCGTCATCTGGTAAGTCGTGACTTCGTCTAAGTCGTCATCTCTAAGTCGTCACTTCGTCTAAGTCGTCAGATGTTTGTCCGTTCCTGCGTAATGGAAACTCAAGTAAATTACCACGCCTACCGTCACACGGAACTGCCTGCCTTATGAGAAGCCCAATTTATGAATCGTGATGGCGCTCATTGGCTGTACACTCGCAGTGATAGGCCTATCTTTATAACTGCGCTGCTTCAGCTCAGTCAGAACCGCATCCAGTGTGTGGCCAGGCTAGGCCGTGAAGCTGGTGCAATTGAGTACTGTATTGGGTAATTACGCAAGAACGGGCGTCATAAGCCGTGGTCGTCGTGACCGACAGTTGTTATTTCTACTTGGATATGTAACACGTTGATCGCCTGCAGGCAGGATGAAATGGCGACTAAGCGTCAAGCTTACAACTAAAACATACCAAGAAAAATACGAACATTATCAAGTTTTGCGAGGCAAACCACTGATGAAGAAAACAGCCATACTGAGAAGTTTCGACATCAAACGGGCAGACATTGAACGATAATCTTGAAGAATAAGGGCAAGATATTGACAGTGGAAAGATCACGAGGCCGGCGTTAAGTGTGAAAACGTCCATTACGCGGGAACGGACAACATCTGACGACTTAGACGAAGTGACGACTTAGAGATGACGACTTAGACGAAGTCACGACTTACAGATGACGACTTACAGACTTTATTCAAAGGGATTTAACATTAGATAATTTCGGGACTTTTTGACGCTGCCGACTTAGCGAAGTGACGAGTTACACGCTGCCGACTTCGCGTCGTCTACTGTATATGTTATATATATATATATATATATGTTAAGGTGTATATATATATATATATGTACATATGTATATGTATTATATATATATGTTTCGCGGCCGGGTGTCGGCCGCCAACCGAACCGCTCTGAACGGAGCTGCCAATGTCGACAAGTCGGCCCGACGATCGCCCGGAATATAGATCGTCGCCCGGATAACTCCGAGCCGACGGTCCTTGTACAAGAACCGAAAATACGCCAATCGGCAGATCACGTGGGTAGGGTCGATTGCCATCTTTCAATGTACCTAAATCCCCACATGATCCAACTATCCCGGGTATTCCACCCTCGACGGATCTCGTTATGGAACAAACCCGCCGAAGGCTGAGCATTGGTCCGTGCGCGCATTTCCGAGCGGCGTAGTCGCCGAGAAAACCGTCGGTCCAAATGTCCCCTTATACGGCAAACCAACGGCTTTCTACTCCCAACACACGAAATGTTTCAGTCAATGAGGGAATGGACGAACGAGCGGTTTACATTTACACAAGACATTTATTATAATGAAACAGCGTACAATTATACAAGCAACAAAAGAATCTACAACGTCATAGGCAATTATTAATGTAAAGTCACTACACAGTTTACTTACGGGGACTCGGCGCCACAAACATTTCATTCGAAAGAAAAAGCAGGGAAAAAGAACCCCATCAAAGGCAATGGGTCAGACTGGACCTCTTGGGTCTTTATGCGTGGACTTTGGCAGACCGAACGAGAGTCCCACGAGAGACCGTTGCAGGTTACCTGCACACCTCGTTGGTGTCTGCTGCCTTGGGCCGACCTACGATGCTCTTCCCCACAGCACTTAGCGTAGCCGCGGTCGAGCTCGGCCTTCCGTGTGGCAGGCGAGCTCTCTCCGGCTCTCTCCACACGAACGCGCTTTGGCGACCGCGATTGCTTCCCTCCCCACGGCAGCTAGCTTGCCGCGGTCGAAGGCCGGGCTTCCGTAGTGCAGGCGAGCTCTCTTCGGCTCTCTCACACGAACGCCGCGGTTTACGCGACACAGCAGGCAAGGCTGCGCCTCAGCTCGCGTCTCCCTTCGCGTACCCTGACTTACCAGCGCAGCTCCTTGGCTTCTTGGCTTCCTCCCGACTCCCCCAAACTGCCGAAGCAAAAAACTTACTCCTCCCACGAACTCAGCCCTACCACGGGACTCCCACGGGACTCTTTTCACTGGACTTTCACGAGCTCTCCCCACGAACTCTTTCCACGAACTCTTTCGGGACTCTCCTTGAACAAAGAAAAGATGTCCTCTTTATCCTTTGCACCCCTCCCCCGCACCTGGCGTGACTCATGCCCTTGTGATCCATCCCCCCCGCTTCTCAACACGGGTGGGAGGGAGTTGTTGACGTCACCGCAGGGTTCTTCTTCTCTTCCTCTTTGCAGAAGAGGGGGAGACGTCTCCATTGTTTCGTTCCCTAACTATCAAATCGATCCGCAGCGCATCTAATCGATCTCTGAACATTTAAAACAATGGAAGGTGAGCTATCTAGGGAACATGCACTTATCGACATAGCTGACTAAGGGAACCTGTATGTTGTGTGCAATTGAATTCCAAATTCGTAACAATATATATACATATATATATACCCACGGTGACATTCCCACACATTTATTATTGTGTTCAGGTAATTTAAACGCCAATTCAATTGATACGACAATGTCCCCAGGAAAAAGGGCTAACTGCATACGTAATAAATAGGGTTGAACACCGTGTTACTCGGTCCGTAATTCGTCAATCCCGTGCTGTATCAAAGCAGGGTTGTGTCGAAGCCGGTACCCGGTCTTCACTGCCAGCAGTTATGAAGTTGCAGTTTTAGTTATTTTATTTTATTTTTTGTTTCTGCAGGTTCGCAATGGAAACAACCAGACAGGTTATGTGCCGTCGAACTACGTGGAGAGGAAAAATAGCCTCAAAAAAGGAAGTTTTGTCCGCACTATGTTTGGTGGGTGCATTGAATGTTCAGGCATTGCTTGCTGTTCACCGAGTTTAGTTTCTGTTGTTACAAATGCAGTGTTGAGATGAGCATGCATGCTGCTTCTCAGGAAAAGTCAAGCGAAAACCAAGCAACTGTGAATCCCTTGGTCTCTCTGACAGCAATCCATCTGCACCTGGAGTTGGTGAGCTAGATGAGTGCACATAACAGCCCGTGTTCGTTTTAATTACACACCAGAACGAGAGGATGAGCTCTCACTTATTAAGGTATGGGTGCACTTGGGAAATGAAGGGGTTTGTATGTTGAACAATGAAGCTAATTGTCACACAACGTTATTTTGTTGTCATTGTGCTGTAATATTTTGGCCTTGATTGTAATGGACATTTTACCCTCACTGGAGGAGAGGGTATTGCATTTAGGGTGTTTGCTTGTTTGTTACTTGCAAAATCGAAGATTTTTTGAAGTATATGGTTAGTTGATTTTGTTCTGTCTGTCTGTCAGTCAAACCTGCAGTCACAATTGCTTTTGTGGTCAAATTTCTAAAATCGTCATTTTTCATCGGATTGACTTGAAATTTGCATATTGCTTCATTGAATTGGAAAGCCAACTCTTTTTGAGATCAAAAGGTCAAAGGTCAACTTCAAGGTCAAACTTCTAAAATCAGCAATTTTCAACTGAAAAATTCGTCAATTTACATCCTCTTAACTTGAAAGTTGAACAGGATTTGCATAGACCATCACTGAATTGGGGAAACAACTATTTGAGGTCAAAGGGGAACTCAAGGTCAAACTTTCTAAAATCATCAAATTTCATCTGAAAAACATCAATTCTCAACTGAAATGTCAATTTACATCCTCTTAACTTGAAAATTAAGCAGCAATGGCACAGTGCATCACTGAATTTGGAAATCAACTTTTTTTGAGGTCAAAAGATCAACTCAAGGTCAAAACTTCTAAAATCATCAATTTCAATCTGAAAAATTATCGATTTTCATCCGATTGATCTGACAATTAAGATTGTCAATTTTAATCTTAACAAAATGGACAATTTGATGTCTCCATGGCAACCTTTACAGAGGGGGGTGGATTTTACAAGTATCGTGCTCTGCACGACATCTTTTTCTTGTTTGTTTGCTTGTTTGTCTACACAGAACTTTAGTGTTTTTCTCCGCAACCGCTTGTCGGATTGAGACAAAATTTTCACCATCAGAGCGACTACTCATGTCGAATGTTGTATTTATAATTGCGACGTCATAGGTCACATGATGTGGCATCCATGTTGGAAAAACGGAAAAAACTTTGGACCTCTGTATCTCTGAAACTGCACCAAGGAAAAATTGAAACTTGGCAGATAGCAAGTACTCCTCATGGGGAATGTTTGCTTTTTTTTTTAATGCGTCATATGTTTCTTCATTGTGACGTCATATTTGTAAATGTAGAACTCTACATCTGATCAGTAAGAAAATTTTTGAGGGTAATCCTGGGATAAAATGGTCCACAGAAAAAAAAAATGATGACATCATCGGTCACGTGATTTGCAGCCAAATTGTTTTTTTTTCTTCTAAAAACCTTCTCAAAACAAGTGAAATCCTTCAATACAGCACGTGTGGTGAAGCAAAGAGAGTACAATAATGTTAAAATATGCAATTTATGCTTTTTCAGTTGAAAAACAATTAAAAAGCATACTTAATATTTGAAATGAAAAAATCTTGTTATTGGCTAATATTAAAGAGAATGATGCATAAGAAGAACTTAGCTTTCGGCGTTCGCACGAAATGCCATGGTGGGCGGAAATTACGTCTTTCGTTCGTTCGTACATGAAGGGAGCGTTTCTTGGTTTTTTTCCCGTCAAGCAATAAATTCAATGGTTTTCACATATATAACACATTAGTTTCACAAATTCCATTTGAAAACATATATAACACTTAGTTTCACAAATTTCCATTGAAAAAAGGCAGTATTGTGTGAATCTAATGTTGTAGTTCATGCAGAAACCGGCAAAAAATTTTTTTTTATTCTCTTCGGATGTTTCCGTCAGTTGTGGGTATTTCCGTCAATTGTTTCCGTCAGTTATCGGCCCATGAATACTCGGGTATTTCCGTCAATTGTCGCCATTTCCGTCTAGGTTACGCACTGCCATCTACCGGACGGCCGTCATTGGCTGTCACTTGAGGCGCGTGGTGGGAGGGGGGACACCGGAGACATGGTAGACACCGGGGACATTTCAAACTCGGTGCAATTGTATACCAGCGCACGCACTGTAAAATTCTTTTCTCTGAAGTGCTGAACAGATCGAGGTGAAACTATACACGCTGACTGCCTTTCCAGGATGAACAAAAGGTTCACACATATGACGTCATAGGTCACATGGTTTGGCAGTCATATTTGAATTTACCCTAAAACCTATAAAATCTTCTTCACCAGAACAGCTTGACAGATTCAAGGGAAATTTCACACAAATGTTCCCCAGCCTTGGGTGTATAAGTTTGTTTCGGAATAATTGATTGGTCACATGGTTTGGCAGCCATATTGGATTGAGGAAAAATATTAAATGATTTTCTCTCTGTAACCGATTAATCAATCGACATGAAACTTCACAATTATGATCTGTAAGTGGATGGTAAACATGTTTTTAAATTTCAACTTGATCGGACACATGGTCTAGCAGCCAGAATTTTTTATTTTTTTTGATCGGGGTTCGTTTTGTTTTTTGATTGAATGGGGCTCACTTGGATGTGCCTGGATGGGTTTGAGGGTAGAGGAGTAACAGCTGAAATGTGAATCTTATCCAGGTTCCTCCCCTGATGACTTCATCTTTCTTTTTTCTTGTTTGGTTCCTTCTGATTACTCCAATACAGGACTGTACCTATTTGGTTTTCCATTTTATCTTGAATTGAATTTATTTTAATCCCTTTCTCAATCAAATTGAATAATAATGAAAAAACATCATGGGTCAGGGTCAGGTGTCCACTCAAAGTGGGATTGCATCAAAGCGGGATGTCTTGGTACCCGGTCATCACTGCCAGCAGTTATAAAGTGGCAGTTCTAATTATGTCTCATTAGTTACGTAACACCAGTACACAAACGCTGCACAAAAATACCCGCACAAAATACCCCACACAAAACTACACAAACACCACCCAAAACAAGTTCTGCTGATGGTCTACAATCTCTGATTCCTCTTTCTAGTTTCACCTGCAACCATACCATAGAATAGCTTATTACCTCCTTCACCTTCAGTGGCGGAGGTTATGTTTTCACCCTCTTTGTTTTTTGTTTGTGTGCAGGATATCTCAAAAGTTATGGACGGATCTGGATGAAATTTTGTGGACAGGTTTGTGTGTGTGACAAGGATGAACTGATTAGATTTTGGTGAAGATCCAGATCTGGATGCGAGAATTTTTTAAAATGTCAAAGTGGTTCTTGATAATTGAGAGATGGGGCCAAAAAACTATATATAGCACGATATCTTCAAAAGGTTGTGGCATATTATATAACAACACTTTTTGGACGGTTGGGTGTTGTAACAAGAACAAGCCGATTCGATTTTGGTTAAGGTCCGGTTGCAGATCGGTCTATCGGTGGGATACAAAACGTAAACTGTTCAGCCTGGTGGAGGTATGCACTCTGAGTTGCGTTCTAGTTATTTTAGTTGTTGGGTCCAGTAAATATACAAATTGAACCAATCGAACAAACTTAAACTATTTGGGCGTATACACTGTCATTTTTGACCAACTCAATGTTCATTGCCTCGAATAAAATTAAGTTAAGTGTGAACACCTCCAGATTTTTAAAAATACTTTTATTTTGAGAAAATAAATGGACAAGTAAGCCAGTCATGACAGACAACTGCCAGAGCTGTGGCAGCAGCCAGCTTCTAATTGAAAACCCAGCACTCTGCATAAACAACTATCTTTGTACAAGTCAACACAAATAGAAGCTTTTGGAACAACAATTTTATAAATGAAAACTCAAAGAATTCCAGTTTGTTGGATGTTTTTGATAAATTTATTATTTTGTTGTAAATCTAACTCTCTCCTCCCTTTATTGTCATTGAAGACTGGTATGATAATTTCTATGTGTCTGTGGATTTCTGCATTTTATGAATGTCTGAGTCATTTCTGAGACTTTCATCAATCTTATGTGAAAATTTCGGTGGAAGCCATTCTGTTTCGGAGAATATTCAGGCAATACTTGTTTAAAAAAAAAAAAAATGCTAAACAGCCATGCCATGGTTCATTAATGCCAACCTGGTCTTTAGCTTTGTTAGATGTTTGACTGAAGTGACAGAATTCATCAGACCTGATCAGTCAGTTTGTAATTACCTGATTTTTTTTTTTACAATGTAATTGTCTCTTTTTATTTCTTTTTTTTTCATCCCATTCTTCTCTCTGTCTTCCGGTTTACATGTGAGGTTGCTTATTGCTGTCGATTATGCTGCACTGTGAATTATGTATTGTTTGTTACAATACAACAAATTGTCTTTGTATTGTTTATTCAGAACACCCGTGTGACTGTTCTTGAGAGAATGTAGTGACGGTTGGTGGCGAGGCATCTCGGGTAGTCAGAACGGCTGGTTTCCTTCAAACTATGTTGTCGAAGAAGTTTCTGAATCTCTAACACTAGGCAGGCAGGACCCAGTGCAGCGGTCCCCACTATCATCGCCACGTCATGATGCCTGCAGCAGCCTACCACGTTCTCCTGTTTTCGGTAAGGTTCTTCCTATTGATTGATGATCTTTCCTTTTGTCGAGTTATATTGTAATGTGAATGTGTAGCGACATTCCAATGTGCAAAGCACAGTTGTTTCTCAGGTACCAGTTAGCAGTGGTTAGCACTTTGTGCAGTTCTGCATCGTGTCCAGGCCTTGTACCATTTCACCTGCAGCAGTGAGGAGGAGCTGAGTTTCAGCAAAGGGGAGATAATGGAGGTCCTGGAGAAGCCAGGAAAATGACCCAGAATTGGTGGCGTTGTCGAAGACCGATGGTCGTTTGGATTTTGTTCCCCGGAATTATGTGCAGGTTTGGGGCAGCGGTCGTGCTTCGCCGACACCGCAGCCCATCAGGTAAACCTTTTTACTCTCTCTCCAAGTCAAACCCAGTTAGTGCTACCAAATATCTCTAAATTTGTATTGATATATGTATTTTTTATTTATACAACTTTGATTTCTGCCCTTTTTGTTTTATCGATTGTTTTGTTTGATTGTTCTGCTATTCTTGCCTCATCACTGATATGAAGCCTCTTTTGTTTTCACTAATGCAATACCATGTCACCTTCTATATACCTCAATGCTGATCTCATTCACCATTCAGAATGGGACTAAGTCCTGTGTCCAGTGGGAAAATTTGCAGGCCAGCCATGTATTATGGAGCTATAACACGCCAGCAGCCGAAAGCCGTGCTTAATGAACGAGGTTCTGATGGGGACTTCTATGGTTCGTGACAGCGAGTCATCCGTGAGTCATCAAGGTTGAAAGAGTTTTACCCCAAAATATATATTTTGTTTTTTTCCCTTTAGATCTCACCTTTTTTTTTAACCTTTATTTTTGAGGGAAGCATGTTAGTTGGACTTATATCTCACCGCATTATTCTGTTTCACTTTATCATGTTTGAAAACACTTTTACCATACCTGTGTTTGGCATTCACATCACGTTACAGAGAATGCAGTCATCTGGACGTGTGTGTGTGTGTGTGTGTGTGTGTGTTGTGTGTAGTGTGTGTGTGTTGTGTGTGTGTGTGTGTGTGTGTGTGTGTGTGTCAGTCAATGTGTCTCCTCCTAACTCCAAAAACCATAAAACCTAGCAGCCTGAAACTTTGCGTTGTATACTGAGAAAACTCCACGGAAGTGCATGACTGAACATTTGGTGTTTGGGTTAATTAAAACACCCCTTTGAGATAATTTAACGGCTTTATTTCATTATATCCTTTATCAGGCGCTCCTCGGTCACCGCTCTCAATGGGGTCTTAATGCGTATCCTAGTGTAACCTCGCTGGGTCTGAAGCTGCCATGTTTTTTGGCCTACTCAACCATACCTTGACTTTGGAACAGCCACAATTTCTAAATGATAAAGTTTTTGGTTTTTTTCACTTTCCTCACTCATATTATCAAATGTCTGTTTTGTCATAGCTACGAATCACTGTATACATCACTTTGTAAGTGCTATAGTTTTCAAATTAGGAGCTTAAAGCGATTTCATGCATATGATGCAATTTTCAACAATCTACTCTCACGGACTAATTAAAGTATATCATTGAAATTATGATTTCGGCTTTGAGGATCAGATATCCGACGGAGTTTGTCTCCAGATGCGTCCGGGCAGTGTTTTGTTGTCTCTGGGCGGTATTTATAGTATGATGGTAGAAAATGAATTGCAGACATGATTTTGTTTCTATCTTCAGTGATATTCGATGCAGAATCACTTTTGATGAACGGAATGGAATCGTAATTAACGCGTCGACTGCACGTCTGCTTTGCCTTCCTCTCGCCTCTCGCTGCCTTCCCTTCCTCCACCTCTCTCTCTCTCCCCTCACCCTATGTTTCTCCCCCCCCCCCCTTTTTAGTATTCCCACCAGCTTCGGGCGGTATTTAGTAATTTTGAAATATTGAGTACTTGTATCACAGGTGATGTACCAAAGTCTGTTCACACCATTAAGAAAATTGGGATCTAAGGGGGTATATGTGGGGGTTGCCCCCTAAAATACGTGTTTGCTTTCTCAGACACTACACTCACAATTTTGATGAAACTTGACCACAACCTTAATCACCTGTGATGTACCAAAATTTGTTTCTCGGCATTAAAAACAAAATCCATATCGTGGGTTGAGAACATAATGTTGTAACTGAAAATTTCCCATTTCCTGCAAATCGCTAATGAAATTGCGATGTGTGTAGTTTACAATATTTTAATCTTACTCAGATGAGAAGACTGGGTTGATATTTGCAGTTACAACAATATTGCACTGAAAGATAAAGGTGTTGAAAGACATGAGAATCTCTCTCTT
>CM068968.1:23441121-23462559 GCA_035128595.1 Eptatretus atami
GGTCTTGGTGATGCCGGACTTTTCCACTGACGACTCTGTCGTTTGGCCTCGGGATTGTATTTGAATATCCATGATTCATCGCCAGTAATGACTCTCCCGAGCAGGTTTGGATCGTCCTCGAGGCGCTCGATAAATGTCTTTGGAAGAATGAATCTTCGCTGTTTCTGGTCCTCGGCCAACAGCTTGGGGAACCTTTGCACACACTTGCGCATTTCGAGATTTTCAGTGATGATGCTCCAGACAGTGTCCTTGTTGATGGAAAGTTCCTCAGCAATCATCCGCACCGGGAGTTGACGATCTGCACGCACCATCTGCTACACACGCTCGATGTTGTCCGCCGTTCTGCTCGTTGAATGGTCTTCCAGACCGTGGATCGTCTTCACCTCTTCAATCCTCTTGAACTCTTGCGCATTCAAATGCACGTGAGTGACATCGTTTTTTTTCCTCGTAGACTTGCTTCAGCACTGCGAAGGATTTGGAAGGTGTTTTGCCAAGCTTGGCAAGAAACTTCAGAATGGCTCTCTGCTCACGACTCATACTAGACAACGTGTAAAGCACGACCTGTAAAAAAAAATCACACAATGAGCGCAGTCAACCATCACCAATCATATATATTGCTGGAATGTTGTGAAAGACTGTGACGCAACCCCTTCATTCAAGTTGTGTAAGTGGAGCACACAGCAGGCTCAGTCCATTACTTTTTAGATGACGTCGTGAATATATATATATATATATATATATATATGGGGGCTTGCAAAAGTAGGTATACAGTAATGAAATATATAAAAAAATATAAAAAATACAAGCAGATTAAAATATATAAACCCCTCAGAATCTCGACACTCCTCTCGACAGAACTCTCCGCTAAGGATGGCGTCGTAACTTTTATGGACCTCCTCCAGCAGGGAGGGGCTTGGTGAAACTGACGTCACTGTTTGCCCCGATTGGACGGGGCTTCCATGGGTCGCCCTTTCTGAGCAGGGTTCGGCCATACCGGAAGCCCGCCACTCCACACGTGTTCGGAAAGGTGGTGGTGATGAAACTGCCTCGAACATCCTCGAGATTCCGCCTCAGAGGGATGTACCTCAATAGAGCTTTCGGTTGGGCGAGCGAAGCGCTTGTTTAGGAGCAGGTTGATGGTGGGTGTGATGGGAATGGAATAGTTGTTGTTGTTCGTTGGATGGAAAGATTTTAATAACATAACTAAAAATAAGTCGAAACGCAAGTTTTTGATTCTCCCATTAGACAAAAGGAAGGGAATCTGACTACACATGTACTTAACGGGATAACTGACTTTTGGGACTGTATGTTGAATGCAAATGGTTTCCAGATCCGTAACAACATACATACATACATATAGATATAGATTAGATATATATTATATATATATATATATATTATATATATAATATAAGTATGTAAAAAAGTTGCTGGTTTTTTTTTAAAGCAGGTACACCAAATTGCCTCAACCTCACACAAATCCAATTACACTTTTCCCTTTTTCATTGCTTCTGCAGAGGGAACAAACATCAATTAAAGGTATTATTTTTCAATATCCACCTTTTAGTTTGGTTGTATTGTTGTGGGCCGGGGTTCGGTGCGATAAACGACCACTAGGTGGAGCAGTAGAGCCGTCTCCCACCGAACACCGGAATTAAAAGGTCGTCACCCCGGATAAGTCCAGAGTTGAAAGGCCACTTCAAGGACCGTGATCGCAAATTCTCTGACGGCGTGGGGTAGGGTCAATAGCCAAATTTCAATAATACCTAAGTACCCACATCGTCAAATTACCGGGGAAATCACACCCCGCGGCCGACTCTGTCCGAACCGAGTCGCAGGTACGCGCTCGGATCCAGCGTAACGAGCAGAGTTACCAGAGCCGCGCTGGTCCAATGACAACTTACGGCACCAACGGCCTCACTAATTCTCAATAAGCACCGTGCTGGGTCATGGGAGAAAGCACAGAAAACGAGCTGGTACATTTAACAGGGGTTTATTCAAACAATAAATCGGGAGGGGAGCACACAAAGAGCAGAGTTATCCAAATAAAAGAAATGCAGGCAATTTACAATGAGCGAAGAGCACTTAAAGTTCTACTTAAAAGACTGGCGCCAAACACACACACACAACACCACACACACACACACACACACACACACACAACACACACACAAACAAACACAGCTTTATTGGGCCCCTATTCCTTGGCAACTGTCTGCTCGTGCGGTCTGGTTGAGCTTGGCCGGTGGCGGACTCGAACCACGCGCCAACAACGCAGCACCAAGCACCAGGGACCAGGAAGATGCAACGGACGCCAGCCAGCACGGGAACGGACAGACGAGACGCCAGCAGGCAAAGACGAGGCTTCCTCTCTTCTCCTTCTTTTTCTTTCTTTCTCTTGACGACGGGGCGAACCTTCTTTGCTCGACGCTCACCACCTACACTTATCCTTCCCTCCCCGCGCGAGGGAACCGCTCTGAGGGACTTCGCCTCCAGATTTGGACGAGGGCGAACATCCCATCTGGCTGGGCGGGGCTGCCCTGAGGTGGTAGCCTCCTGATTGGACGAGGCGTCTCGGGGGGGGGGGGTGTCGAGGCGTCTCGGAGGCCTGCCCCGAAGAGGCTCCCGTAGTAGCTTTCGGCACGCTGGCCTCCCATTGGCTGGGGTGCGCGTGCGATGCTCGCCCTTCGTTCATTGCTGGAGGAAACGCTCCATGCCTTCTTCGGAGCGGAGCCTCGATTTGAAGCGATGGAGCTCCGCCATGGCCTTCAGCCAAAACACGTGGCAATGGCGACGCGGTCGAGTAGAGGACGGTGCCGTTGTTGTAGTAGATATATAAAACCTGACTATAAAATAACTCACAGCGCACACACAAATCCCATTCGACATAGGGATGGATTCCAACTATAAACACATACTTATCAAAACTGAACTGCGGGGTGCTGTCTGTCTGTGCAAAAGCTGCCAGATTCGTAAGTATTTTGTGACTATATCCCATTGAAATTCAAAGTTTTTGCATCAATTAAATTTCCTACCATAATTACCTCCATCACCGAAGGTGACGGAGGTTGTGTTTTCACCCGTTTGTCTGTGAGCAGGATATTCAAAAAGTTATGGTCGATTCGAACGAAACTTGGTGGACAGATTGGGTGTGACAAACAGAATTGATTCGATTTTTGGTGAAGGAAAATTTTAGGCACGTGTAACCCGCACGTGGGTAACCCTAATGCCAGGGTGAGTTCAGTTTTGTACTCCGTGATGAATACTCGTTCTCTGAGAATTATAAAGTGCTTTTTCAGCAATGAGAAATGGGAACCAAAAACAATACTAGCAGGATATTTCAAATAGGTATTGCACGGATGACTTGGTGAATGAGTGGGGAGATGACAAGAACAAGCAGATTAAATTTTGGTTCAGATCCGGATGCAGATTTGGCCTATCATTGGGATACAAAACGTAAACTGTTCAGTTTTGGCGGAGATATGTGCTCATACCGATTCATCCAGTATTCTACTTTAAATTGAAAGGAATCAAGTATACAGTAGTTGCTGGAAAGTGATCTTATCGGAAATAGAAGGCAGACCCAACTGAGAATTTATCACGTGCACAAAGGCTCAGGTCCGACATTTTTGCTTGAATGGATGTACCTTCTTGTTCCCTTTATAGATATCTTACTCCTCGGTTTGCCCGTCGCCCATACAGCGGAAGATGGGATTTTGCATTTACTTCTGTGTCCGTCTGTGTCTGGCCGGGCCGTAACTTACAATTTGGGCTTTGTATCACATTTTCAACAAAGCTTTATTTTGAGAAGATTAAGACAAATTAATAATTTTGGTTAATTAATTTTCATATTTATTATTTTTATTATTATTCTTCGACCCGATTTTTGCTCATTTTTTAACATTTCTTTCTCAGCAACACGCTTATCCAAATGACAAAATTTTCAGGGTAGGAGCGACTCCCCCCCCTTTTCCCACTCCCATGCAGAATATTTTAATGATAATTGGATGTCATAGGTCATGTGGTATGGCAGCGATCTTGGTATAACGCAAACCATTCAAACATTATATTTCTGAAACCGCTGATCAGAAAAATTTTGAAACTTGGCACATCTCATTTACTCCAAATGAGGAATGAAGGATTGTAAGGATGACACCATTGGTGAAGTTGTAGACCAGC
Organism: Eptatretus atami; assembly: GCA_035128595.1. Lineage (NCBI taxonomy): Eukaryota > Metazoa > Chordata > Myxini > Myxiniformes > Myxinidae > Eptatretus > Eptatretus atami. Next base: position 23,445,301 of record CM068968.1, read on the forward strand.
CATATATGTTTTATCGAAGTCTTTCTTCATCATTGGATTCACTGTGAATGTCAAGGCTGTAACATTTTTACCATTTGAGCTTTTGCCATCAAATCTTCAAAGTCTTGATTATGAGATTGTGGAGAAACAAATTAATACAATGTACAAATTTTTGAACTGTCTTTTTTCGCAAGTTTAGTTCGAGTACAAAGTGGAACGTGGATGGGCTTTGCATTTTTCGATGCTTTCGGGTTTTCATTCCATTGACATGGTAATATAATTACAGAATATAGTGTGTTTTTCACCTCTCTTTTTGGAAATTATATTTCAAGGTTGAACAATGAAGTTGGTATATATTGTTCAATGTAATAATCTCATTGAAGAATATACATTGCATAATGGTGAGGAAGGAGCAGAAGTAAACCTCAGGACTACTAACTCAAAAGGGCATAGAAAAGTTTGAAACCAATGACTTACATTCTGATTCCATCTACTCTACAAGATGGAAACCCTTTATTCTTGTGTGACATCCTCTATTCTATTCCAGACCAGGTCAATTTGACAAAAGATAACTTGGAGGAATTTTTTTTAATGGGCGGCATACATGTTCCGCGCTACGAGAAGCATTTTGATGAGCTAAATCAAATAAGTGTATGCCAGACACAATTTTAACCTCTAAATAAAAATTCAAAATGGCAGCCAGTTGCAAACAAAATACATCATTTATGCACCTCAAGAGTTGTTTTGCTTCAAAATAAAAAAAAAAAAAAAATCACCGAAGACCTGTGTTAGTCGTTTATGAAGGTTCATTCAATGCATGGTATTTTAAAAGATGAAAAAAACAAAATATGTGTATTTTCACCATTTTCTGGGTCACATTATTGACAATTTGTCAGGTCAGGTCAGGATAGATTAGATCTGTGACTTGCTACAGTGCCATGTAAACTGCACTAACCTGTTTCATGGTCGGGTTGGCGGCGACGACTAAACCATCTCCCCCACCAGGTTTCCTGGTGAGGAGGTGTATGGATATGGACACCCCCGAGGATCAAAAAACAACCTAACAAAGAGCAGAGGAGCTCCTTGTGAACAATAGCCATCCATATCCAATGCCCATCTGTGTCTAAGACGTTCCTGCAGTTGGATTACCTTTTTTAGGAGGTTGGTGGCAGGAATTGCACTCTGGCCACCGTAAAACACTTCATTACGCAAAACCCAACAATGCAACGAAAACTGAAACCCACTCCATGGGAGTACTCCTATGCTGCTGCCTTTGTGGCAGCTCACCGGATGACAGGATTGGACCAAAGCCTTTGGGACCTCCATTCCTTGATGAGAGGAGGAAAAGCATGGGGTACACCTCTGGGTCAGATTGTGGTGGTGTGTGGTGGAGTGGTACTGTCCTTGTACCCACATAATTTCTGCTGTCCCATATCTGCTATGAAAAGAAATGACCAAGGAGAGCTGATTATTCCAGAAATATCAGCATGACAAAGAGGATTCATTTCTGTCTAGGTTCATGTTGCATGTCCTAAGAAGCAACATACTGCCCAAATTAAGTAAACGAGGAAAGGGCCATACAATGTACACCCAGCAGCCTGTATACCATATACATGTTAATATCAAATTTCAGGTGGGCAGCAACTCTGAGAAGAGATTGAGGATGGCTCAGATACAAATACCACACAAAAGGAAGAGAAACGTAAACAAATACAGCTTCACAGGTATCCGCGCAAGATCTCGTGTACACAGTTTGGTGAAGATAGAAATCTACACCAAACAAGTTGGTCATGGTAGCACCTTCACCAGGCCAACTCGTTCAAAGCCTTAGTCGAGTTATTCATCAGTCTGGGCACACAATCAGCTATCGAGATAGATTAAGTCTTGACACAACATTAGCAAAAGGACAGTCAAACACAATGGATGCCAATGGCGCTTGTTGTGCCCTGTAATCTGGTCAAGGCAAGTTTGTCACTTTTCACAGTAATGTGTTACATAAATGAGGATACTCTTGATGGTCGAAACATGCAAACACCTATTAGGCCGCAATTAGAGAATGTGTCAGCAAATTTGCTCTGTGTGATGATCAACCGAGTAAACAACTTGTAGATGAAATTTTCGAAATTGGCAAATTGCTCTTTCTCTGGTAACTGTTTTATTTGGATTTCACAAGTATTGTGCTATGGACGACTGTTTATTGTTACTGATGAAATGAAGAGCACAACTTGATGGAGAATGGGATCTTCACTTGTGCACATATGAACATATGTTACCATACTTTTTTGATATGAATTTCAATTATGCTCGGTGGGGCAAGGTCTATCTTGCAGAAATTAATGGGCTCCCTTTTGAGGTCGAGAGGAATTCAAAGATGGCAACTTTGTGGTCAAGGCTTCGGATCAACGTTTCAACCAGGTAAATGCAGACCATACACAGAGTGGTTCAATGCAACGTTAGAGAAGCGGGGGTTAATTGGTATTACAAGGACTGGCTCGGCACAAGTAGATGCACTTTTACTGTATAATCAAAGGACGATAATATTGTCAAGACCAAGGCAATGCTGTCAGTCAGCAAGAACGAGTATTCTTACAATGGCCATAATACAGGGAGAAATCAGAGATAATGATGACAAAGGCCAAGATGGTAAAATCTTTGTTGAAGAACAAGGTATTCAACCTGAAGGTGCTTCTTAACAACTGTCAAATTTAATGAACAAGGATCTATGGCTATGTCTGTCATTCAGGAGTCAATTATTTGTGCTGTGGAACTGGGTCAAAAACAGCTTAATGTTTTGTAGAAAGACGATTCTGCAAAGTGCAAAGACGATGCCGACAAATTGACTTCAAAGCACCTATACATAAGACCAAGACATCTGCCATTTTAAAAGTTGTATATCTGTAGTAGAAGAAAGTAAAGGCAAACAGAAACTCATAAATGTTGATGGAAACTCTTGACAAAGATTAATTCCAGCTTCCAGGGCAGGATTCAGTGTGAACTTCGACAGAATTTACCAGCATGAACTCAACTACCTGTTTCTACATCACTCGTGAAAATTGAAGGGACATTACATGCAGCTGTATTAGCAGCTAACAAATCTGTATTAGCAAAAGTGCTAACACTGACCAAGCTACACCAGATGATGTGCCAGTTAGTAGACAAGCTGCCTTGTTATTGATGGCCAGGCATTAATTATGGAACTGGAAACACAAGAAGACATCAATACTCAGCAATATGCACATGTATTTGTTCTGGATCATGTATGACTGGATCAATGTAGCATTTGACAGGTATTGTAAAATAAAAGATCCATCTAGTCCGGGACACGTTCAACCGTAAGCATAGCATAAAACCAATACGTCGTCATGTAAAAGGCCAGGTGCCACTACCAGCAAACTGATCAACTTTATAGCATTGGATTGAAAACAAACAAGATCTGGCTTTGTTTCTATCTCACCATCTCATCAGGAGAGTCCCAACAAATCCATTGTTGCATCTGGAGGATTTGCAGAACCACAACTGTGAAGTCATTTAATTCCTCATCCCAGCATTAGATCTACGTCACGACAGCTCTCTCGTGGTCAGATTGACACTCGACTCATTCTCCATTGTCTGCATGCTAATGTAGAATCAACTGTTGTGTCAGTGCGTGACAATGTGCCCTGGTGCTGTTGTTGGAATATTTGACAAAATTGCCATGTTTATATCGGATGAAGGTGGTATGCCAAATCTCCAAAATTAATTCAGTACATGACCTCCGTAGCAGCTCACTATTCCATAAGTAGAAACAATATTTTGATTTCACTCCATTACTGGATGCGAAGTGTGTCGCAGCTATATGGTCTCCAGTTAACTGCTTGGCCCATGTTCAAGGAACACCATTTGTGTTGTACAGTCTGGGTAAAGGTGACATAACTGATGAAATAATCAAGTGATCAGAGATCTTCATTTGCAAGTTGTATGGATTGTCTGATGTCGACAGTTGTGATCAGACCCAAGTCAAGCTGTTTTGCATGTGGCAAGCTCAAAAAAACTCCCTCCCGCATTCGATGCAGCACGGTTCCACTTAAGCATGCCCTGCCCACTACCAAGCGAGTTATTTGAACCAACCCCATTCCTTCACCCGTATCTCCCATGTGTAACATATATGGAGATGGACTCATAAGAGAAGTTGGTGACAGGTTACAATCACTCTCTCCCATTCCCAAAATGCACCAGAGATTGTGTCCTGTGGGTGCACAAAGGGCTGCCCGAGTATGAACTGCACCTGCAGAAAGTTAAGATTACTTGTATGGAAGGCTGAACTGATCAAGATGGTACTGGCTCTGCAGGTGGGCAGCAGTTCAGAAGCATGGTTCGGCTAGGTAGTTTTTGAATGTGGGATCAATGGGGAGGAAGGAGTCGAGGGAGTGGAGATGAGGCAGAGAAGAAGGTTGTAGGTGTGTGTGTGTGCAGGAGAACCAGATGGAAAGGAGGCAGGGAGAGGTTGGTAGGAGAATACAAGTTGTTGCCACAGGTGGAGATGGAAGGAATAAATGGCAATGGAATAATAGTATCGGAGAAGATCCAGCAAGCATGTGGTCAGAGTGGAAATATTTAAGGGACTGATAGTTATGGAATGGGTGGTGATATACGAGGCAAATGTGTGTGTTATGTCGGCAATATGGGCCAAAACGGGAAAGACTGGGGCGGAGAATCAGGAATTCAGAGACGCACTGGAGAGGATGATGGAAATGGTTGAGCTGGAGGTGATGCTGTGCATTGTTGGGGGACTCTCAACGTCCATGTGGGCGTAGCAGAGCTGGGTGAAGAGGAACGTTTTGGTAAATTTGGTTGGGATGAGAAACGAGAGGGTCGAGAGCTGGTGGGCTCGTTGGCAGGAATGGATGGAAAGCTGGTTCATTCTTTTCAAAAGTAAGAAACCACAAGATTACATAGATGAGTGAACAGCAAATAACAGAACTTGATTTGGTGGTGGGTGAGAAGCGACAGTTGTGGAGGGTTAAGGATTGTAAGGCAGTGGCGGAAGACATGTTACCTCCAGCACAAGCCCGTGGTGTTTGGTGATGGATTAAGAAAAAGAGGGAGGTTAAGAGCAGAAGTCGGAAAGATTATTAGGTGGGGGAAGTGTCGGGGAAATGTCATCGCAGAGAACAAGGAAAGGATGAAGGCAGGTATGAGCAACTTCACGAAGCAACAGAAGGTTTGGGGGAGTGGACGAAGTACAGAGAGGTGTTTAAGGAATTACAGAAGTTTTGTGTGGAAGGACTCAGGAAAGGATGGATCATTGAGGGATAGCAACCAGGTATGGGGACAGAGGAGGTAGCTAAGGCAGTTGGTGAAAAGGAGGAGGTTTGGAAGAGGATAGAGAAGATCAAGGATGAGAAAGGCAGCCACAGATTGGGGTTTCTGCACTGTATGTGCAGAAGAAGAAGAAAGCAGCAATGGGAGCTATGGATAAGGCAAGAAATGATATGGGAGAGGTGGTGTACAAAATTTGGAAGAGAATGGTGGGAAGATGATCATCTATAAATTAGCTCGTGACAGGGATGAGGATTACAAGGACATGAATGGGGGGGGGGGGCAGTGAATTAAGGATGTGGGCGAATCTAGTGACATAGAGGGGTAGTATTGAAGGTGGTGGGAAGGATATTTCAAAGAGCTGTTGAAGGAAGCACAGTGAGCTGGAATACCTGTTTGGGAAGGGAAAGTGGAGTTGTTGAGGTCACGGAAGAGGAAGTGCGGACCGGCATCGAAGAGGATGAAGAAAAGAATAGCGCAGACATTTATGAAGTGTGTACAGAGATATTAATTGCAGCAGGAGAAGTCGGAATCAGTTGGACGAAGAGGCTGTTGAATGCATGTATGAGTGAGGGTTCAATTCCAGAGGATTGGAGGACAGGGTTAATTGTGCCGATATGGAAGGTGAAGTGAGATGCTTCCTTAGTCACGTCATGAAAGTGCTGGAGATGATTCGGATAGAAGAGTAAGGACAAGTGTGGAGATGGAGATCGGAGAAGAGCAGCAGGGTTTAGAAAGGGTAGTGAGAGACGGATGCTCACACCAAGACAGTTGGTGAGAAGAGTTGAAGGCACAAGGTGAGATGGTATTGGATTTGTACACCTGGAGAATGTCTATGACACTCCGAGCAGAGATGGTGATGGCGACACTGAGATGGATAGGAGTGCTGGAAGCAGAAGTTAGATGGTGGAAAGGATGCATAAGGGAACAAAGAGAAGAGTTTTGGTTGGTCCTAGGATGTTTGTCGAGTTCAGTGTGAAATTGGTTTGAGGCAGGGAAGCGCTCTCAGCCCACTCATGCTTATCGTTGGAAATGGAGCTGGTAAGGCCTAATCACATTTGCTCTACGGCGAGGATACGGCGGCCGTACGCCCTCTGATTGACAGAAAGGTGCGGCGGCCGCAGAATTCTGCGGTGGCCTCAGGGTGGCCCTACGCCGTTTGGCTATCTTTACAGGCGTAGGGGTCGCCGTGGAATTATAACTTTTTTCATTTCTACGTGTCGCCTTAAGCAATTCGACAAGCCAAAAAAAAAAAAAAAAAAATGAACCCACTCGTTACGTCCGTCAATAGGACCGCAGTTCGCCTTAGGGCCCCCCTGCGGTCGCCTTGCGGGAACCTGAGGCTCCTTGCGTCTGCTTGAAAATTCTATGGCCGCAGGGCCCCTTAAGGTCACGTGCGACATCAAATCAAAGACCGTACGGCAACCCCACGTTTTCGGTCTCACAATTTCTAAATACGCGTGCGGCTCCCGAAAATAAAAATATGTGACTGCTATTGTGTGACAATGGATACTGCGGCCGCTGTATAACTGCTGTAGTGGCCGTAGATTTTGGAGACCCCATGGGCCGTGGCAAATGTGACTTAGGCCTAAGCAGGAAGGTGACATGAGGGGTGTATGGCGAGAATGCTGTATGCAGACAATCTGGCTGTTGTGGTGGAGAGTGGGCGGGAGATGCAGGAATTACTGGGGGAGTGGAAGAGGCATTTTGGAGCATGGACTGATGATGAGTACGGAGAAGACTGAGGTGAATGTGGGTCCAGGCAGAGAGAAAGAAACGAATATCAGGTGAGATGGGAAGAGATCAGAAAGGGAAATAGGTTTGAGTGTCTGTGGGACAGTGACCAAGGAAAGGTTTTCAGGTGGGTGTGATGTGTGGAAGAGTGTGCAGGGAGTAATGGCAGACAAAGATGTGAAGGAAATTGAAAAAGAAGGTTCTGATGTCCATGTGTAATGCCAGCCTACTTTATGGTCTGAAGATGGTGGCACTAACAGACACAACAATGAGGCTGCAGATTTTGCGAGAACAACTGGGTCAGGAGGATTGCATAAATGAAGAGGGTGGATAAAGGAGGATGGATGATGAGGGGGGAGATTGGTGTGCAAATGAGCTTGAATGGGAGATTGGTGAATTCCGACTGAGATGGGCTGGCACTTAATGCAGATGGGGGAGAGAGAATGGCAAGAGAGTGGATAGGTTGAGGGAGTGAAGGTAGGAGGAAAAAGAGGTGGACTGTGGCTGAGATGGGAGATTGTGTGGGAGGGATTCAGTAAGGTGGGGCTCAGTTGAAGAGTGGAGAGTGTTGGCTGAGGACAGAGGGAGTAGAGGAGTATCGTGGTCAAGGCAGGGCAGAAGCTTGATGCCATTGGTCCTCCACCTTATAAAGGGAAAGGAGGATAAGAAGAGGAAGGCTACAAGTGTTGGAGCACCAACAACCAGTGTCAGAACATTATGGAAGACTAAACATCTATAAATGTTAAACCGATTCTGATTTGCGCAAGATTCAGTGTTTAAGATGAGTGAGATTTTACACATACACATGGGTGTGTGAGTTGGGGAGGTTATTTTTAATGGGGTGGGTGAGTTGGGTGTACAGTAGGTCGAGTTCATATATAACTGAGATTAATGCATTAAACTTTGTTGGAGTCGCAATAATATACAGTACTCAAGTTCTTGGGTTTTGTCGTCGCAACAAAGTTCCATGAGAAATGGGAGGGATTGTTCTCAAAAATTAATGTTGTGTCATTTTTACAAATTCTGCATCCAGAATTAAAGATCCATTTAATGCATGTACATGAAGACAGTTGAATGCCTGAAATAGCTTTGCAAACTTTGTGAACAATACAAAGTAATATTTTCAAGCCATTTAGAATAAATGTGGGGTTAGAAAGCATTTAAAAGTTCTGATAGTTGTTGTTCTGGTTTTATTAATTGAATTGGTAAATAAAGTAATTTTATCATGAACGATCAGCATTGAATCATTTAGGTTATTTCTGCGAAACGAGCTCATCGAGTTATACAGGTATCTGGCCATCCATCCATCAACATGACTAAAAATCTCTCCACAAACTACTTGACGTAATGACAAATTTTGTACGATAAGGTCTCATTAGGGATGTGCTCCCATCTGGATCCACCTTATACAAGAGGCAGAAAATGGAGGGGGGGGGGTGGAGTTCACCTCAAATTTAGGTCATGTTATTTTTAAATCTTCTGCAAAACCAAACTCTTCATGAAGCAATAGGACCATGCTGTTAACTGAAGTTGTGTTCCCCATGACCGTTACTTCAGGGGGGGGCCCAAGGCCCTTCCCACTAATCCCTCATTTTCACCCTGCCTGTTGGGGGAAATAACAGTCAGTCCACATGGGGCTATTTATAGAGGCTGGTACAACCGTTCTACAACAACAACAAAAAAGTACAAATAGGGTAACCATTTTTAATTGAGGATAAAAGGGTTAAAATCAAAAATTCAAATCCAGCATACTATTGACTTGAAATCAGCATATTTTAAATATAGATTCCATATGAATGCAGCTGTTAACCCAAAATGCTTCCATCACCCTTTCTCGTGCTTTTTTCCAAATCTAACCTGGTCTATTCCTATCCAGATTAATACTCTTCTCAAAACACTTTCTCCATACACCTAACTTTTGCACATTACCCTGTCTGTCAGCATTCCACCTTGCTGAAAATTTTGTTGACCAGTATAGTATTCCACAGATAAAACAAACAGACTCATTGTTGCAATTCTGATTGAAGGCAATCCTTATGTTATGTTACAAGTATAAAACAACGTTGGGACTTCACTTTTTAGAGTTTTTTTTTGTGTAATAATGTCGAGAGCATTTAATCAAAAGTAATGGAGACAAGTTAACAATGAATCCAATCTATAAGTATGGATTAAATGCAAATCGTGTGTATATTTTACTTAATTGAAGATGTAGAATTGAAGGATTTAGGAATCATGTGGTTGATGGATGACATTGCAAAACTCAAGCCTGTTAAATAGCAATTAGCTCCGTTCCACAAAAATAAATGTGCAACATATTTAATATGTCTGGTATAAACTGAAATATTTTAATTATGGAGAAAATGATGTTTGAAGTTTCATTCATCAAAAATCAATTTTAAAGAAGCTATGAATATTCAGAAGTAACACATATAGTCAGGAAACTGCCCAATCTCATGGACCAGAATGGTTTCTACTGTGATGAAACACAAAGGAAAGTGAAAAATTTTCATAAAAGAACGATGTACACTTCTGTAACAATGAAGATTCAAGGAATGTGCATTTTATATTTGTGGCAAAGCACTGCCTGGGCATGGGGCCATATGGCAGCATCAAACAGGCCTAGTCACAGAAATCATTATGGTAATGGAAACTGCAATGCAGAATTGTTATGGTGAGAAAAAATTGAGTGCAAGTATTTTCAAGTACCTTCATTAACTAGCTGCTTTACAACCGGTTCAGTGATGGTGAGGGAAGGCACTGGTGCTGCCATCATCCTGAAGACTGTCCATGGACAGAGCTGGTGGTGTCCTGAGGCTGAAGGTGAGCATAACAAACCCATTTTCCTTTCGCTCTTGGGTTGGCACCTGCTTTTCTGCAGCAGTCACGAGCGAGGCAAACGGGATGTGCAAGCTCAGGCTGCCAAGCAGCGGCTACTGAGCTGGGAACATTGCGTCGTCGCAACGGCTTAACGATCAGACAGCGTCATGCCACAGTTTAACACGAATCACAACAGTCTGCACGTTTTCACCTGCCCTCTGTGCGGCTCTCGTCTATCTATCTATGTCAGAGAGTTACATAAGTAACCAACGTCGATGATCTCTGGTTGGTCGTGTTTAAAGGTTTGGGTATACCATAATGAAGTAAAACACTTTTTTGGAGGTAACCTATTTTTTGATAGCCGTTCTCTGGAAGGTAAGCTCGCATTCCCTTTCTCGAGTGAAGATGATGAAATACGAGGATACAAACAGGCGTGGTCCCATAAAAATCAACAGGTGGAAAAGTACTCCCGTGACATTGCTGGAGTGTCATTGATAATATTCAACAAACAGAACAACTCTCAACATACACTACCGTCAAAAGTTTTAGAACACCTACATCTTTCAGTTTTTACTGAAATTTAAGCAGTTCACGTCAGTGAATAACCTGAAACGGTACAAAGCTAAGCGGTAAAACTGCCAGAGTTAAAAAAAGTTTAGGTTACCAAAAACTGAAAAATAATATTATTTCAGAGTTATAAAAAAGCCTTTTCAGGGAACAAGTAATGGGTTGGCAACTGCAGCTGTTTGCAGCAATGAAGTAAATGAAGCCTTGAAAGTTGATGCAAACAATTCCTAAGGTGTCCCTACTTTTGTTGACAGAGATTACAAACCCTCTGTCTGTATAAAAGCAGTGTTGGAACAGACTGTGTTGCTACACCCTGAAGCATTATTTGGCCAATATGCACTGCAGGAAGTAGTATATTGCAATCATAATCGGTGAGAAAAAGACAATTAACAAAGGAAGACAGACAGACATTTTCACCCTTAAAAGTGTAGATCTTCCTTTAGAGAAATTGCAAAGGAAGCTAAGGTGTCAGTGAGTACAGTTTCCTCACATCAAAAGGCACTTGGAAACTGGAGGAACTCTGACAGGAGAGTTGGCAGACCAAAGCCACAACACAATCAGAAGACAAGTTCCTGAGGTCACAGCTTGCGTGATAGGTGGCTCACAGGACAGCTGCTTCAAGCAGAGTCAACACTGGTCGAAGTAAGGAATCTCAGTTTCAACTGTGAGAGAAGACTTCGAGCTGCAGGTTTGGCAGGTCGAGTGGCAGTAGAAAGCCATTGCTAAGATGGCAAAATAAGAAAAAGAGGCTTGCCTGGGCCATGAGCAGTGGAATACTGAAACTGGAAAGTCTTATGGACCGATGATATTAAAATTTGAATCTTCGGTTCATCACGCAGGGTTTTTGTACGCCGTCGAAGGAGGCGAAAGGATGGTTCCTAGTGTGTGACACCAAATGTCAAACATTGGAGGAGGAAGTGTGATGAATCTGGGGTTCTTTTGGCTGGATCCAGAGTTCGGCGATTACAACAGAGTGACTGGCACACTGAACCACAAAAGCGGGCTACCTACATTTTGCAGTGGCCAGCAATAACCCTCGGGTCTAGCCTATGTGGGTCAGGGGGTTTCATCCCTCAGCAGATAATACCCAAAACATACCTCCAGGGTATGTCAGAACTACCTTAAGAAGAAAAGAACAAAGACGGTAGGCTTCAAATCATGGAGAATGGCCAGCCAAGTCTCAGACTTAAACCCCATCGACCTGTTTGGGATGACTGGAAGAAGGGTGAAAGCAAGTACCTTCAAGTGCACACATTGTGAACTTCTGCAACAGTGTTGGAAGAACGTTCCAAACATATTTGTTTCCATGTGGGAAAGAATGCCACGAGTATGTTCGGACTGTATATGCAAAAGGTGGCTATTGATGAGTCAAAATTTTAGATTAAATTTTTGGTTCAAAAACGATTACCATGATTTTTTTCATCTGCATGTTATTTTTCTATGCTTTAATTTCAGAGTATTGAACATTAAAACTGCTTAAATTCTCAGTAAAAACCGCAGAAAAATTGGGGTGTTCTAAGCTTTTGAGTGTAGTGTAACATTGTAGAAACCATTGCGAAGAAAATAAATGTGTTCAGCTTATCAAAAAGCAATAAGCTAAACACCCAATATTAAGGGTTACTCTCCCAACCAGACTTCTTCCTCAAGATCTTTGAGTGGCACCCTGTCAAGTCCATCACCGCTATATACTTCTCCTCCATTCCCATTCCCTCACCTCAATGGCCATCACGCAGACGCGCTTGAAGATAATGCAGAACTGTTCTCAACTCTGTGTGGCCTTCAAATATCATTAAACCAACTATCCGTTGTCCCATTTTATCAGGTCCATACTCACAGTCTACTTTACTTTGTGTATTGATCCCATGATTTGCTTCTCCTGTCTGCGCTCTTCAGCTTCCTTTCCTTTGCGCACTTTCCTATCCACTTTCTGGAAATCAGTAAACATCACTCCATCCACAGGAAGGAGGCAAAAAAAACAGATCCTCTTACACGACAGAGCAATAAGCTTACTTCCAATTACAAGCAAGTTCACATGGGAATCATGATTACTGCCAACATCACCTTTCCTCTTTCCAAACACCTGAGTGTGAACATAAGTGAATTCTATCCCAGTCACCTTTCTGGATTTATATTGACAGCTCCCTGGTCATGATTGGCTCCTGGACACTCTGATCAGCACAATATCCATGACAATGGTTGGAGACCGAAATGTCAAGAGGTCAGGAATCGGCTTGCTGGACATATCAAATTGGCATTCTGTTCAGTGTTGGCGAGAGATAGGCAAGCTCACTGTGCATTGGGACTCATGCTTTGGCACATGAGACATCATCATGAGATCAGAGCCATCTCCCAGACACATTGCGAGCTTGATAGGTCTTGGCACCTGCATGCTTCATCAAACTCTCTTCTTGTGCACTGCTCACCAAGCTATCTTTTTTTGTTTTACAAAGCAGTAGTGACTGTGTTTAAAAAGTAATCAAACGTGTTTTGGTTTCCATGTTTCCCTTACTTCGGTAGGGTGCCCCACAAAAAATATATGGGCGCGCGAGGAGGAGTGATGTAAAGGCCACAAATCGGCATTTTGGAGTTAATGTCATATAGCACGATTTTAGCCTTCCTATATCCAAGCCTATCATCATCATTCAATTTAAAAATGTCGCTTACATCAACTTCTCCTCGGGGCTCATATATACAGGGGAGTCAGAAAGTGGCCGCCGTTATCTTCAGTTATTGTTTTGTTGCCATTTGTATTAACAGTGGTAAAGAGGTAGAAATAAATGAATGACATGTTTATCTAACATTTATTCAACAAAAAATTTGTTACGGAACTGTACAAGCTGTTTTACTTGCAATTTTCAAAGTGCCTCCCTTCGTGATCGATGCACAAATTTGCAGGCCGAGCAGGCACAGAGCGCACACATGTCTGCAGAGTTCAATATCCAATTTCCTCAAACTTCTGGCAGTGATTTGAGGCTTCAATTTCCTGAATGGTATGAGGCTTTTCACGATAAACAAGGTCTTCATGAGCCCCAAAGAAAGAAATTCTGGAGGGTGTGAAGGGTCGGGAGCGTGCCGGCCACTTCATCGGGACCGCGGTGGCCGATCCCACTTTCTGGGAAAGTTTTCATTAAGCCACCCTGACGAAATAACGTCCATAATAGGTGGAGCTCATTCATTGCTGGAAATACAGTCCTGATCTTGTACCTGGGGCCAAAGAAGGTTTGCAGCAATCCAGGTAAATTTTCTGCAGTGACAGATCCTCAAAAAAAGGGTCAATTATCCCTAATGGAGATAATGGCTGCCAAACTTATCAGGTAAATTTACCCTGCTTCTCAACTGTCACTCTTGGGTTATTCGCGCCAGTAGACACAATTGTGTGTGTTAATTGTGCCATTAAAGCTCAATTTGGTGCAATTATAACTTTCCAAACTCGCGAGCAATAATCTGCCAAATAATCAAAACATAATAACGAAAATTATAATCTGCAAAAAAGACAATTATTAACAACTTGACTTCCCAGAAATAATCTGACAGCGAAAAAAAGAAAATTGGGCGCTACTTTTGACTCCCCTGTATATATACTATATATATATATATATATAATATATATATATATATACTATATATTAAATAATATTGTTGTGAATCTGGAAGCCTTGTGCACGACATACATACAGGTCCTATAGAATTATATAGGTAAGTATGTTTTAGTTAGGTCCCCGCTCCTTGTTTAATGGGTGAATAATGTACATTGCGCTGTTGAGTACTTGATAGTCAGGGGTTTCTGTAATTTTACACCACCAACATTCAACGCCAGGATCACCCTACCTTTCACCTCGCTCTTGCCGACGCCATTGACGACATGGTGGCGGGAAGTTCAAGGAGGAGCCTCGCCGGCGGCCATTGACACCAGCGTGCTACGAGTGAGTGTGGCCGCCGTCAGACATCAGACCGCGACGTGAGAAAGGGGTCGCCGTGCGTCACCTACGCCCCCGGGCCAATCAACGGACTTGCCGCTCGTTTGGCAATGACAGGGCGTACGAGCGATCTGCACGCCAAAACGGTCAGTGAGGGAAGAGCGGGGAGGGCCGAGGAGTCCCCTCCCCCGGACGGGGTGAAGAATGTTGGCGCAGGCGATCGGACCAGACAAGGGCTGAGAGATCCTTCCTGCGACAAGAACTGCAAGTCGGCTGCGCGTGTGTCCTCTGTGGTGAACAAGGAGAGAGGAAACTCTGGGGACGAGTGGGATCGCGTTCGCTGGCACGAGTGCGTGATCACGTTCTGGACACGAGTGGAGATCGCGTTCGCCTGGCAGAAGTGGTGATCATGTTCGCACCGACACGAGCGGTGTGTCGCGTTCGCCTCAACGCGAAAGGTCCAGTTCCCACCACCGCAGCTCAACGTACGCAAGAGGCGGACAGTCGAGGCAGGCTCGGTCTTCAGCTCGCACTCTCATCTGAGCCTGGAGGCCGCAATTAAAGGCTGTGGCACCGTTTCTGGATGTGTGTTTGTGGCGCCAGTCTATTTAAGTAAAACTTGCATATGCTCTGTAACATAAATTGCTATTCCCTCTATAGTTCGCGATAACTCTGCGCTTCTTGCGTGCTTCCCTGCCCTTTATAAATAATACATTTGTTAAATGTATCAGTTATTGCTGTGTTTCTTCCATTGGCTTAGATGACACGTGTGGTAAATTATAAAGGCTGTTGCCGCTGTAAATGCGAATTCGGGACTGACGGAACTCCGGCAACTGTCCGCCGGGTTGCGCAGGGTCGGGCCGCCTAAGGCTCGACTCGTACAGGGCCGTCGAGGGTGTGTGAGTACTCGGTAACTTGCCACGTGAGCTCTAGGTTTTGAAGATTGCGCTAACCTGTACCCATGTGGTGGAATTATTGACGACTTTCGGTCCGATAAGGACCATGTCGGGCTTCCGCGAGTTGTCCGGGCGTGACCGACCTACTAAATTCCGGGTGTTCGGTAGAGTCGACCCTACTGCTCCACCTAGCGGTCCGTGCTCGCAGCGATAACCGGGCCCGCAACAATATGTAGGTTAAATGGATTTCAGAAATCGGTCCGACTAATGCAACAACATTCAGGTCCTCACGACACGATATTCATTAAATGCATGTCCAGAACAGAACTCATCCCTTTTGTCGACTGGGATTCTAACTCTTTTTGATGCATTGGAGAAGGTATAAGACAGAGATTCACTTTCTTATGGATCCCTTTTCCTCTTTTAAAACATGTTCATCAACGCTGAGAGTAGCCGTAGCCAAATGGAGCTCATTTACCTTTCCCATCAGGAACATTTGACTAACAGGATAATTGATTAAACACACCATGGGTTTTTCACATTTCATTCATCTTGAACGGATCAAATACGGGCTTGTGGACATTACTCACCCACTCTCTCCATTGACGCCCGACACCCCGTTTCGCGCAGCTTCCATTGGCGCTGTTGGCTCCGCTCATGTCAGGCCGAAATGGGGAGCGATGGGCTGCCGTTGACGTCTTATGAGTGCCCCAGTTTTCACTCGCTAATTTCGCGCAATGAACGCCTTTGACGCCCGTCAGCGTCCCAAACGTGGTGTCTGTGGGCGGGCCTGTGTTGATGGGGGTTGCATCTCGCTCTGGTAGGAAGGGATGATCGCGAGATTGAGGTTGGAGGACAAAAACAGTGCACGATGTGCCAATAGGCAAGCTGGATTGGCTTAATTCTGCTTGAGCTTGCCCACACTGGTCCACCTAATAAAAAAGGATGGGAGTGACGTCATCCTGACAGTGGTGACAGTTTCCTGACCAATGCTGGCAGCTCCTTACCAGTTCCCTGACCATATGCTGAGCTCCTTACAGTCCTGGCATTGCTGGCAGCTCCTTACAGTCCTGACCATTGCTGACAGCTCTGACAGTTGGTGATGGTTGGACCGTTCCTGCTGGGTTCTGCTCGTTACCTGCTCTTGGCGTACCGATTCCTGGCGTACTGATGCTTGGTAGTACCTGATTTCTGGCGATGACGAACGTGACGTCAATTGTGTTCGAGCCTGTTTGCGTGGTGCGGTGCACGGCCGAGGCAGGGCGTGGCACCAGAACCAAGGCAGCCTCCCACATTTTTGATTTTTGGACATTTATTGGACACACAACGACTTCTGCCTGGTAAGCGAGACCGATTTATTTTCCCCCTGAATGATTCTGCTTGGGTACCCTTGTCTCATGTTTCATCGTTAAGTAGCTAGTGATAAGCTCTGCTCTTTGTCCTAGTTTTTCTTCAATGCCTGTTTGAATCTTTATTTGTTTGAAATTTACCTATTTACACCAGAAGGAAATAAAAAGTTTCTTTGCTTGTTTATTTATTTTCTTATTAAAAATTCCTTGTTGACGTTTCAACCTGTCCGTTACTTGTCCTTTCCTTCCAATGATTCCAGCATTGTCCGAACCTAGATAAGACTGGGAGGTAATTCCAAACAATTTACCTGTATTAGTGCATGCACCAGCGGTAAACGCTCGGCCGTCCTACTTAAGATCTAATCAAGATAAGATTGGTTTTGCATTTGCCGAGGGACGTTCCCTGGTCAGGAAGCCAGGTGACCTCTAGTTTAAACAGAAACATTAGAACGTGGACCTGAATCATAGTTAACTGGATTGGTGTTTGTGTGTTGTAAAGCAACTACCGTAACAATGAAGTTAATTGTGAGCGGTGGCTCAGGTCCTGTCTTTCGAGAAGAACAAGGATTAATCCCTCATAATATATCCCATTTCTCATTTGGAAACTTTGTTGCCGATGACAAACCCAACCACACATACACCTTAATACGGGTATTCACCCAAGAAGGAAAACCCCTTTGGCGAAGGGGAGGGGGAAATGAA
>CM068968.1:23462584-23477086 GCA_035128595.1 Eptatretus atami
ACGCTCGATGTTGTCCGCCGTTCTGCTCGTTGAAGGTCTTCCAGACCGTGGATCGTCTTCAACCTCTTCCAATCCCTCTTTGAACCTCTTGCGCCATTCAAATGCACGTGTACGTGACATCGTTTTTTTTCCTCGTAGACTTGCTTCAGCACTGCGAAGGATTTGGAAGGTGTTTTGCCAAGCTTGGCAAGAAACTTCAGAATGGCTCTCTGCTCACGACTCATACTAGACAACGTGTAAAGCACGACCTGTAAAAAAAAATCACACAATGAGCCACACCCATGAGCGCAGTCAACCATCACCATAATATATTGCTGGAATGTTGTGAAAGACTGTGACGCAACCCCTCATTCAAGTTGTGTAAGTGGAGCACACAGCAGGCTCAGTCCCATTACTTTTTAGATGGACGTCGTGAATATATATATATATATATATATATATATGGGGCTGCAAAAGTAGGTATACAGTAATGAAAATATATAAAAAATAAAAAATACAAGCAGATATAAAATATATAAACCCCTCAGAACTCTCAGACACTCCTCTCGACAGAACTCCTCGCTAAGGATGGCGTCGTAACTTTTATGGACCTCCTCAGCAGGGAGGGGCCTTGGTGAACTGACGTCACTGTTTGCCCCGATTGACGGGGCTTCCATGGGTCCGCCCTTTCTGAGAGGGTTTCGGCCATACGGGAAGCCCGCCACTCCACACGTGTTCGGAAAGGTGGTGGTGATGAAACTGCCTCGAACATCCTCGAGATTCCGCCTCAGAGGATGTATCAATAGGCTTTCGGGTTGGGCGAGCGAAGCGCTTGTTTAGGAGCAGGTTGATGGTGGTGTGATGGGAATGGAATAGTTGTTGGTTGTTCTGTGGATGGAAAGATTTAATAACATAACTAAAAATAAGTCGAAACGCAAGTTTTTGATTCTCCCATTAGACAAAAGGAAGGGAATCTGACTACACATGTACTTAACGGGATAACTGACTTTTGGGACCTGTATGTTGAATGCAAATGGTTTCCAGATCCGTAACAACATACATACATCATTAAGATATAGATATAGATATATATTATATATATATATATATATATATATATATATATATATATATGTAAAAAGTTGCTGGTTATTTTTAAAGCAGGTACACCAAATGGCCTCAACCTCACACAAATCCAATTACACTTTTTCCCTTTTCATTGCCTTCTGCAGAGGGAACCAACATCAATTAAAGGTATTATTTTTCAATATCCACTTTTAGTTGGTTGTATTGTTGTGGGCCGGGGTTCGGTGCGATAAACGACCACTAGTGGAGCAGTAGAGCCGTTCCCACGAACACCGGAATTAAAAGGTCGTCACCCCGGATAAGTCCAGAGTTGAAAGGCCACTTCAAGGACCGTGATCGCAAATTCTCTGACGGCGTGGGGTAGGGTCAATAGCCAAATTTCAATATACCTAAGTACCACATCGTCAAATTACCGGGGAAATCACACCCTCGGCCGACTCTGTCCGAACCGAGTCGCAGGTACCGCTCGGATCCAGCGTAACCGAGCAGAGTTACCAGAGCCGCGCTGGTCCAATGACACTTACGGCACCAACGGCCTCACTAATTCTCAATAAGCACCGTGCTGGGTCAATGGGAGAAAGCCAGAAACGAGCTGGTACATTTAACAGGGGTTTATTACAAACAATAATCGGGAGGGGAGCACACAAAGAGCAGAGTTATCCAAATAAAAGAAATGCAGGCAATTTACAATGAGCGAAGAGCACTTAACAGTTCTACTTAAAAGACTGGCGCCAAACACACACACACACACACACCCACACACACACACACACACACACACACCACACACACACACAACACAGCTTTATTGGGCCCTATTCTTGCAACTGTCTGCTCGTGCGGTCTGGTTGAGCTTGGCCGGTGGCGGACTCGAACACGCCGCCAACAACGCAGCACCAAGCACCAGGGACCAGGAACGATGCAACGGACGCCAGCCAGCACGGGACGGACCAGACGAAAACGCCAGCAGGCAAGACGAGGCTCCTCTCTTTCTCCTTCTTTCTTTCTTTCTTTCTTGACGACGGGGCGAACCTTCTTTGCTCGACGGCTCACCACCTACACTTATCCTTCCCCCTCCCCGCAGGTCGAGGAACCGCTCTGAGGACTTCGCCTCCAGATTGGACGAGGGCGAACATCCCATCTGGCTGGGCGGGCTGCCCCTGAGGTGGTCAGCCTCCTGATTGGACGAGGCGTCTCGGGGGGGGGGGGTGTCGAGGCGTCTCGGAGGCCTGCCCCGAAGAGGCTCCGTAGTAGCTTTCGGCACGCTGGCCTCCCATTGGCTGGGGTGCGCGTGCGATGCTCGCCCTTCGTTCATTGGCTGGAGGAAACGCTCCATGCCTTCTTCGGAGCGGAGCCTCGATTTGAAGCGATGGAGGCTCCGCCCACGCCTTCAGCCAAAACACGTGGCAATGGCGACGCGGGTCGAGGAGGGACGGTGCCGTTGTTGTAGTAGATATATATAAACCTGACTATAAAATAACTCACAGCGCACACACAAATTCCCATTCGACATAGGGATGGATTCCAACTATAAACACATACTTATCAAAATAACTGAACTGCGGGGGTGCTGTCTGTCTGTGCAAAAGCTGCCAGATTCGTAACAGTATTTTTGGACTATATCCCATTGAAATTCAAAGTTTTTGCATCAATTAAATTTCCTACCATAATTACCTCCATCACCGAAGGTGACGGAGGTTGTGTTTTCACCCGTTTGTCTGTGAGCAGGATATCTCAAAAAGTTATGGTCGGATTCGAACGAAACTTGTGGACAGATTGGGTGTGACAAACCGAATTGATTCGATTTTGGTGAAGGAAAATTTTAGGCACGTGTAACCCGCACGTGGGTATATCCCTAATGCCAGGGTGAGTTCAGTTTTGTACTCCGTGATGAATACTCGTTCTCTGAGAATTATAAAGTGCTTTTCAGCAATGAGAAATGGGACAAAAACAATACATAGCAGGATATTTCAAATAGGTATGCACGGATGACTTGGTGAAGAAGTTGGGAGATGACAAGAGACAAGCAGATTAAATTTTGGTTCAGATCCGGATGCAGATTTGGCCTATCATTGGGATACAAAACGTAAACTGTTCAGTTTGGCGAGATAGTGCTCTACCCGATGTTCCATTCCAGTATTCTACTTAAATTGAAAGGAAGGAATCAAGTATACAGTAGTTGCTGGAAAAGTGATCTATTCGGAAATAGAAGGCAGACCCAACTGATGAATTTATCACGTGCACAGGTCAGGTCCGACATTTTGCTTGAATGGATGTACCTTCTTGTTCCTTTATAGATATCTTATCTCTCGTTTGCCCGTCGCCCATACAGCGGAAGATGGGATTTTGCATTTACTTCTGTGTCCGTCTGTGTCTGGCCGGGCCGTAACTTACAATTTGGGCTTTGTAATCACATTTCAACAAAGCTTTATTTTGAGAAGATTAAGACAAATTAATAATTTGGTTAATTAATTTTCATATTTATTATTTTTTTATTATCTTCGACCCGATTTTTGCTCATTTTTTAACATTTCTTTCTCAGCAACCGCTTATCCAAATGACAAAATTTTCAGGGTAGGAGCGACTTCCCCCCCCTTTTCCCACCTCCCATGCAGAATATTTTAATGATAATTGGATGTCATAGGTCATGTGGTATGGCAGCGATCTTGGATTAACGCAAACCATTCAAACATTATATTTCTGAAACCGCTGATCAGAAAAATTTGAAACTTGGCACATCTCATTCTACTCCCAAATGAGGAATGAAGGATTGTAAGGATGACACCATTGGTGAAGTTGTAGACCAGCATCTATATGTTTTATCGAAGTCTTTCTTCATCATTGAGATTCACTGTGAATGTCAAGGCTGTAACATTTTTACCATTTGAGCTTTTGCCATCAAATCTTCAACAAGTCTGATTATGAGATTTGTGGAGAACACAAATTAATACAATGTACAAATTTTTGAACTGTCTTTTTCGTCAAGTTTAGTTCGAGTACAAAGTGGACGTGGATGGGCTTTGCATTTTTCGATGCTTTCGGGTTTCTATTCCATTGACATGGTAATATTATTACAGAATATAGTGTGTTTTTTCACCTTTCTTTTTGGAAAAATATTCAAGGTTGAACAATGAAAGTTGGTATATATTGTTCAATGTAATTAATCTCATTGAAGAATATATCATTGCATAATGGTGAGGAAGGAGCCAGAAGTAAACCTCAGGACTACTAACTCAAAGGGCATAGAACAAGGTTTGAAACCAATGACTTACATTCTGATTCCATCTACTCCTACAAGATGGAACCCTTTATCTTGTGTGACATCCTCTATTCCTATTCCAGACCAGGTCAATTTTGACAAAAGATAACCTTGGAGGAATTTTTTTTAATGGGCGGCATACATGTTCCGCGCGACTACGAGAGCATTTTGATGAGCTAAATCCAAAAATAAGTGTATGCCAGACACAATTTTAACCCTCTAAATAATAATTCAAAATGGCAGCCAGTTGCAAAACAAAATACATCATTTATGCACTCTCAAGAGTTGTTTTGCTTCCAAAATAAAAAAAAATAAAAAAAAAACCGAAGACCTGTGTTATGTCGTTTATGAAGGTTCATTTCAATGCATGGTATTTCTAAAAGATGAAATAAAACAAAATATGTGTATTTTCACCATTTTTGGGTCACATTATTGACATTTTGTCAGGTCAGGTAGAGCTAGATTAGATCTGTGACTTGCTACAGGTGCCATGTAAACCTGCACTAACCTGTTTCATGGTCGGTTGGCGGCGACGACTAAACCATCTCCCCACCAGGTTTCCTGGTGAGGAGGGTGTATGGATATGGACACCACGAGGATCAAAAAAACCCTAACAAAGAGCGAGAGGAGCTCCTTGTGACCAATAGCCATCCATATCCAATGCCCATCTGTGTCTACAGACGTCCTCCTGCAGTTGGATTACCTTTTTAGGAGGTTGGTGGCAGGAATTGCACTCTGGCCACGTAAAACACTTCATTACGCAAAACCCACAAATGCAAAGAAAACTGAAAACCCACTCCATGGGAGTACTCCTATGCTGCTGCCCTTTGTGGCAGCTCACCGGATGACAGGATTGGACCAAAGCCTTGGGACCTCCATTCCTTGATGAGAGGAGGAAAAGCATGGGGTACACTCTGGGTCAGATTGTGGTGGTGTGTGGTGGAGTGGTACTGTCCTTGTACCCACATAATTTCTGATGTCCCATATCTGCTATGAAAAGAAATGACCAAGGAGAGCTGATTATTCCAGAATATCAGCATGACAAAGAGGATTTCATTTCTGTCTATGGTTCATGTTGCACTGTGCCTAAGAAGCAACATACTGTCCCAAATTAAAGTAAACGAGGAAAGGGCATACAATGTACACCCAGCAGCCTGTATACCATATACATGTTAATCAATCAAATTTCAGGTGGGCAGCAACTCTGAGAAGAGATTGAGGATGGCTCAGATACAAATACCACACAAAAGGAAGAGAAACGTAAACAAATACAGCTCACAGTATCCGCGCAAGATCTCGTGTACACAGTTTGGTGAAGATAGAAATCTGACACCCAAACAAGTTGGTCATGGTAGCACACTTCACCAGGCCACTCGTTCAAAGCACTTAGTCGAGTTATCCATCAGTCTGGCACACAATCAGCTATCGAGATAGATTAAGTCTTGACACAACATTAGCCAAAAGACAGTCAAACACAATGGATGCCAATGGCGCTGTTGTGCCCTGTAATCTGGTCAAAGGCAAGTTTGTCACTTTTCAACAGATAATGTGTTTGACATAAATGAGGATACTTTGATGTCGAAACATGCAAAACACCTATTAGGCCGCAATTAGAGAATGTGTCAGCCAAATTTGCTCTGTGTGATGATCAACCGAGTAAAAACACTTGATGGATGAAATTTTCGAAATGGCAAATTGCTCTTTCTCTGGTAACTCTGTTTATTTGGATTTCACAAGTATTGTGCTATGGACGACATGTTTATTGTTACTGATGAAATGAAGAGCACAACTTGATGGAGAATGGGATCTTCACTTGTGCACATATGAACATATGTTACCATACTTTTATTGATATGACATTTCAATTATGCTCGTGGGGCAAGGTCTATCTTGCAGAAATTAATGGGCTCCCTTTTGAGGTCGAGAAGAAATTCAAAAGATGGCAACTTTGTGGTCAAGGCTCGGATCAACGTTTCAACAGGTAAATGCAGACCATACACAGAGTGGTTCAATGCAACCGTTAAGAGAAGCGGGGGTTAATTGGTATTACAAGGACTGGCTCGCACCAAGTAGAATGCACCTTTACTGTATAATCAAAGGACGATAATATTGTCAAGACCAAGGCAATGCTGTCAGTCAGCAAGAACGAGTATTCTTACAATGGCCATAATACAGGGAGAATTATCAGAGATAATGATGACAAAGGCAAGATGGTAAAATCTTTGTTGAAGAACAAGGTATTCAAACACTGAAGGTGCTTCTTCAACTGTAAAAATTTAATGAACAAGGATCTAATGGCTTAGTCTGTCATTCAGGAGTCACTTATTTGTGCTGTGGAACTGGGTCAAAAACAGCTTAATGTCTTTGTAGAAAGACGATTCTGCAAAGTGCAAGACGATGCCGACCAAATTGACTTCAAAGCACCTATACATAAGACCAAGACACTGCCATTTTAAAAGTTTATATCTGTAGTAGAAGAAGTAAAGGCAAACAGAACTCAATAAATGTTGATGAAACATCTTGACAAAGATTAATTCCAGCTTCCAGGGCAGGATTCAGTGTGAACTTCGCAGAATTTTACAAGCATGAACTAATACCTGTTCTAATATCACTCGTGAAAATTGAAGGGACATTACATGCAGCTGTATTAGCAGCTAACAAATCTGTATTAGCAAAAGTGCTAACACTGACAAAGCTACACCAGATGATGTGCCAGTTAGTAGAACAAGCTGCCTTGTTATTGATGGCCAGGCATTAATTATGGAACTGGAAACCAAGAGACCACAATTACATTCAGGCAATATATGCACATGTATTTGTCTGGATCAATGTATGACTGGATCAATGTAGCATTTGACAGGTATTGTAAAAATAAAAATCCATCTAGTCCGGGACACGTATCAACCGTAAGCATAGCAAAAACCAATACGTCGTCATGTAAAAGGCCAGGTGCCACTACCAGCAAACTGATCCAACTTTATAGCATTGGATGAAAACAAACAGATCTGGCTTTGTTCTATCTCACCATCTCATCAGGAAGAGTCCCAAAACCAAATCCATTGTTGCATCTGGAGGATTTGCAGAACCACAACTGTGAAGTCATTTAATCCTCATCCAGCATTAGATCTAACGTCACGACAGCTTCCTCGTGGTCAGATTGACACTCGACTCATTCTCCATTGTCTGCATGCTAATGTAGAATCAACTGTTGTGTCAGTGCGTGACAATGATGCCCTGGTGCTGTTGTTGGAATATTTTGACAAAATTGCCATTTTATATCTGGATGAAGGCTGGTACTGCCAAATCTCCAAAATTAATTCCAGTACATGACATCCGTAGCAAGCTCACTATCCATAGTAGAAACAATAATTTGATTTCACTCCATTACTGGATGCGACAGTGTGTCGCAGCTATATGGTCACTCCAAGTTAACTGCTTGCCCATGTTCAAGGAACACCATTTGGTGTTGTACAGTCTGGGTAAAGGTGACATAACTGATGAAATAATCAAGTGATCAGAGATCTTCATTTGCAAGTTGTATGGATTGTCCGATGTCGACAGTTGTGATCAGACCCAAGTCAGCTGTTTTGCATGTGGCAAGCTCAAAAAAATCCCTGCATTCGATGCAGCACGGTTCCACATTAAGCATGCCCTGCCCACTACCAAGCGAGTATTTTGAACCAACCCATTCCCTTCACCCGTATCTCCATGTGTAACATATATGGGATGGACTCATAAGGAGAAGTTGGTGACAGAGTTACAATCACCTCTCCCATTCCCAAAGCATGCACAGAGATTGTGTCCTGTGGGCACAAAGGGCTGCCCGAGTATGAACTGCACCTGCAGAAAGTTAGATTACTTGTATGGAAGGCTGAACTGATCAAGATGGTACTGGCTCTGCCAGGTGGGCAGCAGTTCAGAAGCATGGTTCGGCTAGGTAGTTGAATGTGGGATCAATGGGGAGGAGAGGAGTCGAGGGAGTGGAGAAAGGCAGAAGAAGAATTGTTGTGTGTGCAGGAGACCAGATGGAAAGGAGCAGGAGAGGTTGGTAGGAGACTATTACAGAGTCCATCAAGGAATAATGGCATGGGAATAATAGTATCGGAAGAGATCAGTGGTCAGAGTGGAAATAAATCTTAATGATAATGGCATGGGTGGTGATACAGAGGCAAATGGTGTGTGTTATGTCGGCATATGGGCCACAAAAGGGAAAGACTGGGGGCGGAGAATCAGGAATTCAGAGACGCACTGAGAGGATGATGGAAATGGTTGAGCTGGAGGTGATGCTGTGCATTGTGGGGGACTCTCAACGTCCATGTGGGCGTAGCAGAGCTGGGTGAAGAGGAACGTTTTGGTAAATTGTTGGGGATAGAGAGAGAGGGTCGAGAGCTGGTGGAGCTCGTGGCAAGGAATGGATGGCCAAAGCTGGTTCATCTTCAAAAGTAAGAAAACCACAAGATTACATAGATGAGTGAACAGCAAATAACAGAACTTGATTTGGTGGTGGTGAGGAAGCGACAGTTGTGGAGGGTTAAGGATTGTAAGGCAGTGGCGGAAGAAGCATGTTACCACTCAGCACAAGCCGTGGTGTTTGTGGGATGGATTAAGAAAAAGAGGGAGGTTAAGAGCAGAAGTCGGAATTATTAGGTGGGGGAAGGTCGGGGGAAATGTCATCGCAGAGAACAAGGAAAGGATGAAGGCAGGTATGAGCAACTTCACGAAGCAACAGAAGGTTTGGGAGGGTGACGAAGTACAGAGAGGTGTTTAAGGGAATTACAGAAGTTTTGTGTGGAAGGACATCAGGAAAGGATGGATCATTGAGGGATAGCAACCAGGTATGGGGGACAGAGGAGGTAGCTAAGGCAGTTGGTGAAAAGAGGAGGTTTGGAAGAGGATAGAGAAGATCAAGGATGGAAAAGGCAGCCAGATGTGGGTTCTGCACCTGTATGTGCAGAAGAAGAAGAAAGCAGCAATGGGACTATGGATAAGGCAAGAAATGATATGGGAAGGGTGGTGTACAAAATTTGGAAGAGGATGGTGGGAAGATGATCATCTATAAATTAGCTCGTGACAGGGATGAGGATTACAAGGACATGAATGGGGGGGGGGGGCAGTGAATTAAGGATGTGGCGCAGAATCTAGTGACATAGAGGGGTAGTATTGAAGGTGTGGGAAGGATATTTCAAAGAGCTGTTGAAGGAAGCAACAGTGAGCTGGAGATACCTGTTATGGGAAGGAAAGTGGAGTTGTTGGAGGTCACGGAAGAGGAAGTGCGGACGGCATCGAAGAGGATGAAGAAAAGAATACGCCAGACATTTATGAAGTGTGTACAGAGATATAATTGCAGCAGGAGAAGTCGGAATCAGTTGGACGAAGAGGCTGTTGAATGCATGTATGAGTGAGGGTTCAATCTCAGAGGATTGGAGGACAGGGTTAATTGTGCCGATATGGAAGGTGAAGTGAGATGCTCCTTAGTCACGTCATGAAAGTGCTGGAGATGATTCTGGATAGAAGATAAGGACAAGTGTGGAGATGGAGATCGGAGAAGAGCAGCAGGGTTTAGAAAGGGTAGTGAGACCGAGATGCTCACACCAAGACAGTTGGTGGAGAAGAGGTTGAAGGCACAAGGTGAGATGGTATTGGGATTTGTAACCCTGGAGAATGTCTATGACCTGTCCGAGCGAGATGGTGATGCGACACTGAGATGGATAGGAGTGCTGAAGCAGAAGTTAGGATGGTGGAAAGGATGCATAAGGGAACAAAGAGAAGAGTTTTGGTTGGTCCTAGGATGTTTGTCGAGTTCAGTGTGAACATTGGTTTGAGGCAGGGAAGCGCTCTCAGCCCACTCATGCTTATCGTGGAATGGAGCTGGTAAGGCCAAGTCACATTTGCTCTACGGCGAGGATACGGCGCGCGTACGCCTCTTGAATTGACAGAAAGGTGCGGCGGCCGCAGAATTCTGCGGTGGCCTCAGGGTGGCCCTACGCCGTTTGGCTATCTTTTACAGGCGTAGGGGTCGCCGTGGAATTATAACTTTTTTTCATTTCTACGTTCGCCTTAGCAATTCGACAAGCCAAAAAAAAAAAAAAAAAATGAACCCACTCGTTACCGTCCGTCTGGCGCACGTTCGCCTTAGGGCCCCCCTGCGGTCGCCTGCGGGCACCTGAGGCTACCTTGCGTCCTGCCTTGAAAATTCTATGGCCCCGCAGGGCCCCTTAAGGTCACCGTGCGACATCAAATCAAAGACCGTACGGCAACCCCACGTTTTCGGTCTCCACAATTTCTAAATACGCCGTGCGGCTCCCGAAAATAAAACATATGTGACTGCTACTTGTGTGACCATGGAAATACTGCGGCGCTGTATAACTGCTAGTGGCCGTAGATTTGGAGACCCCATGGCCGCCGTGGCAAATGTGACTTAGGCCTAAGCAGGAAGGTGAACATGAGGGGTTATGGCGAGAATGCTGTATGCAGACAATCTGGCTGTTGTGGTGGAGAGTGGGCGGGAGATGCAGGAATTACTGGGGGAGTGGATGAGGCATTTTGGAACATGGACTGATGATGAGTACGGAGAAGACTGAGGTGAATGTGGGTCAGCAGCAGAGAAAAGAAACGAATATCAGGTGAGATGGGAAGAAGATCAGACAGGGAAATAGGTTTGAAGTGTCTGTGGGAAACAGTGACCAAGGAAGAGGTTTCTCAGGTGGGTGTGAATGTGTGAGAAGAGTGTGCAGGGAGTAATGGCAGACAAAGATGTGAAGGAAATTGAAAAAAGAAGGTTCTGATGTCCATGTGTAATGCCAGCCTACTTATGGTTCTGAAGATGGTGGCACTAACAGACACAACAATAGAGGCTGCAGATTTGCGAGAACAACTGGGTCAGGAGGATGCATAAATGAAGAGGGGATAAAGGAGGATGGATGATCTGGGGAGATTGGTGTGCAAATGAGCTTGAATGGGAGATTGGTGAAATTCCGACTGAGATGGGCTGGACACTTAATGCAGATGGGGGAAGAGAGAATGGCAAGAGAGTGGATAGGTTGAGGGATGAAGGTAGGAGGAAAAAGAGGTGGACTGTGGCTGAGATGGAGGATTGTGTGAGGAGGGATATCAGTAAGGTGGGGCTCAGTTGAAGAGTGGAGAGTGTTTGGCTGAGGACAGAGGGAAGTAGAGGAGTATCGTGGTCAAGCAGGGCAGAAGCTTGATGCCATTGGTCCTCACCCTTATAAAAGGGAAGAGGAGGATAAGAAAGAGGAAGGCTACAAGTGTTGGAGCACCAACAGCCAGTGTCAGAACATTATGGAAGACTAAACATCTATAAATGTTAAACGATTCTGATTTGCGCAAGATTCAGTGTTTAAGATGAGTGAGATTTTACACATACACATGGGTGTGTGAGTTGGGGGAGGTTATTTTAATGGGGTGGGTGAGGTTGGGTGTACAGTAGGTCGAGTTCATATATAACTGAGATTAATGCATTAAACCTTTGTTGGAGTCGCAATACATATACAGTACTCAAGTTCTTGGGTTTTGTCGTCGCAAAAAAGTTTCCATGAGAAATGGGAGGGATTGTTCTCAAAAATTATGTTGTGTCATTTTTACAAATTCTGCATCCAGATTAAGAGCTCCATTGAATGCATGTACAGAAGACAGTTGAATCCTGAAATAGCTTTGCAAACTTTGTGACAATACAAAGTATATTTTCACAGCCATTTAGAATATAAATGTGGTTAGAAAGCATTTAAAAGTTCTGATAGTTGTTGTTCTGGTTTTATATAATTGAATTCTGGTAAATAAAGTATTTTATCATGAACGATCAGCATTGAAATCATTTTAGGTTATTTCTGCGAACGAGCTCATCGAGTGATACAGGTATCTGGCCATCCATCAACAATGACTAAAACATCTCTTCACAAACTACTTGACGATAATGAACCAAATTTTGTACGATAAGGTCTCATTAGGGATGTGCTCCCATCTGGATCCACCTTATACAGAGGCAGAAAATGGAGGGGGGGGGGTGGAGTTCACCTCAAATTTAGGTCATGTATTTTTTAATCTTCTGCAAACCAAACTCTTCATGAAAGCATAAGGACCATGCTGTTAACTGAAGTTGTGTTCCCCATGACTCTATTCAGGAAGGGGGGCCCAGGCCCCTTCCCACTAATCCCTCATTTTCACCCTGCCTGTTGGGGGAAATAACAGTTCAGTCCACATGGGGCTATTATATGAGGCTGGTACCCGTTCTACAACAACAACAAAAAAGTACAATAGGGTAACCATTTTTAATTGAGGATAAAAGGGTTAAATCAAAAATTCAAATCCAGCATACACTATTGACTTGAAATCAGCATATTTTAAATATAGATTCCATATGAATGCCAGCTGTTAACACAAAATGCTTCCATCACCCTTTTCTCGTGCCTTTTTTCCAAATCTAACCTGGTCTATTCCTATTCCAGATTATACCTCTCTCAAAACACTTTCTCCAGTACACTACACTTTTGCACATTTACCGTCTGTCAGCATTCCCTTGCTGAAAATTTTGTTGACCAGTATAGTATTCACAAGATAAACAAAACAAACTCATTGTTGCAATTCTGATTGAAGGCAATCCTTAATGTTATGTTACAAGTATAAACAACGTTGGGACTTCACTTTTTAGAGTTTTTTTTGTGTAAAATGTCGAGAGCATTTAATCAAAAGTAATGGAGACAAGTTAACAATGAATCCAATCTATAATATGGATTAAATGCAAATCTGTGTGTTATTTTACTTAAATTGAAGATGTAGAATTGAAGTTTAGGAATCATGTGGTTGATGGATTGACATTGCCAAACTCAAGCCTGCTTAAATAGCAATTTAAGCTCCGTTCCACAAAATATAAATGTGCAACATTTTAATATGTCTGGTATAAACTGAAATTATTTTAATTATGGAGAAAATGATGTTTGAAGTTTCATTCATCAAAAATATCAATTTTAAGGAAGGCTCATGAATATTCAGAAGTAACACATATAGTCAGGAAACTGCCCAATCTCATGGACCAGAATGGTTTCTACGTGATGAAACACAAAGAAAAGTGAAAAAGATTTCATCAAAAGACATGGATGTACACTTCTGTAAACATGAAGATTCAAGGAATGTGCATTTTAATATTTTGTGGCAAAGCAACTGCCTGGGCATGGGGATATGGCAGCTCAAACAGGCACTGGTCACAGAAATCATTATGGTAATGGAAACTGCAATTGCAGAATTGTTATGGTGAGAGAAAAATTGAGTGCAGTATTTTCAAGTACCTTCATTAACTAGCTGCTTTAACACCGGTTCCAGTGTATGGTGAGGGAAGGCACTGGTGCTGCCATCATCCTGAAGACTGCCATGACAGAGCTGGGTGTCCTGAGGCTGAAAGGTGAGCATAACACACCCATTTCTTTCGCCTCTTGGGTTGGCACCTGCTTTTCCCTGCAGCAGTCACGACGAGGCAAACGGGATGTGCAAGCTCAGCTGCCAAGCAGCGCTACTGCATGGCTGGGAACATTGCGTCGTCGCACGGCTTACGATCAGACAGCCGTCATGCCACAAGTTTACACACGAATCACAACAGTCTGCCACTTTTTTCACCTGCCTCTGTGCGGCTCTCGTCTATCTCATCTATGTCAGAGAGTTACATATAAGTAACCAACGTCGATGATCTCTGGTTGGTCGTGTTTACAGGTTTTGGGTATACCATAATGAAGTAAAAACACTTTTTGGAGGTAACCTATTTTTGATAGCCGTTCTCTGGAAGGTAAGTTCTGCATTCCCTTTCTCGATGTGAAGATGAATGAAATCGAGGATACAAACGAGGCGTGGTCCCATAAAAATCAACAGGTGGAAAAGTACTCCCGTGACATTGCGGAGTGTCATTGATAAACTATTCAAAAACAGAACAACTCTCAACATACACTACCGGTCAAAAGTTTTAGAACACCACATCTTTCAGTTTTTACTAAATTTAAGCAGTTCACGTCAGTGAATAACCTGAAACGGTACAAAAGCTAAGCGGTAAACTGCCAGAGTTAAAAAAAGTTTAGGTTACCAAAAACTGAAAAATAATAATATTTCAGAGTATAAAAAAGCCTTTTCAGGGAACAAGTAATGGGTTGGCAACTGCAGCTGTTCTGCAGCAATGAAAA
>CM068968.1:23479395-23491129 GCA_035128595.1 Eptatretus atami
CAAGTACGGTCATGGGGAACACAACTTCAGTTAACAGCATGGTCCTTATGCTTCATGAAGAGTTTGGTTTGCAGAAGATTTAAAAATACATGACCTAAATTTGAGGTGAACTCCACCCCCCCCCCTCCATTTTCTGCCTCTTGTATAAGGTGGATCCAGATGGGAGCACATCCCTAATGAGACCTTATCGTACAAAATTTGGTTCATTATCGTCAAGTAGTTTGTGAAGAGATGTTTTAGTCATGTTGAGATGGATGGCCAGATACCTGTATCAACTCGATGAGCTCGTTTCGCAGAAATAACCTAAAATGATTCCAATGCTGATCGTTTCATGATAAAATTACTTTATTTACCAGAATTCAATTATATAAAACCAGAACAACAACTATCAGAACTTTTAAATGCTTTCTAACCCCACATTTATATTCTAAATGGCTGTGAAAATATACTTTGTATTGTTCACAAAGTTGCAAAGCTATTTCAGGCATTCAACTGTCTTCATGTACATGCATTCAATGGAGTCTTTAATTCTGGATGCAGAATTTGTAAAAATGACACAACATAATTTTTGAGACAATCCCTCCCATTTCTCATTGGAAACTTTGTTGCGACGACAAAACCCAAGAACTTGAGTACTTATATTATTGCGACTCCAACAAAGGTTTAATGCATTAATCTCAGTTATATATGAACTCGACCTACTGTACACCCAACTCCACCCACCCCATTAAAATAACCTCCCCCAACTCACACACCCATGTGTATGTGTAAAATCTCACTCATCTTAAACACTGAATCTTGCGCAAATCAGAATCGTTTAACATTTATAGATGTTTAGTCTTCCATAATGTTCTGACACTGGCTGTTGGTGCTCCAACACTTGTAGCCTTCCTCTTCTTATCCTCCTCTTCCCTTTTATAAGGGTGAGGACCAATGCATCAAGCTTCGCCCTGCCTTGACCACGATACTCCTCTACTTCCCTCTGTCCTCAGCCAACACTCTCCACTCTTCAACTGAGCCCCACCTTACTGATATCCCTCCTCACACAATCCTCCCATCTCAGCCACAGTCCACCTTCTTTTCCTCCTACCTTCATCCCTCACCTATCCACTCTCTTTGCCATTCTCTCTTCCCCCATCTGCATTAAGTGTCCAGCCCATCTCAGTCGGAATTTCACCAATCTCCCATTCAAGCTCATTTGCACACCAATCTCCTCCCTCAGATCATCCATCCTCCTTCTATCCACCCTCTTCATTTATGCAATCCTCCTGACCCAGTTGTTCTCGCAAATCTGCAGCCTCTATTTGTTGTGTCTGTTAGTGCACCATCTTCAGACCATAAAGGTAGGCTGGCATTACACATGGACATCAGAACCTTCTTTTCAATTTCC
Organism: Eptatretus atami; assembly: GCA_035128595.1. Lineage (NCBI taxonomy): Eukaryota > Metazoa > Chordata > Myxini > Myxiniformes > Myxinidae > Eptatretus > Eptatretus atami. The sequence continues at coordinate 23,480,786 of CM068968.1, forward strand.
TTCACATCTTTGTCTGCCATTACTCCCTGCACACTCTTCCACACATTCACACCCACCTGAAAACCTCTTCCTTGGTCACTGTTTCCCACAGACACTCAAACCTATTTCCCTGTCTGATCTTCTTCCCATCTCACCTGATATTCGTTTCTTTTTCTCTGCTGCTGACCCACATCACCTCAGTCTTCTCCGTACTCATCATCAGTCCATGCTTCCAAAATGCCTCATTCCACTCCCCCAGTAATTCCTGCATCTCCCGCCCACTCTCCACCACAACAGCCAGATTGTCTGCATACAGCATTCTCGCCATACTACCCCTCATGTTCACCTTCCTGCTTAGGCCTAAGTCACATTTTGCCACGGCGGCCATGGGGTCTCCAAAATCTACGGCCACTAGCAGTATACAGCGGCCGCAGTATTTCCATGGTCACACAATGTAGCAGTCACATATTTTTATTTTTCGGGGGACCGCACGGCGTATTTAGAAATTGTGGAGACCGAAAACGTGGGGTTGCCGTACGGTCTTTGATTTGATGTCGCACGTGACCTTAAGGGGCCCTGCGGCGGCCATAGAATTTTCAAGGCAGACGCAAGGTAGCCTCAAGGTGCCCGCAAGGCGACCGCAGGGGGCCCTAAGGCGAACGTGCGGCCAGACGGACGGTAACGAGTGGGTTCATTTTTTTTTTTTTTTTTTTTTGGCTTGTCGAATTGCTAAGGCGAACGTAGAAATGAAAAAAGTTATAATTCCACGGCGACCCCTACGGCCTGAAAAGATAGCCAAACGGCGTAGGGCCACCCTGAGGCCACCGCAGAAATTCTGCGGCCGCCGCACCTTTCTGTCAATTCAGAGGGCGTACGGCCGCCGTATCCTCGCCGTAGAGCAATGTGACTTAGGCCTTACCAGCTCCATTTCCACGATAAGCATGAGTGGGCTGAGAGCGCTTCCCTGCCTCAAACCAATGTTCACACTGAACTCGACAAACATCCTAGGACCAACCAAAACTCTTCTCTTTGTTCCCTTATGCATCCTTTCCACCATCCTAACTTCTGCTTCCAGCACTCCTATCCATCTCAGTGTCGCCATCACCATCTTCGCCGGACAGTGTCATAGACATTCTCCAGGTGTACAAATCCAATACCATCTCACCTTGTGCCTTCAACCTCTTCTCCACCAACTGTCTTGTGTGAGCATCCGTCGTCTCACTACCCTTTCTAAACCCTGCTGCTCTTCTCCGATCTCCATCTCCACACTTGTCCTTATCCTTCTATCCAAATCATCTCCAGCACTTTCATGACGTGACTAAGGAGCATCTCACTTCACCTTCCATATCGGCACAATTAACCCTGTCCTCCAATCCTCTGGAATTGAACCCTCACTCATACATGCATTCAACAGCCTCTTCGTCCAACTGATTCCGACTTCTCCTGCTGCAATTAATATCTCTGTACACACTTCATAAATGTCTGGCGCTATTCTTTTCTTCATCCTCTTCGATGCCGTCCGCACTTCCTCTTCCGTGACCTCCAACAACTCCACTTTTCCTTCCCATAACAGGTATCTCCAGCTCACTGTTGCTTCCTTCAACAGCTCTTTGAAATATCCTTCCCACACCTTCAATACTACCCCTCTATGTCACTAGATTCTCGCCACCATCCTTAATCACTGCCCCCCCCCCATCATGTCCTTGTAATCCTCATCCCTGTCACGAGCTAATTTATAGATGATCATCTTCCCACCATCCTCTTCCAAATTTTTGTACACCACCTCTCCCATATCATTTCTTGCCTTATCCATAGCTCCCATTGCTGCTTTCTTCTTCTTCTGCACATACAGAGTGCAGAAACCCCACATCTGGCTGCCTTTTCCATCCTTGATCTTCTCTATCCTCTTCCAAACCTCCTCCTTTCACCAACTGCCTTAGCTACCTCCTCTGTCCCCCATACCTGGTTGCTATCCCTCAATGATCCATCCTTTCCTGATGTCCTTCCACACAAAACTTCTGTAATTCCCTTAAACACCTCTCTGTACTTCGTCCACTCCCCCAAACCTTCTGTTGCTTCGTGAAGTTGCTCATACCTGCCTTCATCCTTTCCTTGTTTCTGCGATGACATTTCCCCACACTTCCCCCACCTAATATATTTCCGACTTCTGCTCTTAACCTCCCTCTTTTTCTTAATCCATCCACAAACACCACGGCTTGTGCTGAGTGGTAACATGCTCTTCCGCCACTGCCTTACAATCCTTAACCCTCCACAACTGTCGCTTCCTCACCACCACCAAATCAAGTTCTGTTATTTGCTGTTCACTCATCTATGTAATCTTGTGGTTTCTTACTTTTGAAAGAATGAACCAGCTTTGGCCATCCCATTCCTTGCCACGAGCTCCACCAGCTCTCGACCCTCTCTTTCTCATCCCCAACCAAATTTACCAAAACGTTCCCTTCACCCAGCTCTGCTACGCCCACATGGACGTTGAGAGTCCCCCACAATGCACAGCATCACCTCCAGCTCAACCATTTCCATCATCCTCTCCAGTGCGTCTCTGAATTCCTGATTCTCGCCCCCAGTCTTTCCCTTTTGTGGCCCATATGCCGACATAACACACACCATTTGCCCTGTATCACCACCCATGCCATAACTATCAGTCCCTTAAATATTTCCACTCTGACCACATGCTTGCTGATCTCTTCCGATACTATTATCCCATGCCATTATTCCTTCATCTCCACCTGTGTGCAACAACTTGTATTCTCCTACCAACCTCTCCCTGCCTCCTTTCCATCTGGTCTCCTGCACACACAACACCTACAACCTTCTTTCTCTGCCCATCTCCACTCCCTCGACTCCTCTCCTCCCCATTGATCCCACATTCAAACTACCTAGCCGAACCATGCTTCTGAACTGCTGCCCACCTGGCAGACCAGTACCATCTTGATCAGTTCAGCCTTCCATACAAGGTAATCTTAACTTTCTGCAGGTGCAGTTCATACTCGGGCAGCCCTTTGTGCACCCACAGGACACAATCTCTGTGCATGCTTTGGAATGAGAGGAGTGATTGTAACTCTGTCACCAACTTCTCCTTATGAGTCCATCCATATATGTTACACATGGGAGATACGGGTGAAGGGAATGGGGTTGGTTCAAAATACTCGCTTGGTAGTGGGCAGGGCATGCTTAATGTGGAACCGTGCTGCATCGAATGCGGGAGGGAGTTTTTTTGAGCTTGCCACATGCAAAACAGCTTGACTGGGTCTGATCACAACTGTCGACATCAGACAATCCATACAACTTGCAAATGAAGATCTCTGATCACTTGATTATTTCATCAGTTATGTCACCTTTACCCAGACTGTACAACACCAAATGGTGTTCCTTGAACATGGGCCAAGCAGTTAACTTGGAGTGACCATATAGCTGCGACACACTGTCGCATCCAGTAATGGAGTGAAATCAAATTATTGTTTCTACTTATGGAATAGTGAGCTTGCTACGGATGTCATGTACTGGAATTAATTTTGGAGATTTGCAGTACCAGCCTTCATCCAGATATAAACATGGCAATTTTTGCAAAATATTCCAACAACAGCACCAGGGCATCATTGTCACGCACTGACACAACAGTTGATTCTACATTAGCATGCAGACAATGAGGAGATGAGTCGAGTGTCAATCTGACCACGAGGAAGCTGTCGTGACGTTAGATCTAATGCTGGATGAGGATTAAATGACTTCACAGTTGTGGGTTCTGCAAATCCTCCAGATGCAACAATGGATTTGGTTTTGGGACTCTTCCTGATGAGATGGTGAGATAGAAACAAAGCCAGATCTGTTTTGTTTTCATCCAATGCTATAAAGTTGGATCAGTTTGCTGGTAGTGGCACCTGGCCTTTTACATGACGACGTATTGGTTTTATGCTATGCTTACGATACGTGTCCCGGACAGAGATTATTTTAACAATACCTGTCAAATGCTACATTGATCCAGTCAACAACTGATCCAAACAAATACATGTGCATATTTGCTGAATGTAATTGTGTCTCTGGTTTTCCAGTTCCATAATTAATGCCTGGCCATCAATAACAAGGCAGCTTGTTCTACTAACTGGCACATCATCTGGTGTAGCTTGGTCAGTTGTTAGCACTTTTGCTAATACAGATTTGTTAGCTGCTAATACAGCTGCATGTAATGTCCCTTCAATTTTCACGAGTGATAGTAGAACAGGTATTAGTTCATGCTGTAAAATTCTGTCGAAGTTCACACTGAATCCTGCCCTGGAAGCTGGAATTAATCTTTGTCAAGATGTTTCCATCAACATTTATTGAGTTCTGTTTGCCTTTACTTTCTTCTACTACAGTATACAACTTTTAAAATGGCAGTGTCTTGGTCTTATGTATAGGTGCTTTGAAGTCAATTGGTCGGCATCGTCTTGCACTTTGCAGAATCGTCTTTCTACAAAGACATTAAGCTGTTTTTGACCCAGTTCCACAGCACAAATAAGTGACTCCTGAATGACAGACATAGCCATAGATCCTTGTTCATTAAATTTTACAGTGTAAGAAGCACCTTCAGTGTTGAATACCTTGTTCTTCAACAAAGATTTTACCATCTTGCCTTTGTCATCATTATCTCTGATAATTCTCCCTGTATTATGGCCATTGTAAGAATACTCGTTCTTGCTGACTGACAGCATTGCCTTGGTCTTGACAATATTATCGTCCTTTGATTATACAGTAAAGGTGCATCTACTTGGTGCCGAGCCAGTCCTTGTAATACCAATTAACCCCCGCTTCTCTTAACGGTTGCATTGAACCACTCTGTGTATGGTCTGCATTTACCTGGTTGAAACGTTGATCCGAAGCCTTGACCACAAAGTTGCCATCTTTTGAATTCCTTCTCGACCTCAAAAGGGAGCCCATTAATTTCTGCAAGATAGACCTTGCCCACCGAGCATAATTGAAATGGTCATATCAATAAAAGTATGGTAACATATGTTCATATGTCACAAGTGAAGATCCCATTCTCCATCAAGTTGTGCTCTTCAGTTTCATCAGTAACAATAAACATGTCGTCCATAGCACAATACTTGTGAAATCCAAATAAACAGGTTACCAGAGAAAGAGCAATTTGCCAATTTCGAAAATTTCATCTATCAAGTGTTTTACTCGGTTGATCATCACACAGAGCAAATTTGGCTGACACATTCTCTAATTGCGGCCTAATAGGTGTTTTGCATGTTTCGACCATCAAGAGTATCCTCATTTATGTCAAACACATTATCTGTTGAAAAGTGGACAAACTTGCCTTTGACCAGATTACAGGGCACAAACAGCGCCATTGGCATCCATTGTGTTTGACTGTCTTTTGGCTAATGTTGTGTCAGACTTAATCTATCTCGATAGCTGATTGTGTGCCCAGACTGATGGAATAACTCGACTAAGTGCTTTGAACGAGTGGCCTGGTGAAGTGTGCTACCATGACCAACTTGTTTGGTGTCAGATTTCTATCTTCACCAACTGTGTACACGAGATCTTGCGCGATACTGTGAAGCTGTATTTGTTTACGTTTCTTCTTCCTTTTGTGTGGTATTTGTATCTGAGCCATCCTCAATCTCTTCTCAGGTTGCTGCCCACCTGAAATTTGATTGATTAACATGTATATGGTATACAGGCTGCTGGGTGTACATTGTATGCCCTTTCCTCGTTTACTTTAATTTGGGACAGTATGTTGCTTCTTAGGCACAGTGCAACATGAACCATAGACAGAAATGAATCCTCTTTGTCATGCTGATATTCTGGAATAATCAGCTCTCCTTGGTCATTTCTTTTCATAGCAGATATGGGGACAGCAGAAATTATGTGGGTACAAGGACAGTACCACTCCACCACACACCACCACAATCTGACCCAGGAAGTGTACCCCCATGCTTTTCCTCCTCTCATCAAGGAATGGAGGTCCCAAAGGCTTTGGTTCAATCCTGTCATCCGGTGAGCTGCCACAAAGGGCAGCAGCATAGGAGGTACTCCCATTGAGTGGTTTTCAGTTTTCTTTGCATTTGTGGGTTTTGCGTAATGAAGTGTTTTACGGTGGCCAGAGTGCAATTCCTGCCACCAACCTCCTAAAAAAGGTAATCCAACTGCAGGAGGACGTCTGTAGACACAGATGGGCATTGGATATGGATGGCTATTGGTTCACAAGGAGCTCCTCTGCTCTTTGTTAGGTTTTGTTTTTGATCCTCGTGGGTGTCCATATCCATACACCCTCCTCACCAGGAAACCTGGTGGGGGAGATGGTTTAGTCGTCGCCGCCAACCCGACCATGAAACAGGTAGTGCAGTGTTACATGGCACCTGTAGCAAGTCACAGATCTAATCTAGCCTGACCTGACCTGACAAAATGTCAATAATGTGACCCAAAAATGGTGAAAATACACATATTTTGTTTTATTTCATCTTTTAGAAATACCATGCATTGAAATGAACCTTCATAAACGACTAACACAGGTCTTCGGTGATTTTTTTATTTTTTTTTATTTTGGAAGCAAAACAACTCTTGAGGTGCATAAATGATGTATTTTGTTTTGCAACTGGCTGCCATTTTGAATTTTTATTTAGAGGGTTAAAATTGTGTCTGGCATACACTTTATTTGGATTTAGCTCATCAAAATGCTTCTCGTAGTCGCGGAACATGTATGCCGCCCATTAAAAAAAATTCCTCCAAGGTTATCTTTTGTCAAAATTGACCTGGTCTGGAATAGGAATAGAGGATGTCACACAAGATAAAGGGTTTCCATCTTGTAGGAGTAGATGGAATCAAGAATGTAAGTCATTGGTTTCAAACCTTGTTCTATGCCCTTTTGAGTTAGTAGTCCTTGAGGTTTACTTCTGGCTCCTTCCTCACCATTATGCAATGTATATTCTTCAATGAGATTATTACATTGAACAATTATACAACTTTCATTGTTCAACCTTGAAATATAATTTCCAAAAAGAAAGGTGAAAAAACACACTATATTCTGTAATTATATACCATGTCAATGGAATAGAAACCCGAAAGCATCGAAAAATGCAAAGCCCATCCACGTCCACTTTTACTCGAACTAAACTTGACGAAAAAGACAGTTCAAAAAATTTGTACATTGTATTAATTTGTGTTCTCCACAATCTCATAATCAAGACTTGTTGAAGATTTGATGGCAAAAGCTCAAATGGTAAAAATGTTACAGCCTTGACATTCACAGTGAATCTCAATGATGAAGAAAGACTTCGATAAAACATATATGGCTGGTCTACAACTTCACCAATGGTGTCATCCTTACAATCCTTCATTCCTCATTTGGGAGTAGAATGAGATGTGCCAAGTTTCAAATTTTTCTGATCAGCGGTTTCAGAAATATAATGTTTGAATGGTTTGCGTTTAATCCAAGATCGCTGCCATACCACATGACCTATGACATCCAATTATCATTAAAATATTCTGCATGGGAGGTGGGGAAAAGGGGGGGGGAGTCGCTCCTACCCTGAAAATTTTGTCATTTGGATAAGCGGTTGCTGAGAAAGAAATGTTAAAAAAATGAGCAAAAATCGGGTCGAAGAATAATAATAAAAATAATAAATATGAAAATTAATTAACCAAAATTATTAATTTGTCTTAATTCTTCTCAAAATAAAGCTTTGTTGAAAATGTGATTCACAAAGCCCAAATTGTAAGTTACGGCCCGGCCAGACACAGACGGACACAGAAGTAAATGCAAAAATCCCATCTTCCGCTGTATGGGCGACGGGCAAACGAGGAGTAAGATATCTATAAAGGAACAAGAAGGTACATCCATTCAAGCAAAATGTCGGACCTGAGCCTTTGTGCACGTGATAAATTCATCAGTTGGGTCTGCCTTCTATTTCCGAAATAGATCACTTTTCCAGCAACTACTGTATACTTGATTCCTTTCAATTTAAGTAGAATACTGGAATGAACTCGGTAGAGCACATATCTCCGCCAAACTGAACAGTTTACGTTTTGTATCCCAATGATAGGCCAAATCTGCATCCGGATCTGAACCAAAATTTAATCTGCTTGTTCTTGTCATCTCCCCAACTCATTCACCAAGTCATCCGTGCATACCTATTTGAAATATCCTGCTATGTATTGTTTTTGTCCCATTTCTCATTGCTGAAAAAGCACTTTATAATTCTCAGAGAACGAGTATTCATCACGGATACAAAACTGAACTCACCCTGGCATTAGGGTATACCACGTGCGGGTTACACGTGCCTAAAATTTTCCTTCACCAAAATCGAATCAATTCGTGTTTGTCACACCCAATCTGTCCACAAGTTTCGTTCGAATCCGACCATAACTTTTTGAGATATCCTGCTCACAGACAAACGGGTGAAAACACAACCTCCGTCCACCTTCGGTGATGGAGGTAATTATGGTAGGAAATTTAATTGATGCAAAAACTTTGAATTTCAATGGGATATAGTCCACAAAATACTGTTACGAATCTGGCAGCTTTTGCACAGACAGACAGCAGCCCCCGCAGTTCAGTTATTTTGATAAGTATGTGTTTATAGTTGGAATCCATCCCTATGTCGAATGGGAATTTTGGTGTGCGCTGTGAGTTATTTTATAGTCAGGTTTTATATATCTACTACAACAACGGCACCGTCCCTCACTCGACCCGGTCGCCATTGCCCACGTGTTTTTGGCTGAAGGCGTGGCGGAGCCTCCATCGCTTCAAATCGAGGCTCCGCTCCGAAGAAGGCATGGAGCGTTTCCTCCAGCCAATGAACGAAGGGCGAGCATCGCACGCGCACCCCAGCCAATGGGAGGCCAGCGTGCCGAAAGCTACTACGGAGCCTCTTCGGGGCAGGCCTCCGAGACGCCTCGACACCCCCCCCCCCCGAGACGCCTCGTCCAATCAGGAGGCTGACCACCTCAGGGGCAGCCCCGCCCAGCCAGATGGGATGTTCGCCCTCGTCCAATCTGGAGGCGAGTCCCTCAGAGCGGTTCCTCGACCTGCGGGGGAGGGGAAGGATAAGTGTAGGTGGTGAGCCGTCGAGCAAAGAAGGTTCGCCCCGTCGTCAAGAAAGAAAGAAAGAAAAGAAGGAGAAAGAGAGGAAGCCTCGTCTTGCCTGCTGGCGTTCTCGTCTGGTCCGTTCCGTGCTGGCTGGCGTCCGTTGCATCGTTCCTGGTCCCTGGTGCTTGGTGCTGCGTTGTTGGCGGCGTGTTCGAGTCCCGCCACCGGCCAAGCTCAACCAGACCGCACGAGGCAGACAGTTGCAAGAATAGGGCCCAATAAAGGCTTGTGTGTGTTGTGTGTTTGTGTGTGTGTGTGTGTGGTGTGTGTGTGTGTGTGTGTTGTGTGTGTTTGGCGCCAGTCTTTTAAGTAGAACTGTTAAGTGCTCTTCGCTCATTGTAAATTGCCTGCATTTCTTTTATTTGGATAACTCTGCTCTTTGTGTGCTCCCCTCCCGATTATTGTTTGTAATAAACCCCTGTTAAATGTACCAGCTCGTTTTCTGTGCTTTCTCCCATTGACCCAGCACGGTGCTTATTGAGAATTAGTGAGGCCGTTGGTGCCGTAATGTTTCATTGGGACCAGCGCGGCTCTGGTAACTCTGCTCGGTTACGCTGGATCCGAGCGGTACCTGCGACTCGGTTCGGACAGAGTCGGCCGAGGGTGTGATTTCCCCGGTAATTTGACGATGTGGGTACTTAGGTATAATTGAAATTTGGCTATTGACCCTACCCCACGCCGTCAGAGAATTTGCGATCACGGTCCTTGAAGTGGCCTTTCAACTCTGGACTTATCCGGGGTGACGACCTTTTAATTCCGGGTGTTCGGTGGGAGACGGCTCTACTGCTCCACCTAGTGGTCGTTATCGCACCGAACCCGGCCCACAACAATACAACCAACTAAAATGGATATTGAAAAATAATACCTTTAATTGATGTTGGTTCCCTCTGCAGAAGGCAATGAAAAGGGAAAAGTGTAATTGGATTGTGTTGAGGTTGAGCAATTTGGTGTACCTGCTTTAAAAAATAACCAGCAACTTTTTACATATATATATATTATATATATATATATATATATATATATAATATATATCTATATCTATATCATATGTATGTATGTATGTTGTTACGGATCTGGAAACCATTTGCATTCAACATACAGGTCCCAACAACCACTAGGTGGAGCAGTAGAGCCGTCTCCCACCGAACACCCGGAATTAAAAGGTCGTCACCCCGGATAAGTCCAGAGTTGAAAGGCCACTTCAAGGACCGTGATCGCAAATTCTCTGACGGCGTGGGGTAGGGTCAATAGCCAAATTTCAATATACCTAA
>CM068968.1:23491139-23504888 GCA_035128595.1 Eptatretus atami
CGTCAAATTACCGGGGAAATCACACCCTCGGCCGACTCTGTCCGAACCGAGTCGCAGGTACCGCTCGGATCCAGCGTAACCGAGCAGAGTTACCAGAGCCGCGCTGGTCCCAATGACAACTTACGGCACCAACGGCCTCACTAATTCTCAATAAGCACCGTGCTGGGTCAATGGGAGAAAGCACAGAAAACGAGCTGGTACATTTAACAGGGGTTTATACAAACAATAATCGGGAGGGGAGCACACAAAGAGCAGAGTTATCCAATAAAAGAAATGCAGGCAATTTACAATGAGCGAAGAGCACTTAACAGTTCTACTTAAAAGACTGGCGCCAAACACACACACACACACACACACACACACACACACACACACACACACAACACACACACACACACAGCCTTTATTGGGCCCTATTCTTGCAACTGTCTGCCTCGTGCGGTCTGGTTGAGCTTGGCCGGTGGCGGGACTCGAACACGCCGCAACAACGCAGCACCAAGCACAGGGACCAGGAACGATGCAACGGACGCCAGCCAGCACGGAACGGACCAGACGAGAACGCCAGCAGGCAAGACGAGGCTTCCTCTCTTTCTCCTTCTTCTTTCTTTCTTCTTGACGACGGGCGAACCTTCTTTGCCGACGGCTCACCACCTACACTTATCCTTCCCCTCCCCCGCAGGTCGAGGGAACCGCTCTGAGGGACTCGCCTCCAGATTGGACGAGGGCGAACATCCCATCTGGCTGGGCGGGCTGCCCCTGAGGTGGTCAGCCTCCTGATTGGACGAGGCGTCTCGGGGGGGGGGGGGTGTCGAGGCGTCTCGGAGGCCTGCCCCGAAGAGGCTTCCGTAGTAGCTTTCGGCACGCTGGCCTCCCATTGGCTGGGGTGCGCGTGCGATGCTCGCCCTTCGTTCATTGGCTGGAGGAAACGCTCCATGCCCTTCTTCGGAGCGGAGCCTCGATTTGAAGCGATGGAGGCTCCGCCCACGCCTTCAGCCAAAAACACGTGGGCAATGGCGACCGGGTCGAGTGAGGGACGGTGCCGTTGTTGTAGTAGATATATAAAACCTGACTATAAAATAACTCACAGCGCACACACAAAATTCCCATTCGACATAGGGGATGGATTCCAACTATAAACACATACTTATCAAAATAACTGAACTGCGGGGGCTGCTGTCTGTCTGTGCAAAAGCTGCCAGATTCGTAACAGTATTTTGTGGACTATATCCCATTGAAATTCAAAGTTTTTGCATCAATTAAATTTCCTACCATAATTACCTCCATCACCGAAGGTGGACGGAGGTTGTGTTTTCACCCGTTTGTCTGTGAGCAGGATATCTCAAAAAGTTATGGTCGGATTCGAACGAAACTTGGTGGACAGATTGGGTGTGACAAACACGAATTGATTCGATTTTGGTGAAGGAAAATTTTAGGCACGTGTAACCCGCACGTGGGTATACCCCTAATGCCAGGGGTGAGTTCAGTTTTGTACTCCGTGATGAATACTCGTTCTCTGAGAATTATAAAGTGCTTTTTCAGCAATGAGAAATGGGACCAAAAACAATACATAGCAGGATATTTCAAATAGGTATGCACGGATGACTTGGTGAATGAGTTGGGGAGATGACAAGAACAAGCAGATTAAATTTTGGTTCAGATCCGGATGCAGATTTGGCCTATCATTGGGATACAAAACGTAAACTGTTCAGTTTGGCGGAGATATGTGCTCTACCGAGTTCCATTCCAGTATTCTACTTAAATTGAAAGGAATCAAGTATACAGTAGTTGCTGGAAAAGTGATCTATTTCGGAAATAGAAGGCAGACCCAACTGATGAATTTATCACGTGCACAAAGGCTCAGGTCCGACATTTTGCTTGAATGGATGTACCTTCTTGTTCCCTTTATAGATATCTTACTCCTCGTTTGCCCGTCGCCCATACAGCGGAAGATGGGATTTTGCATTTACTTCTGTGTCCGTCTGTGTCTGGCCGGGCCGTAACTTACAATTTGGGCTTTTGTAATCACATTTTCAACAAAGCTTTATTTTGAGAAGATTAAGACAAATTAATAATTTTGGTTAATTAATTTTCATATTTATTATTTTTATTATTATTCTTCGACCCGATTTTTGCTCATTTTTTTAACATTTCTTTCTCAGCAACCGCTTATCCAAATGACAAAATTTTCAGGGTAGGAGCGACTCCCCCCCCCCTTTTCCCCACCTCCCATGCAGAATATTTTAATGATAATTGGATGTCATAGGTCATGTGGTATGGCAGCGATCTTGGATTAAACGCAAACCATTCAAACATTATATTTCTGAAACCGCTGATCAGAAAAATTTGAAACTTGGCACATCTCATTCTACTCCCAAATGAGGAATGAAGGATTGTAAGGATGACACCATTGGTGAAGTTGTAGACCAGCCATATATGTTTTATCGAAGTCTTTCTTCATCATTGAGATTCACTGTGAATGTCAAGGCTGTAACATTTTTACCATTTGAGCTTTTGCCATCAAATCTTCAACAAGTCTTGATTATGAGATTGTGGAGAACACAAATTAATACAATGTACAAATTTTTTGAACTGTCTTTTTCGTCAAGTTTAGTTCGAGTACAAAGTGGACGTGGATGGGCTTTGCATTTTTCGATGCTTTCGGGTTTCTATTCCATTGACATGGTATATAATTACAGAATATAGTGTGTTTTTCACCTTTCTTTTTGGAAATTATATTTCAAGGTTGAACAATGAAAGTTGGTATAATTGTTCAATGTAATAATCTCATTGAAGAATATACATTGCATAATGGTGAGGAAGGAGCCAGAAGTAAACCTCAAGGACTACTAACTCAAAAGGGCATAGAACAAGGTTTGAAACCAATGACTTACATTCTTGATTCCATCTACTCCTACAAGATGGAAACCCTTTATCTTGTGTGACATCCTCTATTCCTATTCCAGACCAGGTCAATTTTGACAAAAGATAACCTTGGAGGAATTTTTTTTAATGGGCGGCATACATGTTCCCGCGACTACGAGAAGCATTTTGATGAGCTAAATCCAAATAAAGTGTATGCCAGACACAATTTTAACCCTCTAAATAAAAATTCAAAATGGCAGCCAGTTGCAAAACAAAATACATCATTTATGCACCTCAAGAGTTGTTTTGCTTCCAAAATAAAAAAAAATAAAAAAAAATCACCGAAGACCTGTGTTAGTCGTTTATGAAGGTTCATTTCAATGCATGGTATTTCTAAAAGATGAAATAAAACAAAATATGTGTATTTTCACCATTTTTGGGTCACATTATTGACATTTGTCAGGTCAGGTCAGGCTAGATTAGATCTGTGACTTGCTACAGGTGCCATGTAAACCTGCACTAACCTGTTTCATGGTCGGGTTGGCGGCGACGACTAAACCATCTCCCCCACCAGGTTTCCTGGTGAGGAGGGTGTATGGATATGGACACCCACGAGGATCAAAAACAAAACCTAACAAAGAGCAGAGGAGCTCCTTGTGAACCAATAGCCATCCATATCCAATGCCCATCTGTGTCTACAGACGTCCTCCTGCAGTTGGATTACCTTTTTTAGGAGGTTGGTGGCAGGAATTGCACTCTGGCCACCGTAAAACACTTCATTACGCAAAACCCACAAATGCAAAGAAAACTGAAAACCCACTCCATGGGAGTACCTCCTATGCTGCTGCCCTTTGTGGCAGCTCACCGGATGACAGGATTGGACCAAAGCCTTTGGGACCTCCATTCCTTGATGAGAGGAGGAAAAGCATGGGGGTACACTTCCTGGGTCAGATTGTGGTGGTGTGTGGTGGAGTGGTACTGTCCTTGTACCCACATAATTTCTGCATGTCCCCATATCTGCTATGAAAAGAAATGACCAAGGAGAGCTGATTATTCCAGAATATCAGCATGACAAAGAGGATTCATTTCTGTCTATGGTTCATGTTGCACTGTGCCTAAGAAGCAACATACTGTCCCAAATTAAAGTAAACGAGGAAAGGGCCATACAATGTACACCCAGCAGCCTGTATACCATATACATGTTAATCAATCAAATTTCAGGTGGGCAGCAACTCTGAGAAGAGATTGAGGATGGCTCAGATACAAATACCACACAAAAGGAAGAGAAACGTAAACAAATACAGCTTCACAGTATCGCGCAAGATCTCGTGTACACAGTTGGTGAAGATAGAAATCTGACACCCAAACAAGTTGGTCATGGTAGCACACTTCACCAGGCCACTCGTTCAAAGCACTTAGTCGAGTTATTCCATCAGTCTGGGCACACAATCAGCTATCGAGATAGATTAAGTCTTGACACAACATTAGCCAAAAAGACAGTCAAACACAATGGATGCCAATGGCGCTGTTGTGCCCTGTAATCTGGTCAAAGGCAAGTTTGTCCACTTTTCAACAGATAATGTGTTTGACATAAATGAGGATACTCTTGATGGTCGAAACATGCAAAACACCTATTAGGCCGCAATTAGAGAATGTGTCAGCCAAATTTGCTCTGTGTGATGATCAACCGAGTAAAACACTTGATAGATGAAATTTTCGAAATTGGCAAATTGCTCTTTCTCTGGTAACCTGTTTATTTGGATTTCACAAGTATTGTGCTATGGACGACATGTTTATTGTTACTGATGAAACTGAAGAGCACAACTTGATGGAGAATGGGATCTTCACTTGTGCACATATGAACATATGTTACCATACTTTTATTGATATGACCATTTCAATTATGCTCGGTGGGGCAAGGTCTATCTTGCAGAAATTAATGGGCTCCCTTTTGAGGTCGAGAAGGAATTCAAAAGATGGCAACTTTGTGGTCAAGGCTTCGGATCAACGTTTCAACCAGGTAAATGCAGACCATACACAGAGTGGTTCAATGCAACCGTTAAGAGAAGCGGGGGTTAATTGGTATTACAAGGACTGGCTCGGCACCAAGTAGATGCACCTTTACTGTATAATCAAAGGACGATAATATTGTCAAGACCAAGGCAATGCTGTCAGTCAGCAAGAACGAGTATTCTTACAATGGCCATAATACAGGGAGAATTATCAGAGATAATGATGACAAAGGCAAGATGGTAAAATCTTTGTTGAAGAACAAGGTATTCAACACTGAAGGTGCTTCTTACACTGTAAAATTTAATGAACAAGGATCTATGGCTATGTCTGTCATTCAGGAGTCACTTATTTGTGCTGTGGAACTGGGTCAAAAACAGCTTAATGTCTTTGTAGAAAGACGATTCTGCAAAGTGCAAGACGATGCCGACCAAATTGACTTCAAAGCACCTATACATAAGACCAAGACACTGCCATTTTAAAAGTTGTATACTGTAGTAGAAGAAAGTAAAGGCAAACAGAACTCAATAAATGTTGATGGAAACATCTTGACAAAGATTAATTCCAGCTTCCAGGGCAGGATTCAGTGTGAACTTCGACAGAATTTTACAGCATGAACTAATACCTGTTCTACTATCACTCGTGAAAATTGAAGGGACATTACATGCAGCTGTATTAGCAGCTAACAAATCTGTATTAGCAAAAGTGCTAACAACTGACCAAGCTACACCAGATGATGTGCCAGTTAGTAGAACAAGCTGCCTTGTTATTGATGGCCAGGCATTAATTATGGAACTGGGAAAACCAAGAGACACAATTACATTCAGCAAATATGCACATGTATTTGTTCTGGATCAATGTATGACTGGATCAATGTAGCATTTGACAGGTATTGTAAAAATAAAAATCCATCTAGTCCGGGACACGTATCAACCGTAAGCATAGCATAAAACCAATACGTCGTCATGTAAAAGGCCAGGTGCCACTACCAGCAAACTGATCCAACTTTATAGCATTGGATGAAAACAAAACAGATCTGGCTTTGTTTCTATCTCACCATCTCATCAGGAAGAGTCCCAAAACCAAATCCATTGTTGCATCTGGAGGATTTGCAGAACCCACAACTGTGAAGTCATTTAATCCTCATCCAGCATTAGATCTAACGTCACGACAGCTTCCTCGTGGTCAGATTGACACTCGACTCATTCTCCATTGTCTGCATGCTAATGTAGAATCAACTGTTGTGTCAGTGCGTGACAATGATGCCCTGGTGCTGTTGTTGGAATATTTTGACAAAATTGCCATGTTTATATCTGGATGAAGGCTGGTACTGCCAAATCTCCAAAATTAATTCCAGTACATGACATCCGTAGCAAGCTCACTATTCCATAAGTAGAAACAATAATTTGATTTCACTCCATTACTGGATGCGACAGTGTGTCGCAGCTATATGGTCACTCCAAGTTAACTGCTTGGCCCATGTTCAAGGAACACCATTTGGTGTTGTACAGTCTGGGTAAAGGTGACATAACTGATGAAATAATCAAGTGATCAGAGATCTTCATTTGCAAGTTGTATGGATTGTCTGATGTCGACAGTTGTGATCAGACCCAAGTCAAGCTGTTTTGCATGTGGCAAGCTCAAAAAAACTCCCTCCCGCATTCGATGCAGCACGGTTCCACATTAAGCATGCCCTGCCCACTACCAAGCGAGTATTTTGAACCAACCCCATTCCCTTCACCCGTATCTCCCATGTGTAACATATATGGGATGGACTCATAAGGAGAAGTTGGTGACAGAGTTACAATCACTCTCTCCCATTCCCAAAGCATGCACAGAGATTGTGTCCTGTGGGTGCACAAAGGGCTGCCCGAGTATGAACTGCACCTGCAGAAAGTTAAGATTACCTTGTATGGAAGGCTGAACTGATCAAGATGGTACTGGCTCTGCCAGGTGGGCAGCAGTTCAGAAGCATGGTTCGGCTAGGTAGTTTGAATGTGGGATCAATGGGGAGGAGAGGAGTCGAGGGAGTGGAGATGAGGCAGAGAAGAAGGTTGTAGGTGTTGTGTGTGCAGGAGACCAGATGGAAAGGAGGCAGGGAGAGGTTGGTAGGAGAATACAAGTTGTTGCACACAGGTGGAGATGGAAGGAATAATGGCATGGGAATAATAGTATCGGAAGAGATCAGCAAGCATGTGGTCAGAGTGGAAATATTTAAGGGACTGATAGTTATGGCATGGGTGGTGATACAGAGGCAAATGGTGTGTGTTATGTCGGCATATGGGCCACAAAAGGGAAAGACTGGGGGCGGAGAATCAGGAATTCAGAGACGCACTGGAGAGGATGATGGGAATGGTTGAGCTGGAGGTGATGCTGTGCATTGTGGGGGACTCTCAACGTCCATGTGGGCGTAGCAGAGCTGGGTGAAGAGGAACGTTTTGGTAAATTTGGTTGGGGATGAGAAAGAGAGGGTCGAGAGCTGGTGGAGCTCGTGGCAAGGAATGGGATGGCCAAAGCTGGTTCATTCTTTCAAAAGTAAGAAAACCACAAGATTACATAGATGAGTGAACAGCAAATAACAGAACTTGATTTGGTGGTGGTGAGGAAGCGACAGTTGTGGAGGGTTAAGGATTGTAAGGCAGTGGCGGAAGAGCATGTTACCACTCAGCACAAGCCCGTGGTGTTTGTGGGATGGATTAAGAAAAAGAGGGAGGTTAAGAGCAGAAGTCGGAAGATTATTAGGTGGGGGAAGTGTCGGGGAAATGTCATCGCAGAGAACAAGGAAAGGATGAAGGCAGGTATGAGCAACTTCACGAAGCAACAGAAGGTTTGGGGGAGTGGACGAAGTACAGAGAGGTGTTTAAGGGAATTACAGAAGTTTTGTGTGGAAGGACATCAGGAAAGGATGGATCATTGAGGGATAGCAACCAGGTATGGGGGACAGAGGAGGTAGCTAAGGCAGTTGGTGAAAAGGAGGAGGTTTGGAAGAGGATAGAGAAGATCAAGGATGGAAAAGGCAGCCAGATGTGGGGTTTCTGCACCTGTATGTGCAGAAGAAGAAGAAAGCAGCAATGGGAGCTATGGATAAGGCAAGAAATGATATGGGAGAGGTGGTGTACAAAAATTTGGAAGAGGATGGTGGGAAGATGATCATCTATAAATTAGCTCGTGACAGGGATGAGGATTACAAGGACATGAATGGGGGGGGGGGGCAGTGATTAAGGATGGTGGCGAGAATCTAGTGACATAGAGGGGGTAGTATTGAAGGTGTGGGAAGGATATTTCAAAGAGCTGTTGAAGGAAGCAACAGTGAGCTGGAGATACCTGTTATGGGGAAGGAAAAGTGGAGTTGTTGGAGGTCACGGAAGAGGAAGTGCGGACGGCATCGAAGAGGATGAAGAAAAGAATAGCGCCAGACATTTATGAAGTGTGTACAGAGATATTAATTGCAGCAGGAGAAGTCGGAATCAGTTGGACGAAGAGGCTGTTGAATGCATGTATGAGTGAGGGTTCAATTCCAGAGGATTGGAGGACAGGGTTAATTGTGCCGATATGGAAGGTGAAGTGAGATGCTCCTTAGTCACGTCATGAAAGTGCTGGAGATGATTCTGGATAGAAGGATAAGGACAAGTGTGGAGATGGAGATCGGAGAAGAGCAGCAGGGTTTAGAAAGGGTAGTGAGACGACGGATGCTCACACCAAGACAGTTGGTGGAGAAGAGGTTGAAGGCACAAGGTGAGATGGTATTGGGATTTGTACACCTGGAGAATGTCTATGACACTGTCCCGAGCGAGATGGTGATGGCGACACTGAGATGGATAGGAGTGCTGGAAGCAGAAGTTAGGATGGTGGAAAGGATGCATAAGGGAACAAAGAGAAGAGTTTTGGTTGGTCCTAGGATGTTTGTCGAGTTCAGTGTGAACATTGGTTTGAGGCAGGGAAGCGCTCTCAGCCCACTCATGCTTATCGTGGAAATGGAGCTGGTAAGGCCTAAGTCACATTTGCTCTACGGCGAGGATACGGCGGCCGTACGCCCTCTGAATTGACAAGAAATGGTGCGGCGGCCGCAGAATTTCTGCGGTGGCCTCAGGGTGGCCCTACGCCGTTTGGCTATCTTTTACAGGCCGTAGGGGTCGCCGTGGAATTATAACTTTTTTCATTTCTACGTTCGCCTTAGCAATTCGACAAGCCAAAAAAAAAAAAAAAAAATGAACCCACTCGTTACCGTCCGTTTGGCCGCACGTTCGCCTTAGGGCCCCCTGCGGTCGCCTTGCGGGCACCTTGAGGCTACCTTGCGTCTGCCTTGAAAATTCTATGGCCGCCGCAGGGCCCCTTAAGGTCACCGTGCGACATCAAATCAAAGACCGTACGGCAACCCCACGTTTTCGGTCTCCACAATTTCTAAATACGCCGTCGGCTCCCCGAAAAATAAAAACATATGTGACTGCTACATTGTGTGACCATGGAAATACTGCGGCCGCTGTATAACTGCTAGTGGCCGTAGATTTTGGAGACCCCATGGCCGCCGTGGCAAATGTGACTTAGGCCTAAGCAGGAAGGTGAACATGAGGGGTAGTATGGCGAGAATGCTGTATGCAGACAATCTGGCTGTTGTGGTGGAGAGTGGGCGGGAGATGCAGGAATTACTGGGGGAGTGGAATGAGGCATTTTGGAAGCATGGACTGATGATGAGTACGGAGAAGACTGAGGTGATGTGGGTCAGGCAGCAGAGAAAAGAAACGAATATCAGGTGAGATGGGAAGAAGATCAGACAGGGAAATAGGTTTGAGTGTCTGTGGGAAACAGTGACCAAGGAAGAGGTTTTCAGGTGGGTGTGAATGTGTGGAAGAGTGTGCAGGGAGTAATGGCAGACAAAGATGTGAAGGAAATTGAAAAAGAAGGTTCTGATGTCCATGTGTAATGCCAGCCTACCTTTATGGTCTGAAGATGGTGGCACTAACAGACACAACAATAGAGGCTGCAGATTTGCGAGAACAACTGGGTCAGGAGGATTGCATAAATGAAGAGGGTGGATAGAAGGAGGATGGATGATCTGAGGGAGGAGATTGGTGTGCAAATGAGCTTGAATGGGAGATTGGTGAAATTCCGACTGAGATGGGCTGGACACTTAATGCAGATGGGGGAAGAGAGAATGGCAAAGAGAGTGGATAGGTTGAGGGATGAAGGTAGGAGGAAAAAGAGGTGGACTGTGGCTGAGATGGGAGGATTGTGTGAGGAGGGATATCAGTAAGGTGGGGGCTCAGTTGAAGAGTGGAGAGTGTTGGCTGAGGACA
This sequence comes from Eptatretus atami, assembly GCA_035128595.1. Classification (NCBI taxonomy): domain Eukaryota; kingdom Metazoa; phylum Chordata; class Myxini; order Myxiniformes; family Myxinidae; genus Eptatretus; species Eptatretus atami. The sequence goes on from CM068968.1 coordinate 23,501,306, forward strand.
GAGGGAAGTAGAGGAGTATCGTGGTCAAGGCAGGGCAGAAGCTTGATGCCATTGGTCCTCACCCCTTATAAAAGGGAAGAGGAGGATAAGAAGAGGAAGGCTACAAGTGTTGGAGCACCAACAGCCAGTGTCAGAACATTATGGAAGACTAAACATCTATAAATGTTAAACCGATTCTGATTTGCGCAAGATTCAGTGTTTAAGATGAGTGAGATTTTACACATACACATGGGTGTGTGAGTTGGGGGAGGTTATTTTAATGGGGTGGGTGGAGTTGGGTGTACAGTAGGTCGAGTTCATATATAACTGAGATTAATGCATTAAACCTTTGTTGGAGTCGCAATAATATACAGTACTCAAGTTCTTGGGTTTTGTCGTCGCAACAAAGTTTCCAATGAGAAATGGGAGGGATTGTTCTCAAAAATTATGTTGTGTCATTTTTACAAATTCTGCATCCAGAATTAAAGACTCCATTGAATGCATGTACATGAAGACAGTTGAATGCCTGAAATAGCTTTGCAACTTTGTGAACAATACAAAGTATATTTTCACAGCCATTTAGAATATAAATGTGGGGTTAGAAAGCATTTAAAAGTTCTGATAGTTGTTGTTCTGGTTTTATATAATTGAATTCTGGTAAATAAAGTAATTTTATCATGAAACGATCAGCATTGGAATCATTTTAGGTTATTTCTGCGAAACGAGCTCATCGAGTTGATACAGGTATCTGGCCATCCATCCATCAACATGACTAAAACATCTCTTCACAAACTACTTGACGATAATGAACCAAATTTTGTACGATAAGGTCTCATTAGGGATGTGCTCCCCATCTGGATCCACCTTATACAAGAGGCAGAAAATGGAGGGGGGGGGGGTGGAGTTCACCTCAAATTTAGGTCATGTATTTTTAAATCTTCTGCAAACCAAACTCTTCATGAAGCATAAGGACCATGCTGTTAACTGAAGTTGTGTTCCCCATGACCGTACTTCAGGAAGGGGGGCCCAAGGCCCCTTCCCACTAATCCCTCATTTTCACCCTGCCTGTTGGGGGAAATAACAGTCAGTCCCACATGGGGCTATTTATATGAGGCTGGTAACCCGTTCTACAACAACAACAAAAAAGTACAAATAGGGTAACCATTTTTAATTGAGGATAAAAGGGTTAAAATCAAAAATTCAAATCCAGCATACACTTGACTTGAAATCAGCATATTTTTAAATATAGATTCCATATGAATGCCAGCTGTTAACACAAAATGCTTCCATCACCCTTTTCTCGTGCCTTTTTTCCAAATCTAACCTGGTCTATTCCTATTCCAGATTAATACCTCTCTCAAAACACTTTCTCCAGTACACCTACACTTTTGCACATTTACCCTGTCTGTCAGCATTCCACCTTGCTGAAAATTTTGTTGACCAGTATAGTATTCACAAGATAAAACAAAACAGACTCATTGTTGCAATTCTGATTGAAGGCAATCCTTTAATGTTATGTTACAAGTATAAAACAACGTTGGGACTTCACTTTTTAGAGTTTTTTTGTGTAAAATGTCGAGAGCATTTAATCAAAAGTAATGGAGACAAGTTAACAATGAATCCAATCTATAAGTATGGATTAAATGCAAATCTGTGTGTATTTTACTTAAATTGAAGATGTAGAATTGAAGGATTTAGGAATCATGTGGTTGATGGATGACATTGCCAAAACTCAAGCCTGCTTAAATAGCAATTTAAGCTCCGTTCCACCAAAATATAAATGTGCAACATATTTAATATGTCTGGTATAAACTGAAATTTATTTTAATTATGGAGAAAATGATGTTTGAAGTTTCATTCATCAAAAATCAATTTTAAGGAAGGCTCATGAATATTCAGAAGTAACACATATAGTCAGGAAACTGCCCAATCTCATGGACCAGAATGGTTTCTACTGTGATGAAAGCACAAAGGAAAAGTGAAAAAGATTTCATCAAAAGACATGATGTACACTTCTGTAACAATGAAGATTCAAGGAATGTGCATTTTAATATTTTGTGGCAAAGCAACTGCCTGGGCATGGGCCATATGGCAGCTCAACAGGCACTGGTCACAGAAATCATTATGGTAATGGAAACTGCAATGCAGAATTGTTATGGTGAGAGAAAAATTGAGTGCAAGTATTTTCCAAGTACCTTCATTAACTAGCTGCTTTACACCGGTTCCAGTGGTATGGTGAGGGGAAGGCACTGGTGCTGCCCATCATCCTGAAGACTGTCCATGACAGAGCTGGTGGTGTCCTGAAGGCTGAAAGGTGAGCCAATAACACACCCATTTTCCTTTCGCTCTTGGGTTGGCACCTGCTTTTCCCTGCAGCAGTCACGAGCGAGGCAAACGGGATGTGCAAGCTCAGGCTGCCAAGCAGCGGCTACTGCAGGCTGGGAACATTGCGTCGTCGCACGGCTTACGATCAGACAGCCGTCATGCCACAAGTTTACACCGAATCACAACAGTCTTGCACGTTTTTCACCTGCCCTCTGTGCGGCTCTCGTCTATCTCATCTATGTCAGAGATTACATAAGTACCAACGTCGATGATCTCTGTTGGTCGTGTTTACAGGTTTTGGGTATACCATAATGAAGTAAAAACACTTTTTGGAGGTAACCTATTTTTGATAGCCGTTCTCTGGAAGGTAAGTTCTGCATTCCCTTTCTCGAGTGAAGATGATGAAATACGAGGATACAAACGAGGCGTGGTCCCATAAAAATCAACAGGTGGAAAAGTACTCCCGTGACATTGCTGGAGTGTCATTGATAACTATTCAAAAACAGAACAACTCTCAACATACACTACCGGTCAAAAGTTTTAGAACACCCACATCTTTCAGTTTTTACTGAAATTTAAGCAGTTCACGTCCAGTGAATAACCTGAAACGGTACAAAGCTAAGCGGTAAACTGCCAGAGGTTAAAAAAAAAGTTTAGGTTACCAAAAACTGAAAAATAATATATATTTCAGAGTTATAAAAAAGCCCTTTTCAGGGAACAAGTAATGGGTTGGCAACTGCAGCTGTTCTGCAGCAATGGAAGTAAATGAAGCCTTGAAAGTTGATGCAAACAATTCCTACAGGTGTCCCTACTTTTGTTGACGAGTTACAAACCCTCTGTCTGTATAAAAGCAGTGTTGGAACAGACTGTGTTGCTACACCCTCTGAAGCATTATTTGGACAATATTGCACTGCAGGAAGTAGTATATTGCAATCATAATGGTGAGAAAAAGACAATTAACAAAGGAAGACAGACAGACCATTTTCACCCTTAAAAGTGTAGATCTTTCCTTTAGAGAAATTGCAAAGGAAGCCAAGGTGTCAGTGAGTACAGTTTCCTCCACCATCAAAAGGCACTTGGAAACTGGAGGAAACTCTGACAGGAAGAGGTCTGGCAGACCCAAAGCCACAACACAATCAGAAGACAAGTTTCTGAGAGTCAACAGCTTGCGTGATAGGTGGCTCACAGGACAGCTGCTTCAAGCAGAGATCAACACTGGTCGAAGTAAGGAAGTCTCAGTTTCAACTGTGAAGAGAAGACTTCGAGCTGCAGGTTTGAC
>CM068968.1:23516621-23528679 GCA_035128595.1 Eptatretus atami
TTCTTTCGCCAAACGAAAGCAACATCTCTGTGCCCGAAAAGCTCCATCTTCGTCTCATCCGACCACAGAACTGAGGACCAAAAGCTTGGATCTTTGTCCAGGTGAGCTTTTGCAAGGGCTAGACGAGCCTTTCTGTGCCTGGGATGGAGGAGTGGAGTCTTTCTTGGTCGGCGTCCATGGAGACCCAGAGAGAGATAGATAATGACCAAAACATACCTCCAGGCTATGTGCAGAACTAACTTAGAAGAAAAGAACAAGACGGTAGGCTTTCAAATGCAATGGAATGGCCAGCACGTCTCCAGACTTAAAACCCCATCGAACCTGGTTTGGGATGAACTGGACAGAAGGGTGAAAAGCAAAGTAACCTTCAAGTGCAAACATTGTTGGGAACTTCTGGCACAGTGTTGGGAAGAACGTTCGCAAAACAATATTTGATTTCATTGTGGAAAGAATGCCACGAGTATGTTCGGGCTGTTATATCTGGAAAAGGTGGCTACTTTGATGAAGTCAAAATTTTTAGAATTAAATTTGTTTCAAAAAACGATTCCATGATTCTTTTTCATCTGCAATTGTTTTATTTGTTCTAATGCTTTATTTCGAGTAACATTGAAAACATTAAACGCTTAAATTTCAGTAAAAGCAGAAAAATTGGGGTGTTCTAAAAGCTTTTGAGTGGTAGTGTACATTGTAGAAACCCATTGCGAAAAGAAAAATAAAAATGTGTTTCAATCTTATGCAAAAAGCAATAAAGCTAAAAACAACCAATATTAAGGGTTTACTCTCCAAGCAGAATTCTTCTCACGTCAAGATCTTGGTGGCACCTGTCAAGTTCCATCACCGGCTATATACTCTCCTCCATCCCATTCCGCCTCACTCCAATCGGGCATCCACCGCAAGACCCCCTTGAGATAATGCAGAATGTTCTCAATCTGTGTTGGCCTTCAAATATCATTAAACCAACTCATCCAGTTGTCCCATTTTTATAGGTCATACTCACAGTCCTACTGAATTTGTGTATTGATCCAATGATTTTTGCTTCCTCCTGTCTGCGTCTTTCAGCCTTCCTTTTCCTTTGGCCACTTCCTAATCCACTTTACCTGGAAATCAGTACATCACTCCCATTCCACAGGAAAGGAGGCAAAAAAAAAAACAGATACCTCTTCACGACAGAGCATTAAGCTTACTTCCAATTACAGCAAGTTCATGGAATCCATGATTACTGCCAACATCACCTTTTTCCTCTTTCAAACAACGCTGAGCTGTGACATAAGGTTTGAAATTCTATCCCAGTCACTCTTCTCTGGATATATTGACTGCTCCACTGGTCATGAATTGGCTCCCTGGACATCCTGATCAGCAACAACTCCATGACAAAATGGTTGGAGGAAACCGAAATGTCAAGAAAGGTCAGGATCGGCTGCCTGACATAATCATTGGCATTCTGCAGTGTTGGCGAGAGATAGCAAGCTCACTGTTGCATTGAAGGACCGTCCATGCTTGGCGCACTGAAGTACATCCATTCATGAGATCAGAGCCATCTCCCAAGACACATTGGCGAGCTTTTGATATGGTCGGCACCCTGCACTGCCTCATCAAACTCTCCTTCTTGTGGCACTCGCTCACCAAGCTATGCTTTTTTGTTTTTAAACAGCAGTAGTGACTGTTTAAAAAAGTAATCAAACGTGTTTGTGGTTTTCATGTTTTTCCTACTTCCGGTAGAGTGCCCTCACAAAAAATATTTATGAGGCGCCGCGAGGAGGAGTGATGTAAAGCCAACCATCGGCCATTTTATGGAAGATAATGCAATATAGCACGATTTTAGCCCTTCCCCTAATCAAATCCAAGCCTATCATCATCATATCATTTAAAAATGTCGGCTTACATCACGCCTCCTCGCCGGCTCAATATATACAGGGTGAGTCCAGAAGTAGCGCCCGATCTGTCAGTTGAATTGTTGTTGCCATTTGTATTACAGTGTACAAGAAGGTAGAAAAAATGAATGACATGTTTTACTAACCATTTATTCAACAAAAAATTGTTTTACGGAACTGTACCAAGCTGTTTTTACTTGCAATTTTCAAAAGTGCCCTCTCCTCGTGAATCGATGCACAATTTGCAGCCGAGCAGGCACAGAGCGGCAACACAATGTCTGCAGAGTTCAATATCAATTTCCTCAAACTTTGCAGTGATTTGAGCCTTCAATTCCTGAATAGGTTATGAGGCTTTTACGATAAACAAAGGTCTTTCATGAGCCCCCAAAGAAAGAAATTGGAGGTGTGAAGGTCTGGGGAGCGTGCCGGCCACTCCGATCGGACCGCGGTGGCCGATCCACTTTCTGGAAAGTTTTCAATTAAACCACTGGACGGAACATAACGTCCATAATGAGGTGGAGCTCCATCATCGCTGGAAATATACAGTCCTGATCTTGTACCCCTGGGCGCAAAAGAAGGTTTTGCAGCATAATCCAGGTAAATTTCTGCAGTGACAGATCCTCTCAGAAGAAAAAAGGGTCCAATTATCCCCTAATGGAGATATGGCTGCCCAAACTGTCACTCCAGGTAAATTTACCTGCTTCTGCACTGTCACTGACTTTGGTTTATTCGCAGCCCAGTAGACACAATTGTGTCTGTTAATTGTGGCCATTAAAGCCTCATATTGGTGCAAATTCAGTAACTTTCCAACTCGCAGCAATAATCTGCCAAGAATAAAATCAAAAATAAATAACGAAATAAATAATCTGCAAGACAATATTAACAACTTACTTCCAAAAAATCTTGAACAGCCAGAAACAAACAGAAATTGGGCGCTACTTTTTGACTCAACCCTGTATATTATATTTAATAATATAATAAATTATATATATATATATATATATATATATATAATAGTATAATTGTTTTGAATCTGGAAGCTGACTGCACAATACATAACAGGTCCTATAGAACAGTTATATAGGTAAGTATGTTTTAGTTAGGCGGTCCCGTCCTTGTTTAAATGGGTGAATAAATTACAATGCGCTGTGAGTTACTTTGATTAGTCTCAGGGGTTCTGGTAATTTTTACCACACACCACAACAATCAACCGCCAGATCACCTCACCTCACCTCCTGCTGGCCAGACCGCCATGACGCACATGGTGGGCGGAGTTTCAAGGAGGAGCCCTCGCGCGGCCATTGAACAATCAGCGTGCTACGAGTGAGGTGGCCGCCGCTGCAGCCAATCATGACCCCCGCGACGGTGAGAAAGGGGTCCGCGTGACGTCACCCACGCCCCGGGCCAATCAACGGACTTGCCGCTCGTTTTGGCCAATGACAGGGCGACGAGCGATTCTGCACGCCAAAAAAACGGTCAGTGAGGGAGAGCGGGGAGGGCGGAGGAGTCCCTCCCCCCCGGACGGGGTGAAGAAGTTGGCGGCGCGATCGGGACCAGACCAAGGCTTGAGAGATCTTCCTCGAAAGAACTGCAAGTCGGCTGCGCGTGTGTCTCTGTCGGTGACAAGGAGACGAGAAACGGGGACACGAGTGGAGATCGCGTTCGCCTGGCACGAGTGGTGATCACGTTCGCTGGACACGAGTGGAGATCGCGTTCCGCCTGGCACGAGTGGTGATCATGTTCGCCGACACCGAACGGTTGCGTTCGCCTCACACCACGCGAAAGGTCCGGAGTCCCCCACCCCCCGCCAGCTCAACGACCCAGCAAGAGGCGGACAGGTCCGAGGCAGGCTTCTGGTCTTCAGCTCGCCTCTCACTCTGAGCTGGAGGCCGCAATAAAGGCTGTGGCCACCGGTTCTTGTGTGTGTTTGTGGCGCCAGTCTATTAATAAAACTGCATAAGTGCTTGTACATAAATTGCTATTCCCTCTATAGTCCGGATAACTCTGCCTTCTTGCGTGCTCCCCTGCCCTTTATAAATAAATACATTTGTTAAATGTATCAGTTCATTGGCTGTGTTCTTCTCCATTGGCTTAGCATGACACGTGTTGGAAAATTATAAAGGCTGTTGCCGCTGTAAATGCGAATTCGACTGACGGAACTTCGGCAACTGTCCGCTCGGGTTGCGCACGGGTCGGGCCCGCTAACGGCTCGACTCGTACGAGGGCCGTCGAGGGTGTGAGTACTCGGTAACTTGCCACGTGGAGCTCTAGGTATTTTGAAGATTGGCAAATAACCGTGTACCATGTGGTGGAATTATTGACGACTTTCGGTCCGATAAGGACCTGTCGGCTCCGGAGTTGTCCGGGTGACGACCTATAAATTCCGGGTGTTCGGTAGAGTCGACCCTACTGCTCCACCTAGCGGTCGTGCTCGCAGCCGATACCCGGCCGCAACATATGTAGGTTATGGATTTCAGAATCGGATCCGACTAATGCACACAACATTCAGGTCCCCTCAGACAGAATATTTCCATAAATGCATGTCCAGACAGACCCATCCCCTTGTCGACTGGGTTCTAACTCTTTGATGCATTGGAGAAGGGTATAGAACAGATTCACTTTCTTATGGATCGCCTTTCCTCTTAAAACATGTTCATGCACGCGAGAGATAGCCGTTAGCCAAATGGAGACTCATTCTACCCCTTCCATCAGGACACTTTGGACTAACAGGATAATTGATTAAACACACCATGGGTTTTTCAACATTTCATTCATTCTGACGGTCAAATACGGCTGTGGATCATTTACCTCACCCACCTCTCTTCCATTGACGCCGACACCGCCCGTTCGGCAGCTCATGGACGCTGGTTGGCTCTGCTCATGTCAGGCCGAATGGGAGGCGATGGCTGCCGTTGACGTCTTATGAGTGCCCCACGTTTTCACTCGGCAATTCCGGCAAATGACCGCCCTTTGACGCCCGTCCAGCGTCCCAAACGTGGTGTTGTGGGCGGGCCTGTGTTGATTGGGGGTTGCATCTCGCTCTGGTAAGGAAGGGATGATCGCGAGATTGACGGTTGGAGGACACGTGCAACGATGTGCCAATAGGCAAGCTGGATTTGGCTTAATTCTGCTTGAGGCTCTGCCCACACTGGTCACCTATAAAAAGGATGGGAGGACCGTCATCCTGACAGTTGGTGAAGTTCCTGACCAATGCTGGCAGCTCCTTACAGTTCCTGACCATTGCTGGCAGCTCCTTACAGTTCCTGGCCATTGCTGGCAGCTCCTTACAGTTCCTGACCATTGCTGACAGCTCCTGACAGTTGGTGATGTTTTGGACCGTTCCTGCTGGTTCTGCTCGGTACCTGCTCTTGGCGTACCTGATTCCTGGCGTACCTGATGCTTGGTGTACCTGATTCTTGGCGATGACGACGTGACGTCAATTGGTGTTCGAGCCTGTTTGCGGTGGTGCACGGCGAGGCAGGGCGCTGGCAGCAAACCAAGGCAGCCTCCCACATTTTTGATTTTGGGACATTTATTGGACACACAACGACTTTGCCTTGGTAAGCCGAGACCGGATTTATTTTCCCCTGAATGATCTGCTGGGTACCCTTGTCTCATGTTTCATCGTTAAGTAAGGCATAGTGATAAGCATCTGCTCTTTGTCTGTTTTTCTATCAATGCCTGTTGATTCTTTATTTGTTTGAATTTACCTATTTACACCAGAAGGAAATAAAAAGTTCTTCTGTTTATTTATTTTTCTTATTAATAAATTCCTTGTTGACGTTTCAACCTGTCCGTACTTGTCCTTTCCTTCCAATGATCCAGCATTTCCGAAACCTAGATAGACTGGGAGGTAATTCCCAAACTAATTACCTGTCATAGTCACAATGCACCAGCGGTAAACGCTCGGCCGCCATACTTAAGATCTAATCAAGATAAGATTGGTGCATTGCCGAGGGCACGTTCCCTGGTCAGGAAGCCAGGTGACCTCTAGTAAACAGAAAATTAGACGGTGGACACTGGAACTCATAGTTAACTGATTGGTGTTTGTGGTTGTAAAGCAACTCACCGTACAATGAAGTTAATTGTGAGCGGTGGCTCAGGTCTGTTCTTCCGAGAAACAAGGATTAATCCTCATAATATACTCCATATTCTCATTGGAAACTTTGTTGCGATGGCAAAACCCAACCACACATACACCTTAATACGGGTATTTCACCCAAGAAGGAAACCCCTTTGGAAGGGGGAGGGGGACAAATGAAGTCGCTACAACCTCCATTGTGTGACCCTCAGTACTCCTGTCAAGTTTGGTTGAGAATGGATAAGTAACGACCTCATGTATCACAGACAGGCAGACAGACACCAAATTGCATATTTTAGTGTGATTTTTGGGAGTCAGATTTATGTCCAGGAACACAGCAGTAATGTTTAACCATTTTTTATGCCGCTCTTTCACTTAAATGTTGAAAATTGTGTTTAAAAGACTATTTCATTAGATTTTGCATTAGCAATTGCAGGTTAAAAGTGCCCGCATCACTGAAACGCACACACAGCGCATGCGTGAAAGGTTCATTTAATATTAACACGTCATTTTGAAAAGTCCTGTATTGCGGAGGAGGAAGAAGATGAGGAAGAGGAGGAAGATGAGAAAGAAGAGGAAGAAGAAGAGGAAGAAGAGGAGAAAGAGGAGCATGTTTTAGGCACGCGTGCTGAATTACTCTCATCGCTAGCCTCAAAGAAAAGCTTCCCCAATACTAAATCAACATACCAGAGCAGATGATACCAATAATCTTTGCTTGCTTGCAGATGTAGTTCACAAACTTAATGTCACTGACAGCCACATATATCCCTTGTGCAAATTGGGTACACTAAGGGAGTGGCTTATTATATTGTTGAGGACACTGGATTTTCCTCCCAGAGGTTTGTTGGACATCCTCATAAGAGCTGTTCCACAGTAATATACTACATTTAAGGGTCTTATTTCAGGAGCTATCACAGAATTCTAAAGTACCGTAGAATACCACCAACATGATTTAGGTGTATATAAATGTAGATATATACTATTTATAGCAAAACCGCTATTGTCCTAAAATTAAAGCGTGCAGATAAAATTTTATTCACTGTGATGGGAATAAATCTTTGTCTCAAGTGTTATATTAAAAACTAAATAGATTTACCAAGAGTTTTATATGAACACATACGTTTTTGATCGAGACTGGTTTAGATTATATGTGTAAAAAAGACTTTACTTATGATATCCCACACCCTGAATTTGCCAAAAATATACTTTAATGTGAATGCTGGGGGTTGAAAACAGAGTAACAATCGTTATGCTATCGGTCATTCGTCATGAAAGAAACAAAATGCTCAAGCTGCACAACCTTTAAAATATGGTCTTGTTATTTTTGTGATAACATAACTTAACCTAAATGACAAATGTGTAACAAAGGATAACATTAGTGGTAAGTCCATTATCGCCGTAAAAGCTGTACAAAAATCTGGCTTTCCGATTGCGCACCAAAGTCACGTTTGTACAGAAGGCTTTGAGCTATTTCTGTTATGAAGGACAGACACCCCATCATAAATTGTGCTGGGTTAGATTATCTTCTTACTGTTGGATTCCAGTAGTGGAGGGGTCAGTCTTTTATTTCCCCTCATTTGCAAGATAAACTGGACACACTTAATGTGGACTATGTATGCAACACAATGGTTACCCATTAGTGTGGAAAGGCTCATAAAGGATTTAAATTCCAAGCTTCAGGAAGTCATTAGTTTCAGAACTGCAAGTCACAACTACATTGTTGTCACTAAATGAATAAATAAATAAAAATCACCTGCTTCATTAACCTTCAGGGTGGGAACACTGCCTACCACACCTGGTCTGGTAAACATGTGATACTAGTCCACCCATTGTGGTCGACTATAATTCCATCACCTTGCCATAGGTCATTCTGAATGACAATGGGTCATAACCTTTTCTTACTTGGAACTTCAAATTAATTTTTTAAAAGCCAGTTCTTCTTGGATCAACCATACAAATAAAGCGGTCAACAGGGCACTTTCTGATTGGGTGTCCTGTCAGATAACTTTAACTCTCGTCAAGATCACATGTCCAAGCTTCTTCAGTTCTCTTTACTTCCACCTCAAGGATCACCTCCCATTTCATAATGCTCTTACCAGCTGTCTTTCACAATGGAAGGTCGACTGCAATAGTGTATTCGACTAACCCTAACCCTAACCAAGCATAATCATCGAGTTCCATCAAGTCGTGTCCGACCTTGGTGACGATCATGATCAGATTTCTCCAAACATCCCTATGCTGCACCACTTTCCAAAGTTCTACACAGCTTGGTTGCAGCCTTCACCCTCATCCATCCAGCACATACAAGTTCTGCCTCTTCCTCTTATTCTTGTTCCTTCAACCATAGCCACATGGTTGATTTCTCCAGACTTTCAATTTCTGTTTGCGTTGTGTGTCCAAAAGCATGACAGTTTCCATTTCACATCAGTGCTTCTACTGTACATGGTGGCTAATTTCTCAAGCACCGATTTGTTTGCTCTTCTAGCAGTCCATGGAATGTTTTACATTCGTCTCCATCACCACGTTCAAAAACTGTCAATCTTCTTCGTTTTCACCGTCCATGACACATCCATGCATTGCCACTGGAGGTTCACTAGAGCAGTTGGTTTGAATTGTAACATTTTTCCCTTTGCAGATCTTTGTAAATCTTGACGTTGATGTTCTCCCCAACACTAACGGTCTATTAATTTCTCCTCCACATTCACCACTCACTTCAATTAAAGAACCCAGGAAGATGAAACTCTCCACCATTTCCATATGATCGGCTAACAATCTGAACAGTCGATCATCTCAGTTGATAAGATTTTGGTCTTTTTTTAGGTTAAATTATTATAGACCAACTTTTAGGATAAACCCATAGCCTGGTGTTGGCTCAGTGGTTAGGGTGGCAGCTTGGGATCCTAGGGTCCTGAGTTCAAGCCCAGTCAGCTGCTGAATTAATACACCAGGGGGTTGACTCAGCCTGTCATCCTTCGAGGTCGGTGAAATAAGTACCAGTTCCAGTGTGTGTACTGGTAGAGGGGCACTGTATCAGCGACACAGTCGCGCTTCAAGAAATGATAGCTACCCCGGCAGCTAAGCTGCCATACGGACCACACACACCAGGATAAACCCATGATACACCTACCTGAGATCTTCACCTCACCCTCCCTACTTGCCTCCATCTATATAAACTACCTCCATGCTTTGTTTCTTCCACGCACAATAGCTGTTCACACCGTTAAAGCAATCTACATAACACATATGCAATGGAGAATTATTTTTGTTTATTTTAACTTCTGCATCCCAAATTCAACGTCCATACGTTGTCCTTCTAGCAACCTCCACCCCAACCAACATCCTCATCTCATCCTCCTCCTCCTCCTCCTCGAAACCTACTCCCTCCGCTTATGTTAATTCCCCTGCCGCACAGATGAAGACGGACGATACGATACATATACGTAAAAGAAGGTAAGTTAAACAACGTGCTGATCACCAAGAACACAAGCAGGACCGGATACATTTCCGAGCCTCATTACTTCAGTTGTCAGTCAGGTAGCGGTGACGCCATTGCGTGTAAACCCTCCTACTCATCCCGTCTATACGTCGCGAGGGCAGCCTTTCCTTCCAAACAACACAAACAAGCCCAATGAAGAGATTTAGACGAGCAGGGTGGCCACGACAGTAATCCACCAAACAGGTGATGTGCTGTGAGGTCGGATGGAAACCAAGACCTTTGGATCCCGAGTCTCAGGCTCATTACTTCGATTGAGTGTGACAAACAAGCAAAAAAAATCACCAACAGGAAAAGCACATCCATCACGGTCCATTCCTCAGCAGCTTTACCTCAGCGTGCCTCGGCCTCAGCTCTGAAGTACAGCTCAGGCTACCTGCATTCGGCCTGGCTCTTCCACATGGCTGCTCCGCCCGGAACACGCGTACATCCTTCGTATTTGATGCGTGTCCTCAACGAAATGTTTTTAAAATCCCGAAATCAACCGCTCTATCTCTCGTCTGTGTGTTACACACGACGCTCGAGCCAGACGGCGGCAAAGCACTCACTTCCTCCGCACACATCCGGAACTACTTCCTCAGGAAAAAAAAAACTATCCTCTTTAACCTATGTTATTATTGCTGTATTAATTTAATAATTCATGTCGTCATTATTATTCCCATCAGGGCTTTCACCTGCAGTTCGATGAACACGCGTTTTTGATTTTTCGTTATATCGTCAGTTTGTTCTTAGGACGGCACTTGCCTCTGACGTGGTCGAGGTGTAAAGGTCTTGGCGTGGCAATCATCGCCACAGAGACCGGCGCGAGAGAACTCGCTGCGCGGCTCCCGCGCATCCCCTCCGGATGCTGCACCATTGGAGTCGCCACGCTGGAGCCTTCCGTGGAAATGCTGACGCGGCTGTGTCGTCTAAAATACAAGGAACTTGGACGCAAGAGTTGCCCATCGTGCCTGCTGTGAGAATTTACGGTGCCTGGTAATATATATATTTTTTTATACATATGTATATACATATACATATACATATACATATACATAAACCGGGCGTAGTGGCGTGCGCCTGTAATCCGGCTACTCGGAGGCTTGGGTTGGAGGATCGCTCGAGGACGGGAGCTCTACGCTGGGCCACGCTCTGAGAGGGTGTAGGGCAGCCCGGAATCATGGCGAAACCCAATCCTTTACCCTGTGTCGTAAGAGGCGACCAGGGTTGCGTCAGGAAGGGCATCCGGCGTAAAACCTATGCCAATCATAATGGATGATCCGCTGTGGCGACCCCTAACGGGAGCAGCCGAAAGACGAACAACAACATATATATATATCTGCAAAAGTAGGTATACAGTAAGGATTATACCAGTATTATAATAGTGGTGCTAGGATTCATTTAATAATTCATAATTCATTACTGTATACCTACTTTTGCAGCCCCCTATATATACAGTTAAGCCAAAATTATTCATACCCTTGCTGAATTTGGAGTATTTTGAATCGTGTTATTTGAGGAATGAGTTTCTTCTGGCTTCAGTTACATAAGAATGTGACAAACAGCTGAAAGAATCACTGCAAGAGACATTTCAAGAAATACATTGTGTCGGGGTATTTTATTGATAGATTTACAAAAAATGTCATGTCCAGAATTATTCATACCCTTGCTTAGATCAGTTCAAAGTCACATTCAGTAATCAATGGAAAAGCCTCTGTTTGTGATTACAGCCTCAAACGGTTTTTCTACTTGCTCACAAGGTTTTTGCATGTCTCTACAGGGATTTTGACCACTCCTCCTTCGCGAAGGTCTCCAGGTCTTTGAGGTTGAAGGCTTCCTTGCCATCACTCCGGTCTTGAGCTCCCTCCACAGATTCTCGATTGGGTTGAGGTCCGGACTTGGCTTGGCCACTCTCGAACGTCTACATCATTATCCCGGAACCATTTCTTGACTGACTTGGCGGTGTGTTTTGGATCGTTGTCCTGCTGATACGTCCGATGCTCCCGAGGTGAATTTTTCTCTGCGGACTGTTTGATGTTTTCCTCAAGAATCTTGATGTACTGCTCCTTTTTCATGATGCCATCCACTTTGACGAGATTGCCGGGCCACTGGCTGTGAAACATCCCCAAAGCATTATACTCCCGCCTCCATGCTTGACGGTCGGGACTGTGTTCTTAGGGTTGTATGCTTCACCTTTCTTTCGCCAAACGAAAGCAACATCTCTGTGCCCAAAAGCTCCATCTTCGTCTCATCCGACCCAGAACTGAGGACCAAAAGCTTGGATCTTTGTCCAGGTGAGCTTTTGCAAGGGCTAGACGAGCCTTTCTGTGCCTGGGATGGAGGAGTGGAGTCTTTCTTGTGTCGGCGTCCATGGAGACCCCCCTTGTGCAACGTCCGCTGGAGTGTCTGCCTTGATATCTTGGTCCCAGACTCGCCAAGGTTGTTCAGGAGAGCCTTAATAGGATCCGTGGATTGTTGTTGGCCTCTCGTCATACTTTTCTTGGGTCCCCAGACTCGCCAAGGTTGTTCAGGAGAGCCTTAATAGTGATCCGTGGATTGTTGTTGGCCTCTCGTCATACTTTTCTTGCCAGACGAGGCGACACCTTTGGCTTCCGTAAACACAATGTTTTTTAG
>CM068968.1:23542709-23554491 GCA_035128595.1 Eptatretus atami
GGGGAGGGGGGGATAAAACATGAATTCCTCCGGATTTTTTTGCAATCGAGTGTGAAGCAACATAGGATAAGCGAGTGTGAAAAATAACACGGAGGCCTCTTACTCGCGAAGTCGTGACACAATTGAGGGTTCTGAAACGTCACTCGTAATACCCTTCTCCCACCACTACCACCGGGAGTGCGTGACACGGTACACATTGACGAAGAAAATTTGCATCGACCACCTTCAACAAAACTCTGGTGAGGTGTTGAGAAAATGAAGTCGCTTCAACCTTTGCCGTATGACCCGTAGTCCCCTTGGCACGTTTACGTTGAGATTGCATAAGTAACGACCGAATCATCGTCGTCAGGCAGACTGATGTAAAAACGCGTATTTTAGTGTGCTGACAGATTGCCAGGGCTCACGGGGCCACACTGCCCTCCGCACCATCATCGCACACCTGGATATGGAAAGCAAGCCAAATGTTGTCCTGTGATCAACCTGATGTGGTCTACACATCTGGGTTGTACACAACTCAACGACTGCATGCCCATGACATATTGTTGTGAATCTGGAAGCCATGAGCACACAACATTCAGGTCCTATAGCTGTTATTTCGATATAGTGTAGTAGATAGTAGAAAAATCGTCAAATTATGATACAAGCATCAAATTTGGCATTTCTGTTCTGCAGGGCTTTCTGATCAAATCTCCCGATTGGCCATTTGAAAATCCAAATTTTTCAAAATTTGGATTTTCAAATGGTCAATCAGGCAGATTATTAGAATCCTCTGGAGAACAAATGTCCAAATTTGATGCTTGTATCATAATTTGCACGATTCCTCTCAAAAATTGCTGTTATCTGCCCCACTAAGAATAACACTCTGCTTTTAGTCTATAAATTAAGGGGAGCTGATGCAATCATTCTCAGGTCAGTGTCAGCATGGCGAAGAAGAAAGAAGTCAGTGAGGACCTTTGGTTGTGCATTGTGAATACTCACAAGGAGGGAAAGGCTACAAAGCTATAAGCAGTTCCGAGTGCCAGTTGCCACCCATCAAAGCATAATTAGGAAGTACAAGGAGTTCCACACTGTAAAAAACATTGTGGTCGGAACCAAAGGTGTCGCCTCGTCTGGCAAGAAAAGTATGACGAAGGCCAACAACAATCCACGGATCACTATTAAGGCTCTCCTGAACAACCTTGGCGAGTCTGGGACCCAAGAAAAGTATGACGAGAGGCCAACAACAATCCACGGATCACTATTAAGGTCTCCTGAACAACCTTGGCGGAGTCTTGGACCAAGATATCAAGGCAGACACTCCAGCGGACGTTGCACAAGGGGTCTCCATGGACGCGACCAAGAAAGACTCCACTCCTCCATCCCAGGCACAGAAAGCTCGTCTAGCCCTTGCAAAAGCTCACCTGGACAAAGATCCAAGCTTTTGGTCCTCAGTTCTGGGTCGGATGAGACGAAGATGGAGCTTTTCGGGCACAGAGATGTTGCTTTCGTTTGGCGAAAGAAAGGTGAAGCATACAACCCTAAGAACACAGTCCCGACCGTCAAGCATGGAGCGGGAGTATAATGCTTTGGGGATGTTTCACAGCCAGTGGGCCCGGCAATCTCGTCAAAGTGGATGGCATCATGAAAAAGGAGCAGTACATCAAGTTCTTGAGGAAAACATCAAACAGTCCGCAGAGAAACTTCACCTCGGGGAGCATCGACGTATCAGCAGGACAACGATCCAAACACACACCGCAAGTCAGTCAAGAAAGGTTCCGGGATAATGATGTAGACGTTCGAGAGTGGCCAAGCAAAGTCCGGACCTCAACCCAATCGAGAATCTGTGGAGGGAGCTCAAGACCGAGTGATGGCAAGGAAGCCTTCCACCTCAAAGACCTGGAGACCTTCGCGAAGAGGAGTGGTCAAAATCCTGTAGAGACATGCAAAAACCTTGTGAGCAAGTAGAAAAACCGTTTGAGGCTGTAATCACAAACAGAGGCTTTTCCATTGATTACTGAATGTGACTTTGAACTGATCTAAGCAAGGGTATGAATAATTCTGGACATGACATTTTTTTGTAAATCTATCAATAAAATACCCCCGACACAATGTATTTCTTGAAATGTCTCTTGCAGTGATTCTTCAGCTGTTTGTCACATTTTATGTAACTGAAGCCAGAAGAACTCATTCCTCAAATAACACGATTCAAAATACTCAAATTCAGCAAGGGTATGAATAATTTTGGGCTTAACTGTATATATAGGGGGCTGCAAAAGTAGGTATACAGTAATGAATTATGAATTATTAAATGAATCCTAGCACCACTATTATAATACTGGTATAATCCTTACTGTATACTACTTTTGCAGATATATTATATTGTTGTTGTTCGTCTTTCGGCTGCTCCGTTGGGGTCGCCACAGCGGATCATCCATTATATTTGGCATAGGTTTTACGCCGGATGCCCTTCCTGACGCAACCCTGGTCGCCTCTTACGACACAGGGATAAGGATTGGGTTTCGCCATGATTCCGGGCTGCCCTACACCCTCTCAGAGCGTGGCCCAGCGTAGAGCTCCGTCCTCGAGCGATCCTCCAACCCAAGCCTCCGAGTAGCCGGATTACAGGCGCACGCCACTACGCCCGGTTTATGTATATGTATATGTATATGTATATGTATATGTATATAATATGTATAAAAAAAAATATATATATTTACCAGGCACCGTAAATTCTCACAGCAGGCACGATGGGCAACTCTTGCGTCCAAGTTCCTTGTATTTTAGACGACACAGCCGCGTCAGCATTTCCACGGAAGGCTCCAGCGTGGCGCTCCAATGGTGCAGCATCCGGAGGGGATGCGCGGGAGCCGCGCAGCGAGTTCTCTCGCGCCGGTCTCTTGTGCGATGATTGGCCACGCCAAGACCTTTACACCTCGACCACGTCAGAGGCAAGTGCCGTCCGTAAGAACAAACTGACGATATAACGAAAAATCAAAAACGCGTGTTCATCGAACATGCAGGTGAAAGCCCTGATGGGGAATAATAATGACGACATGAATTATTAAATTAATACAGCAATAATAACATGAGGTTAAAGAGGATAGTTTTTTTTTTCCTGAGGAAGTAGTTCCGGATGTTGGAGGAAGTGAGTGCTTTGCCGCCGTCTGGCTCGAGCGTCGGTGTGTAACACACAGACGAGAGATAGAGCGGTTGATTTCGGGATTTTAAAAACATTTCGTTGAGGACGCATCAAATACGGAAGGATGTACGCGTTTCCGGGCGGAGCAGCCATGTGGAAGAGCCAGGCCGAATGCAGGTAGCTGAGCTGTACTTCAGAGCTGAGGCCGAGGCACGCTGAGGTAAAGCTGCTGAGGAATGGACCGTGATGGATGTGCTTTCCTGTTGGTGATTTTTTTGCTTGTTTGTCACACTCAATCGAAGTAATGAGCCTGAGACTCGGGAATCCAAAGGTCTTGGTTCCATCCGACCTCACAGCACATCACCTGTTTGGTGGATTACTGTCGTGGCCACCCTGCTCGTCTAATCTCTTCATTTGGGCTTGTTTGTGTTGTTTGGAAGGAAAGGCTGCCCTCGGACGTATAGACGGGATGAGTAGAGGGTTTACACGCAATGGCGTCACCGCTACCTGACTGACAACTGAAGTAATGAGGCTCGGGAAATATCCGGTCCTGCTTGTGTTCTTGGTGATCAGCACGTTGTTTAACTTACCTTCTTGTACGTATGTATCGTATCGTCCGTCTTCATCTGTGCGGCAGGGGAATTAACATAAGCGGAGGGAGTAGGTTTCGAGGAGGAGAGGAGGATGAGGATGAGGATGTTGGTTGGGGTGGAGGTTGCTAGAAGGACAACGTATGGACGTTGAATTGGGATGCAGAAGTTAAAATAAACAAAAATAATTCTCCATTGCATATGTGTTATGTAGATTGCTTTACGGTGTGAACAGCTATTGTGCGTGGAAGAAACAAAGCATGGAGGGTAGTTTATATAGATGAGGCAAGTAGGGAGGGTGAGGTGAAGATCTCAGTAGGTGTATCATGGGTTTATCCTGGTGTGTGTGGTCCGTATGGCAGCTTAGCTGCCGGGGTAGCTATCATTTCTTGAAGCGCGACTGTGTCGCTGATACAGTGCCCCTCTACCAGTACACACACTGGAACTGGTACTTATTTCACCGACCTCGGAAGGATGACAGGCTGAGTCAACCCCCTGGTGTATTAATTCAGCGCTGACTGGGCTTGAACTCAGGACCCTAGATCCCAAGCTGCCACCCTAACCACTGAGCCAACACCAGGCTATGGGTTATCCTAAAAGTTGGTCTTTAATAATTTAACTAAAAAAAGACCAAAATCTTATCAACTGAGATGATCGACGTGTTCAAAGTTAGCCGATCATATGGAAATGGTGGAGAGTTTCATCTTCCTGGGTTCTTTAATTGAAGTGAGTGGGAAGTGGAGGAGAAATTAATAGACCGTTAGTGTTGGGGAGAACATCACGTCAAGATTTACAAAGATCTGCAAAGGAAAAATGTTACAATTCAACCAACTGCTCTAGTGAACCTCCAGTGCAATGCATGGATGTTGTCATGGACGGTGAAAACGAAGAAGATTGACAGTTTTTGAACGTGGTGATGGACGAGATGTAAAACATTCCATGGACTGCTAGAAGAGCAAACAAATCGGTGCTTGAAAAATTAGACCACCATGTACAGTAGAAGCACTGATGCTGAAATGGAAACTGTCATGCTTTTGGACACACACGCAAACAGAAATTGAAACTGGAGAAATCAACCATGTGGCTATGTTGAAGGAACAAGAATAAGAGGAAGAGGCAGAACTTGTATGTGCTGGATGGATGAGGGTGAAGGCTGCAACCAAGCTGTTAGAACTTTGGAAAGTGGTGCAGCATAGGGATGTTTGGAGAAATCTGATCATGATTGTCACCAAAGGTCGGACACGACTTGATGGAACTCGATATTATATGCTTGGTTAGGGTTAGGGTTAGTCGAATACACTATTGCAGTCGACCTTCCATTTGAAAGACAGCTGGTAAGAGCTTATGAAATAGGGAGTGATCCTTGAGGTGGAAGTAAAGAGAACTGAAGAAGCTTGGACATGTGATCTTGACGAGAGTTAAAGTTATCATGACAGACACCCAATCAGAAGTGCCCCTGTTGACCGCTTTATTTGTATGGTTGATCCAAGAAGAACTGGCTTTTAAAAAATTAAATTGAAGTTCCAAGTAAGAAAAGGTTATGACCCATTGTCATTCAGAATGACCTATGGCAAGGTGATGGAATTATAGTCGACCACAATGGGTGGACTAGTATCACATGTTTACCAGACCAGGTGTGGTAGGCAGGTTCCCACCCTGAAGGTTAATGAAGCAGGTGATTTTATTTATTTATTCATTTAGTGACAACAATGTAGTTGTGACTGCAGTTCTGAAACTAATGACTTCCTGAAGCTTGGAATTTAAATCCTTTATGAGCCTTTCCACACTAATGGGTAACCATTGTGTTGCATACATAGTCCACATTAAGTGTGTCCAGTTTATCTTGCAAATGAGGGGAAATAAAAGACTGACCCCTCCACTACTGGAATCCAACAGTAAGAAGATAATCAACCCAGCACAATTTATTGATGGGGTGTTCTGTCTTCATTAACAGAAATAGCTCAAAGCCTTCTGTAACAAACGTGACTTTGGTGCGCAATCGGAAAGCCAGATTTTTGTACAGCTTTTACGGCGATATGGACTTACCACTAATGTTATCCTTTGTTACACATTTGTTCAATTAGTGTTAATTATGTTATCACAAAAATAACAAACCATATTTTTTAAAGGTTGTGAGCTTGAGCATTTTGTTTCTTCATGACGAATTGACCGATAGCATAACGATTGTTACTCTGTTTTCAACCCCCAGCATTCACATTAAAGTATATTTTGGCAAATTCAGGGTGTGGGATATCATAAGTAAAGTCTTTTTACACATATAATCTAAACCAGTCTCGATCAAAAACGTATGTGTTCATATAAAACTCTTGGTAAATCTATTTAGTTTTTAATATAACACTTAGACAAAGATTTATTCCCATCACAGTGAATAAAATTTTATCTGCACGCTTTAATTTTAGGACAATAGCGGTTTGCTATAAATAGTATATATCTACATTTATATACACCTAAATCATGTTGGTGGTATTCTACGGATACTTTAGAGGATTCTGTGATAGCTCCTGAAAATAAGACCCTTAAATGTAGTATATTACTGTGGAACAGCTCTTATGAGGATGTCAACCAAAAACCTCTGGGAGGAAAATCCAGTGTCCTCAACAATATAATAAGCCACTGCCCTTAGTGTACCCAATTTGCACAAGGATATATGTGGCTGTCAGTGACATTAAGTTTGTGAACTACATCTGCAAGCAAGCAAAGATTATTTGTATCACTGCTCTGGTATGTTGATTTGAGTTGGGGAAGCTTTTCTTTGAGGGCTAGCGATGAGAGTAATTCAGCAGCCGTGCCATAAACATGCTCCTCTTTCTCCTCTTCTTCCTCTTCTTCTTCCTCTTCTTTCTCATCTTCTCCTCTTCCTCATCTTCTTCCTCCCGCAATACAGGACTTTTCAAATGACGTGTTAATATTAAATGAACCTTTCACGCATGCGCTGTGTGTCGTTTTCAGTGATGCGGGCACTTTTAACCTGCAATTGCTAATGCAAAATCTAAGTGAAATAGTTCTTTTAAAACACAATTTTCAACATTTAAGTGAAAGACGCGCATAAAAATGGTTAAACATTACTGCTGTGTTCCTGGACATAAATCTGACTCCCAAAAATCACACTAAAATATGCAATTTGGTGTCTGTCTGCCTGTCTGTGATACATTGAGGTCGTTACTTATCCATTCTCAACCAAACTTGACAGGAGTACTGAGGGTCACACAATGGAGGTTGTAGCGACTTCATTTGTCCCCTCCCCTTCCAAGGGGTTTCTCTTCTTGGGTGAAATACCCGTATTAAGGTGTATGTGTGGTTGGGTTTTGTCATCGCAACAAAGTTTCCAATATAATGGAGTTAATTATGAGGGATTAATCCTTGGTTCTTCTCGGAAGACAGACCTGGAGCCACCGCTCACAATTAACTTCATTGTACGGTGAGTTTGTACAACCACAAACACCAATCAGTTAACTATGAGTTCCAGTGTCCACCGTCTAATTTTCTGTTTAACTAGAGGTCACCTGGCTTCCTGACCGGGAACGTGCCCTCGGCAATCACCAATCTTTCTTGATTAGATCTTAAGTTATGGCGCCGAGCGTTTACCGCTGGTGCATGGATGACTATGACAGGTAAATAGTTTGGGAATTACTCCCAGTCTATCTAGGTTTCGGACAATGCTGGATCATTGGAAGGAAAGGACAAGTACGGACAGGTTGAAACTCAACAAGGAATTTATTAATAAGAAAAATAAATAAACAGAAGAACTTTTTATTTCCTTCTGGTGTAAATAGTAAATTCAAACAAATAAGAATCAACAGGCATTGATAGAAAAAACAGACAAAGAGCAGATGCTTATCACTATGCCTTACTTAACGATGAAACATGAGACAAGGGTACCAGCAGATCATTCAGGGGAAAATAATCCGGTCTCGCTTACCAAGGCAGAAGTCGTGTGTGTCCAATAAATGTCCCAAAATCCAAAAATGGGAGGCTGCCTTGGTTTGCTGCCAGCGCCCTGCTCTCCGCGTGCACCCACCGCAAACAGGCTCGAACACCAATTGGACGTCACGTCGTCATCGCCAAGAATCAGGTACACCAAGCATCAGGTACGCCAGGAATCAGGTACGCCAAGAGCAGGTACCGAGCAGAACCACAGGAACGGTCCAACCATCACCAACTTCAGGAGCTGTCAGGCAATGGTCAGGAACGTAAGAGCTCCGGCAATGGCCAGAACTGAGGAGCGCCAGCACTTTGGCAGGATAGCTTAAGGAGCTGCCAGCATTGGTCGGAACTTCACCAACTGTCAGAGATACGGTCCTCCCATCCTTTTTATAGGTGACCACGTGGGGCAGAGCCTCAAGCAGAATTAAGCCAAATCCGCTTGCCTATTGGCCATCGTTGCACGTGTCCTCAACCGTCAATCTCGCGATCATCCCTTCCTTACCAGAGCGAGATGCAACCCCCAATCAACACAGGCCCGCCCACAACACCACGTTTGGGACGCTGGACGGGCGTCAAAGGGCGGTCATTTGCCGGAATTGCCGAGTGAAAACGTGGGGCACTCATAAGACGTCAACGCAGCCATGCCTCCCATTCGGCCTGACATGAGCAGAGCCAACCAGCGTCCATGGAGCTGCCGAAGGGGGTGTCGGGCGTCAATGGAAGAGAGGTGGGTGAGGTAAATGATCCACAGCCGTATTTGACCTCAGAATGAATGAAAATTGAAAAACCATGTGTGTTTAATCAAATTATCCTGTTAGTCCAAAGTGTCCTGTATGGAAGGGTAGAATGAGTCTCCATTTGGCTAACGGCTATCTCTCGCGTGCATGAATCATGTTTTAAAGAGGAAAGGCGATCCATAAGAAAGTGAATCTGTTCTATACCCTTCTCCAATGCACACAAGGAGTTAGAATCCCAGTCGACAAGGGGATGGGTCTGTCTGACATGCATTTATGGAAAATATCTGTCTGAGGACCTGAATGTTGTGTGCATTAGTCGGATCCGATTCTGAAATCCATAACCTACATTGTTGCGGCCGGGTATCGGCTCGAGCACGACCGCTAGTGGAGCATAGGGTCGACTCTACCGAAAACACCCGGAATTATAGGTCGTCACCCCGGACAACTCCGGAGCCGACAGGTCCTTATCGACCGAAAGTCGTCAATAATTCCACCACATGGTACACGGTTATTTGCCAATCTTCAAAATACCTAGAGCTCCACGTTGGCAAGTTACCGAGTACTCACACCCTCGACGGCCCTCGCTACGAGTCGAGCCGTTAGGCCGCCCGACCCGTCGCAACCCGAGCGGACAGTTGCGAAGTTCCTCAGCGAATTCGCTTTACAGCGGCAACACCCTTTATAATTTACCAACACGTGTCATGCTAACAATAGAAGAACACAGCCAATGAACTGATACATTTAACAAATGTATTATTTATAAAGGGCAGGGGAGCACGCAAAGAAGCAGAGTTATCCGGACTATAGAGGGAATAGCAATTATGTACAAGCACTTATGCAGTTTTATTTATTAATGACTGGCGCCACAAACACACACAAGAACCGGTGGCCACAGCCTTTATTGCGGCCTCCAGCTCAGAGTGAGAGGCGGAGCGAAGACCCAAGCCTGCCTCGGACCTGTCCGCCTCGGCGGTATCGTTGAGCTGGCGGGGGTGGGTGGTGGGGGACTCGGACCTTTCGCGTGTGTGAGGGCGAACCGACAGTCGCTCGGTCGGAGTGGAACGATCACCACTCGTGCCAGGCGAACGCGATCTCCACTCGTGTCCAGCGAACGTATCACCACTCGTGCCAGTGGCGAACGCGATCTCCACTCGTGTCCCCGTTTCTCTCTCCTGTGTCACCGACAGGAGACAACGCGCAGCCGACTTGCAGTTCTTTCGAGGAAGGATCTCTCAAGCCGTGGTCTGGTTCTCGATCGCGCCGCCAACTTCTTCACCCGTCCGGGGGGGAGGGACCCTCCGCCCTCCCCGCTCTCCCTCACTGGAGCCGTTTTGGCGTGCAGAAGTCGGCTCTCGCCCTGTCATTGGCCAAAGACGAGCGGCAAGTCCGTTGATTGGCGCCGGGGGGGGGCGTGGTGACGTCAGCGCGGACCCCTTTCTCACCGTGCGGCGGGGGTCTGATTGGCTGGAGCGGCGGCCACCTCACTCGGTAGCACGCTGATGTGGTCAATGGCCGCCGCGAGGCTCCCTGTGAACTCCGCCCACCAGTGCGTTCATTTGGCGTCGGGGGCCATGAGGCGAGGGGAGTGTGATGTTAGTCTGGCTTGATGTTGAGGAATAGATATCTATGATAATCCCGACTATGCAAGTAGTAGAGATCGTTACAGCGCAGTGGTAGCTTTATTCACCCGATTGAGAGCAAGACGGGGACCAACTAAAAGCATACGTGTAGCCGGTATATAATGCTCTATGAGACCGGTGTTAGGTGGTATGGTGTGATCTAAGGTTCTCTCACACTGGGAAAGATAGTGAGTATGGATATATAAAATATATATGAATAGAGGTATATATTAGGTATGTATATAGTACAGGGAGTCAAAGTAGCGGCCCAATGTCTTTTCGGCATCTCTCTTTGGCATTGGGAAGGTGTATATACAGCAGCTTTAGCGTCGTTCCACCTTATCGTGGCATGTTGTTTTTTCCCAGGCCACTTCAAATGTCAAAAGTAATATCAAGAATAATGATAATAGCATATTAATTACAATATTACCATTACAGTAGTGCAAAATAATATTAATAATAATAATTAACAGTCCAATAATTGGCATTAATAAAAATAAACACGGGATTCCCCCACAGCCACTCCTTCACATAAATTTCAAATTATTTTATGTGATTAGAATAATGGTTTCCTCTTAATCTCACCTGACACCACCAGTAATAAACACAAACGCAAAAATCTGATCCATGTGTGTGTTCCATGACCAAACAACTTTTTTTTGTATACAATGTCGAGGTTCGTATAATAGCTAACACACAGAACGTACGACAAGGGGAGCAGGAGAGAAGGGGGTGGGGAGAAGGACAAAACAATGAGGAACAGAGAGACATGAGGAGATCTGTGGAAGGGAGAGGTATAGTACGGGGTACAAAGGGTATACAAGATGGACATGACAGGAACTTTCAGGAAGGAAAGCAGGGAATTTGAAGGAGGTGGGTTTGCGGTGGATTAACGGGGGAAGAAAAGATCGTGGTTTTGATAAGAGATGGTGGTGAACAGCTGTTTTGAAGACCTGGAGGGAAGAGTGGGATTGAAGAGAGTGTGAGAGTTTGTTCCAAAGGTGGGGAAAAACAGGGAAATGAAAGAGTGAAGGTGAGCAGTGATTCTTGATTTTCGTTGTTTTACCTGAATGAGGTTGCTGGCAGACCTTGACGCCCTGCGAAATATGGGGGGGGGGGCGACATATCTCAGACAGAGCAGGGGGGGGGAGGCCGGAGAGGAGACAGTAGAAGACAAAGACCACCAACCTGTCTGCGGTGAGAGAGTGAGATACCCAAAGACTCAGCCTCATCGCGGGAAATATCAATGATCCTAAATGCCTTGGTTTCCACAGTGTGAAGCCGAGAAAGGTGAGAGGCAGGAGAAACAGCCCAGAGGGGTAAAGCAGTACTCTATCAGGCTGTGGACAAAAGCTTTGTATATGGGCAATAACAGCTCAGGTGTGGCAAGGAAGGACTGCACGATGGAGGAGTGCCCAGTCGGCGACTGGCTTTGGAGGCCAGCTTGGTTATGTGGCTTTCCCAGGAAAGACAATGGCAGATATTGAGACCCAGAAGCTTGAATGAAAGGACATCTTCAAGAGGATTGTTGAGAGAAAGTAGATGTGGGGGGGGGGGGTTCCCGACAGTCCTTTCGAAGAGACATAGTGAGAGTGTGAGATTTTGTCAGGATTGAAAGACATGTTTTCACGTGTTGGACCAGTTTGTGATTTTATCCAGATCTGCAGAGCATGAAAAGGCTGCTGCTTGTCGGTCTGAGGAATGACAGATGGTATGGCAAAGGGTGGAGTCATCAGCAACGGGATAAAGAGGATTTTCCAGAGAGTCAGAGAG
>CM068968.1:23573867-23587428 GCA_035128595.1 Eptatretus atami
GTTACAACAAGCCAATGAGTCGGGCAAGTTACAACCTGTTGCGTATGCTTCCAGAAGCTTGGCGAAAGCCGAAAGAGCCTATGGTATGGTTGATATACTGTATTGGGCTAATATACTGAAAGCATTAGGCTGTGTGTTTGGGGTAACCAAGATGCATCAGTGTTTGTTTGGTCGTAAATTTGAGCTTGAAATGATCACAAACCGCTCACCTTCATTGTTTTCAGAGAACAAGGGAATCAACACCATTGCGTCATCAGGTGTTCAGCGGTGGGCCTTGATGCTGTCTTGTTACAATTTACTATTTGTTACAGGCATGGCACTGGGAATTGTGCTTATGCAATGAGTCGACTGCCGGTACCTGATTCACTGATTGTAAAATACCCCTCAACCTGCTGACCTCGTATTAGCTATGAATGTTGTGTGAGAGTGACAATTCTCCAGTTACTGCTGCTCAAGTGAGGTTGTGGTCTAACAGAGATCCTGTGTTTTTGTAGTTAAGTGTTGTGTTATGACTGGCGATTGGTCCGGTATACCAGACTCAGAAGAGTACAAACCATATTTACATCATAGAGATGAGTTATCTGTCCAGTCAGAATGCTTATCGATGTGTCATCATGCCAAAGCAGTGAAGAGAGAAGTTGGTTTCTGAACTACATAGTCCCACCCTGGTATTGTTTCGATGAAAGCTTCGCAAGGTCTCATGTTTGGTGGCCTGGTATTGATTCTGAACTTGAATCTTGTGTTCATTGTTGTGATACGTGATGCAGCTCAGCAAGTCACCAGCGGAATCACCACTGAGTCTTTGGTCCCGGCCTTCCAAACCTTGGTCCAGGATTCATGTTGACTTTGCAGCGTCCGTTCTTAGGGAAAATGTTCCTTGTTGTCATTGATGCATTTTCCAAGTGGATTGAGTGCTCTATCATTTCGACCAGCACCTCTGCTGCCACCATTGAAAACTTGCGTATCATATTCGCTACTCACGGTCCACCTGATGTGATAGTAAGCAATAATGGTTCGTGTTTTACATGTTAGGAATTTCAGGAATTCATGAGATTGAATGGTATCAAACATGTCCGTTCTGCTGCGTTTAAATTTAAACCCACCTCTAATGGTCAGGCAGAGGGTGCTGTGCAGATTATCAAGCAAGGGTTAAGGCGTGTTACTCCAGGTTCACTTCAAACGCGTTTTTCACGCATGTTGCTCAGTTACAGATCCAGACCACAACTGGAGTGCCTCCAGCCAAATTGCTTATGAAGCGAGAACTCAAAACCAGACCTTCTCTTGTTCATGCTGACATCGGTGAAACTGTTGATAACAAGCGTCAGAGTCAGAAATACTATCGTGATCGAACGTCTGCATCGCGTGACTTTGCTATAAACGATCCAGTTTATGTACTGAACCACGGCCTTGTAGCAAAATGGCTGCCAGTTGTTATTAGCAAGGAAGGAACTTGTTTTTTTTGTGTCGAGCTGAAAGATGGGCATACAGTTCGGAAACGTGGATCAGATCAAGCTGCGTTATATTGAGTTGGTGGATGATGCAAATTCTGTGATTCATCCAGTTATTGTTCCGTTGTCCGAGAATGCAACTGTTGTTTCCGAGGCTGCATCTGAAGTTGTCAGTAATGCGTCTCCACCAGAAGTTTCTGTACCTGTACTCGCTGGCAGTCCGGTGCGTTCGTCCATGTCACCGAAATCTGTGCCTGTAACAACTCCTTTGTGTAGGTCCTCCCATGTATCTAAACATCCAGACCGGGTGGATTTGTAATTAAAGGGGGAGATATTGTGATGTATTGCCCTTCCTTGGGTTTGATGTGAGTGCCGTGTGCGTGACACACAGGACCGGCAATGGAACTGAGTGTTGTCAATAAAACCATCGTGAAGTTGAATGCATTGTGATTAGTCTGATTGTTTGTACATCACGACATTACAGTACCAAACTGAAGTAAATCAAACTAAAATAAATAACAAAAATGCATTATAAGCAAACAGGCTTCCAAAGCATCGTCAAAACGGGTCGGCCGCACCCAGAGTAGGCCCACGTTCAATCTTTCTCTCTCTCTCTCGAAGGCAAAGGTGTAGAGAAGTGAAAAGAAAAACGTCAAAAACACATAGGGATAGGAAAAGACAGAGGGAGGAGGGGACCAAAACACACTGACAACTCACCACAGCACAGAGCAGCTGCACACAGCCACCACACCTGAAAAATGAACGACCACCAGGGGGCGAGAGAGAAAGAGAAAATTGAGACACTTGGTCTTTTTAACATTACAAGCTTCAACTTGGTTACGTTTCCATTGCCTACAGAACTATTAATTCTTGCCAATGAACAGTGCAATCATTCAACCAACACAACATAATGACAAATATTGCCTTGGTAACAAAGTTATTGAAAAGGGAAGATGTAAAAGCTTCGGTAGCTTACATTTCCTTGGGCAATATGAACAGAACTGGTGGATACACAAGTTTGAAAATAAAAAAAACAATAAAATTCACCTTTCAATTAGTCATCAGAAAAATTAAACACTTAACTTTATAACAAAGGACAGCAACATAGTTATTTCACAATTAAATAACTGACTTAAAAAGGGCATCGGAATTTTTGAGGGGGACCGCTGACTGTTTTGATTGATTTAAATCTGCAAGTGCTCAGATAGGAATCATTTCTGGATGTTATTCTTGCCAAATGGCTCAATTTACATCGACAGGCTGCAGTTGCCATGGTGACCTTTGACATTGCTCCACTCTTCCCAAACCTACCTTTCACGGAGCAAAAGGCATGTGCTTTGTGCTTGCATCGTAATCACACACTACTCCGATCATAATTTTCTCAGCAACATATTTAAAATACATAAAGAAACCCAAGCTCTGGTGGGCATTTTAATCTGAGACCCTCAAACCTGAATCGTAGTAGTTACTCTCAGAAAAGTCACACTCCACACTTTTAAAAATAAAGTCGAAAAAGATGAATGACCATGGTCATGCTTGGCAAAAAGTACATACCAGAAGAGCAAGATGTTCACAGAGCTGCTGCAACAAACACAACCTCAAGATATCCAAAACTCACCCCGCTCAACTTCGACCCATCCGCAAAAAAAGGTGATCACCGCAAGTGCACCGGCGCATCTGGGAGAAGGAAGACACCTCGTGACATTCCCAACGCTCCATGCCATGGTATTCAAATGAACAAATAAATATCGAATATGCAGCCCATTCAATACCAAAGGCAAAATGGCACCATATTGAACACCAACAGCCCCAAAGTTGTTTTTTGAAAAATAGCGAGGCTCGTGGAACAGCTAGTATAATGCACGGATTTGAAGCAACAGAACAAAAGGAACAGCAGAAAGAGAAGGGGGAAACGCCAAACGCGGGGTTTAAGGACAAAATTGAGGGAAACTGGACAAATAAGGGATGTGGGAGAAAAGTAGTCAGGGAAACACATGGGGTGGGCTAATGGTCAGAAGCAAACTCAGGAAGGAAAAACGGAAATTTGGAAGGGCTGAGGGGTTGGAGGGTGTTGATGGGGTGGACATCTTGTCTTGAAGACCTGGAGGGAAAATGAGATCGACGAGAATGAGGAAGTTGGTTCCACAGAAGGAAGAAAGAGGAACGAATGAGTGGAGGTGAGCAGCGATCCTGGGATTTTTGGGTTTCACTAGAAGGGGGTTGATGGTGCATCCTGCAGAAGGTTTAAAAAGCAAACAAGAGTTCAGTTTTGGATTTTTATTTTCCTTTAAATTCCCTTTGAAGGATAATGAAGAATAACAACCAAAGCCAACCCCCTTGTTTCCCTCGTTTCAACCACTGGCTCTCCAGATTACGAACTCCATCCGAGATATACAAGAAAGCATCGATTTCTTTACATCGGAATAATTAATCATCAAAATCACGACAATTATGCAGGCAACCATCCATAAAATAAATATTGGGGTGCACGGAACATGCATTTCAGCATTCGTGGTTCATTTTGTGAACAAATCTGGAATCTGACTGCTTATATGGTCTAATGTACAAATACCTTGCAAGCTCTTTACAAATTTTGTTTCCTAGATGTACAAAACTGAAGTTCGTGCTCATTTTGGAGCTTGGCGCATAACATACAAGCATTCTTTTGCCGAAGAATCTTCAAAGCTCCAGCTTATTATTCCCAATCCCTCTCGGATAAAAAATTTTAATTTTTTTTTTTTTTTAAACCATCTTCAAACAAAAGTCAACTTACAAACAACTTTGTCAATGTAACAATTCAGGATACAAATCGATCAAGCACAGAGCGTTTCTTGAGGTCACCAACAGGCTTCGCTCCCTTGCCGACTACGCCAAGCCTTTTTGCTACCACACTCTCGTCTCCCATTTGCGTCTTGGCTCCCAATTCCAAACGTTTTGAAGCAGCAGTCACCGACTTCTTAATCTCTATCCTTTGCCTGGCTCCTCGGATGAGCTGCTTCCTGCGCTGCCGCGAGCTCGCGGAATCCCGTCCCTTCATTCGGTGCCGTAGCTCGATCTTGGGTGCGGCTTCCTCGACTTTGCCGCTCTCCTGGGCCCGTTGCTGCACAGTGGCCGTATCAAGGCGATTCAATTGGCGGGGGTCCAGCGAGATAAGATCCGATGGGATCTTTTCCAGCAGTGCCTTGACCTCCCACTCTTGTCTTTGCTTCTTACTCTGGTATGGATTAACTTCAAGAGCATCAAAATTTGGTTCTCCTGCTCCTGGCACAAGCAAGCTCGAGAAGCCTGCCGAATGTCCCACTCCAAGAATGTCTTCGAACGGACAGAAATGAAGTGAGGAAGCAGCAGCAGACAGGTAATGCGAAAGGTACGGGTCACCAAATTTACCGCTCGACAGCGGCTGATACACCTTGATGTTTCTGCCCGAGGCAATGGCCAACAAACCACGCTGACTGAACTCCAAATGCCCAACACCTCCAAGGATCCCGATGGAGTTCAGTGGAGAGAGAGAACGCAGGTCCCACAGAATAACCTTGCCCTCACCACCTGCTGTAACCATATACTCCCCTCCAGAAGACACGGCAACGGACCGCACCGGACCACGGTGACACAGCATGCTGACAAGTGGCTCTTGACAACTGGGTGCCCACATTCTCACGACACCATTGTGAGTACCGACAGACACGATGGCATTCTGTGGGTTCAGGGCCATGGCCGAGGGGCGTCCAATGCGCATGGGGATGTTGGCAACCTCGGTACCGACGGATACGTCCAGGTAATGCAGGAAAGAGCGCGAGTTGACGCTCGCAAGGAGAAAGTGATGCGGCAGGAAGCGAAGATGCAAAGCGTCGTGGACGCGCTTCACACAGTGCACCTCGATCCCCTGCGAGTCGTACACACCGAGCCAGCGACCCGCGGCCGCGAACCAGCCCTCGGTGTGCAGCCACGATATCGCTCGAACGTTTCCCCCGGCGTGGAACTCGCACGCCAGCTTGTGGCTCCGCCAGGCGATCGCCGCCACGTGTCCGCCGCGACCGCCCAGCAGCAAGCTGCGGCCATTGGCCGAGTAACGCGCAGAGTACGGGCCAAAGTGCGGCAAGGAAAGGTCGAACCTCTTGGCGGCGCTCGCGACGTCCACCGAATCCTTGAGGTCTTCCTGGTGGAGCCTGGCGGTTTCCTCTCCGTCGTCCGCCTCCATGAAGCCCGGCTCGTTGGCAGCGAACGCCGTGTGACGGGCCGCTTGCTCCGCTGCCTTCTCCCGGGTCTTTTCCTGCAGTTTGAGCCGGCTGCGCTCGGTGTCGCCGCGAACCCCGTCCATGGGCTTCGTGGGCCCGCGCCGGTGCTTCTCAACCATGGCCTCCGGGGGTCGCGAGGCGCCGACGAACGGGTCATGTTGATCCTCACCGCGAATCCACTGACGGACGAGTTGCTTCTTCTGGAAGCCTCCGCTCTTCGTTTTCTTCCCTTTGGCTCCTCCACTCGTTTTTCCACCACTCAAACTACGTGCTGCTTTTGATTTTTTCGTCTTTTTGGCTTTTCTCCGCTTCGAGACACCGGTCGCCACCATGATGATGCTTCCCCACGGCCACGTGTTGGCCGATTCGGGAAATGACGTTTAACAACATCCGCTGTTACGTATTTATATTATGTTGTGTTTCAATGACTGTTGGCATTCTTAGTATTATATATTGTAATCCATGAACCTTCGTCTGGGTTGATATTTAGGTTTTGTGTTCGTGACGTCATTACCTAGCGACGAAAAGGAAAAGCGGTAAAATTACAGCACGAGCTAAACGACACACTGAGAGTACGTCACGCAGTCAGTTCCTTCCGAGTTCTTCAATCACCTCTTTATTTCCTTTTTTTTTTTTATGAATCCGTGATTGTTTGAACCACAAATATGCATTTAGTCTCTTGTTCTTTAACGGGCACAATTTATCCCACGTTCTCTTGGTTTTGTCGTTGTTAGTTTATGGCCAAGTCTTTCATGAACTTCGGTTTGTCTGTTCAGCTGATCTCGTTTCAACCTTTGCTTGTTGAGCTTAGTAATTTTGTTGCATTGTTGCCTGGCTCGATAATTTTTTCTTTTTTTGCTATGTTTATCGTCTTGTTCCCTCTATGGGCATAAATCGTGTCGTTTTGTGGAGTGTTGGGGTGGGTGTGGGGCAATATATTCCCTTTCTTCCTTTCTAGTTTCTCTTTCCGTCTCAGTGGGGCTCGTATGTTGTTTGTGTTGTGTGTGTGTGGTTTTACCTTTTTTTCGGTTGTTTATTGTTGTGTGTGGTTTGTTACTCGTGTATGTGTATGTGTTTTTTTTTTGGATGGGATGTTGTGTGGTTTGTGTTACCTTTTGTGTTTGTATGTTTTGTTCGTGGGCCTTGTATGTTTGTCGTGGTATGTGTTTGTTGTGTGGTATGTTTAATGTGTTGTGTGTGTATGTATTAGTGTTGTATGGGTATGTATTGTGTTGTGGTTTACGTGTACATGTGTTATGTGTGTGTGTATGTTGTGTTATTGGTGATGTATGGTGTGTAATTAATTGTTTGTGTGTATCGTTGTTGTTTACGTGTGGTTTACGTGATTGTTGTATGTGTGTGGTTTGTATTGTCGTGTGTTGTACGTTATGTGTGTATGTTGTGTGTGTTTACGTGTTGTGTGTGTTGTTGTGTACGTGTTATGTGTTGTTTTGTTTTGTGTTGTGTGTACTGTTGTGTTGTTGTGTTGTACGTGTATGTGTTGGTTTTGTTGTTTTTTTTTTTGTGTGTGTGTGTGTGTGTGGGTACGTGTGTTGTGTGTGTGTTTACGTTGTTTTCGTGTGTGTGTGTGGTGTTGTGTCGTGTGTATCGTGTGGTGATGTGTGTGTGTATGTGTTGTTGTGTATTTTTGTGTTGTGCTATATGTGTACTTGTGTTGTGGTGTGTTTGTTGTGTGTACGTGTACGTGTTATGGTGTTGTTGTGTATGTTGTTGTGTATTGTATTGTGTGTGTATTGTACGTGTATGTGTATTTGTGTGTTTGTGTTGTGATGTGGACGTGTTAGTGATTGTGTTTGTGGTTGATCTTACGTGTGTTTGTGTTTACGTTGTATGGTATTGTTTTTTTGTGTGTATGTTTGTTGTAGTGTGTGTAGTTGTTACGTGTATGTGTGTGTGTGTGTTGGTGTGTACGTTGTGTGTGTGTTGTGTGTGTGTGTGTTTATGTTGTGGTGAGCTTAATGTGTGTGTATTATGTGTTTTTGGTGTTTGTTGTTACTGTGTGTTGTTGTGTTGTACGTTATGTTATTGGTGTGTGTGTTGGTTTATGTGAATGTGTGTGTGTTTTCGCTGTAATGTGCTTCTTTATGATGTTTTGTATTACTTATAGTTGTGTGTTAGTTGTGTGTGATGAATTGTGTGGTCGTGTATGTGTGTTATGTGTACGTGTACGTGTATTTGTTGTTATGTATATGTGTGTGTGTGTACGTGTGTGTACGTGTGTGTGAATGTATGTGTACGTACGTGTGTGTGTATGTGTGTGTACGTGTGTGTATGTGTGTGTACGTGTGTGTGTGTCACTGAGAGGTGGTTGGTTGAGAGGGGGGGAGGGTTGTGATGCAATCACCCGACGTGTAACGTGGAAGTCTGTATGAAGTTTCAGATTTTTCGGATAAGGATTTCAATTCAACCAATTATGGGTTGAATAACACTTCAACGATGACGTCATCGTTATCACCCTGCATACCGCATTGGGAGTTGACGACATATCCCAAGTTTCAATTTTTTTCCCCCCTTTAATCCAATGTCCAGCATACCACGTGACCCATAAACTCAGAGTTAGCAATAAAATATTATCCAAGGGGAGTCCCTCCGACGTTTAAAGTTTTGCATCGATCAGACAAGTGATTACAGAGAAAACCATTTTTAAAGCGAAAATATATAGACACGGACACAAAGACAGACACACACAGACAGGGGTATTGCCATAGTCTCACATCCCTTTCAAGGCAAGACTAAAAAGGAGGTCGTAGAATAGAGTGAGGCCACCAACCTGACTGCAATGCCAAAGTGATCGGCCCATCGACTCAGCTTTATCGGGGGAGATTCCAATGATCTTGAAGGACTTGGTTTTCACAGCGTCAAGCTGATCAAAGTGTGAGGCCAAGGTGCAGCCCAGAGGGGAGTGCTCCTTCGAGCTGTGGATGAAGGCCTACCCAGAGGAGAGTGCTCCTTCGAGCTGTGGATGAAGGCCCTATCCCAGAGGAGAGTGCTCCTTCGCAGCTGTTGATGACGGCCTACCCAGAGGCAGCCAAGATGACACCTAAATCGAGCTGTGGATATGAAGACGCACTAACCAGAAGGACGAGTCTCCTTCGAGCTGTGGAATGAGGCTACCACAGAGGAGAGTGCTCCTTCGAGCTGTGGATAAGGCCATACACCCACAGGAGGGGGAGTGCTCACTTCGAGCTGTAGGATGAAAGGCCTACAGAGGAGAGTGCTCACTTCGAAGCTGTGAGATGAGGTCTACAGAGGAAGAGTAGCTCCTTCGAGCTGTGGAGAAGGCCTTACCCGGAGAGTGCTCTTCGAGCTGTGGATGAAGCCTACCGAGCGAGTGCTCCTTTCGAGCTGTTGGATTAAAGGCCTCCCCAGCAGGAGAGTGCCTCTTCGAGCTGCTGATGAAGGCCTACCCAGAAGGAGAGTGCTCCTCTCGAGCGTTTGCGGTGAAGGCCACCCCAGACGGAGAGGCCTCCTCATCCGAGCTGTGGATGAAGGCCTACCCAGAGGAGAGTGCTCCTTCGAGCTGTGGAATGAAGGCCTACCCCAGAGCAGAGTGCCCTT
Source organism: Eptatretus atami (assembly GCA_035128595.1). NCBI lineage: Eukaryota > Metazoa > Chordata > Myxini > Myxiniformes > Myxinidae > Eptatretus > Eptatretus atami. The sequence goes on from CM068968.1 coordinate 23,583,130, forward strand.
CGAGAGTGTGGATGAAGGCCTAACCCAGAGGAGAGTGCCCCTTCGACGCTGTAGATGAGGCCTCCCAGAGAGAGAGTGCTACTTCGAGCATTGTGGATGAAAGGCATACAAGCAGGGAGTGCTCTTCGAGCTGTGATGAAGGCTACCCAGAGGGAGTGTCCTTCGAGCTCGTGGATTCGAAAGGCTACACCCCAGAGGAAGGTGCTCTTCGAGCTGTGGAATGAAAGGCTAAACAAGAGGAGAGTGCTCTTAGAGCTGTGGATGAAGGCCTACACAGAGGAGAGTGCTCTTCGAGCTGTGGATGAGGCCCTAACCAGAGGAGAGTGCTTCCTTGAGCTGTGTGATGAAAGGCTCGTAGAGGAAAGACAAGAGTGCAAGTCGGTGTCTACCTTTGGTTTGTGCAGATGCCTAAACCTACACAGACGACACATTTTATAATGTGAAAGGAAATGAATCAACAACATGTCTGGCGGGTGAAAATTAAAACTCTCCCAAGTAATCCAGACCATGGCCCAAAACACATTCATTTCCGAGTCATTTTGTTATATTTTCCTTTTGCACCTGTCAAGAGTAAACAACAGGGCAGGCTGAGTCTGCAAACAAAACCACCAAATAAAAAGATGTGGTGAGGGCTGGAAAACGATGGCAGAGGGCAGAATACAGTGGCAGGTATGCGGAAAGATAGCGCAGCCTCGGCACGTGCGAAGGCGAGGCAGTGGGAGGTGAGGGACGCGGAACAGGATGTGGTGTCGTGTGGCGGGGGCTCTGGCAGGGAAGCCGTGGTGCACACCATGGAAAAAGGCTTTAATCATCCATTTACCTATTGGTACAGCACTCCGATAAGGGGAAAATAGGAACTGATATCTGCCTCTATCTAGCCCCCCCCGCCAACGCCACCCATTCCCACTATGCCTCTGGCAGGGTTGGCTTTTGACAATGGGCTTGATAATCTACCTCCCTGGACTTCTTTGCGCATTCTAGAGTACATCTTGATCTTTGTACTTTACTTCAACCCTGAAGATCGACTACCTGACTTTACAATTCTCATGTACACATGACTATCGTCATAATCCACCTTAAAGGTCTTACTATTGCCCCACCGCTCATAATATTATATTACATATATGAAACTCAATGTCTGCCCTCATCCACTAAACCTCTATTGTTAAAATAAAATTTTCATCCCACTCAAAACTGTTCTGAACAACATTTCCGACTCGTTCTGCTTCTAAATTCTTTCTTTCTCCAACCTTACAAATGTCACGCTACTGTTGTTCTGTACGCTGGCTATTCTGCTACCACCAGCTTGGCTACTGATGATCTTCTGCTAACTGCGGCTCTGCTACGCGGCATTTTTCTGCTGATTTGCGTGCTTCTTCTGCTACGTGCACCTTCAGCTGTCTCAACTTCTTTGCTACTGCACCTCAGCTACTGTGCTTCTGCTACATGGCTTCAGCTACTCCTCACTTTCTTGTGCTGCTGCGGATTGTCTGCTATCGTGACTTCTGCTTTTGTGGTTCCTTGCTACGGTGGGCTTTCCGCTACTGTGACTTTCTTTCTGCTACCGTTTTGGCTTCTCTCTATGTATTTATTTGCTACTCGTTGGCTTTCCTGTACTGCGGTTCTCCTGCTACTGTGGCTTCTCCTGCTACCTTGTGCTCTTCTGCTACCTCGCGGCTTCTCTGCTATGTGGCTTCTCCGCTACTGGCGGCTTCTCCTGCTACTGTGGCTTTTCCTGCTGGACTGCGGCTTCTCACTACTTTGCGGTTCTCCTGCTATTGTGATTTTGCTAATCGTGACTTTGAACTGGTACTTTGATTCTGCAGCTTCCTCTACTCCTGGCAGATGATTCTGCTACTGTGGCTACTCTGTTATTGTGAATTTCTTTTGCATCATGACTTATGCTACTGTGGCTTCTGCTACTGGCAGCTCCTCTAACTGCCATGACTTCTGCTAGCAGTGGCTTCTCCCTCTACTGCTAGCTTCTCCTGCTATTGTGATTCCTGCATCGTGACTTATGCTACTGTGGCTTACTGCTACTGCAGCTTCTTCTGCTACGCGCTTCTCTGCTACTTGCGGCTTCTTCTGCATTGCGGCTTGTTTTCTTGCTACTTGTGGCTCTCCTGCTTCTGGCGGATTTCCTGCTACTTGTGGCTTCTCTGCCACGTGACTTTTTCTGCCACTGCGGCTTTTCTGCTACATTGTGGCTTTCTCCTGTACGCGGATTCTCCTGCTACTGTGGCTTCGCCTGCACTGTTAATTCTTCTGCTACTGGGCTTCTTCTGTACTTGTTGGCTATCTCCGCACTGTGACTTCTTCTGGCTTACTGCGGCTTCTTCTGTTTCTACTGTGGCTTCTTCTGCTACTGGGGCTTTCTTCTGCTACGCGCTTCTCCTGCTACTGGCTTCTCTGCTCTTGTCGGCTTTCCTGCTACTCGGCTTCTTTCCTGCTATGGGCTTTCTCCTGCTATTGTGATTTCTGCTATATCGTGACTTATGCCTACATGACTTCTGCTTGTTCATCTTCCTCTATACTGAGTGATTCTGCTATATGGCTTCTCCTGGCTATTGTGATTTCTGCTATCATGACTTATGCTACTGTGGCTTCTGCTACTGCAGCTTCCTCTATCGACTGCATGACTTCTGCTACAGTGGCTTCTCTGCTTATTGTGATTCCCGCGATGTCGCTTTGCTATGTGCTTCTGCTACTGCAGCTTTCCCGTCTACTACTCTAGTGACTTCTTGCTACTGTGGTTCTCTGGTATTTGCAGCTTCTCCTGCTATTGTGACTCTAGTTCCAGTAACAGGGTACCCAAGCTGTTGTAACTCTTTGATTGCTGTGATATAAAAATTCAGTCTTCACTTTCTTGAGAGTTGCAATTCTTGATGACCCTGGGCAGCTATAGCAATCTCACCAGTGGGGAAGCAATGTGCCTCTGTAAGGAACGTTTTTGGGTTTTTTTTTGCGTGAACATCTTTTTTGAGGCTCTTCACATCATCTTCTCTTGAGACATGCCATTGGGCAATGCTGTCCATATATCTATCAAGAATGATCCACATGATGGTTTGAGCAGATATAGTAGAACAACAACAGCCCATATCTTGCAACAAGAGTCACCTTGGGTACTCCGGAAACCAAAATCCTGCGCAAGCCGAATAAATCGCCAGCCAGATACAGTGGGTTTTTGCAGACATTTGCAAGATCTCTTGATTCCAAGCTCTGTATGTTTTCCAATGTCAGAGCAAGTGCAAGTTTAGGTGGTAGGCCCAGGATCGAGGTTTAAGCACTTGCCACGGTTTACAAAGACCTCATCATTGGCATTCTCCATATGTTTGCAACTGTGGTGTAATTGCAACCTTCTTCCAGGTTTGCCGTGCACCTTCCCATTCATGCTCTGCCCTGTGGGATGCAGTTGTCTCGTCTGCGTTGGACGTTGGTGTTCCATTGAACCTATTGGGATAAAGTGAACCGGGTATTCCCTTTTCCAAATATGTGTTGTCCATCTGCGCACCGCCCTAAAGGCATTTTCGGTATGGAGGGGAGGTTTAACCACAGAGTACTAAACCCTAAAAGCTTGAGCTGTTAGTGGAAAGTGGTGTAGAATCCTCTGGTCTGGTTAATAACTGGTAAACATGTCTCCAAGAATCAGATGCTTTGCTAATAGGAGGATATTTGGAACCAGCTTCAAAGGGGGGGCGCCAGCAGATGAGCAGCGGTGTTGGTAATTGTTTGGCAAGCTGTCACCGCCACAGGTTGATTGCCGGTCCAACACAAAATTGGCATTTTGTTGCTTTACAGGCAGAACATTATCATAATCAGCAACTGTTTAGCCAACAATTTTTGACTCCTAGAAAAATCTCTTTATCATTTTGGTGAAGAATCCACCCGATCCATAACATCTTCACCCTCCAGATAGGCAGGCACAGCTCTTTGGCCTCTCTGTTAGACCCTGTTAGAATCCCAGCGGTCAACACTTGGATTATGTTTTCAATCAACAAATCTCACAACTCTACTTCTGAAAGAACTCTGCTTGGTGTCTGTGATTTTGATTCATGGATCCTTGGGAGGAACGGTTCTTGTGTCCCCGGCGGGGCGCAGCAGGTTGAGGAACTCGTTCATCACTTTGAAGGTCCATAAGTCCCCATCTTGTAGGTGCGATTACATCAAGAGCTTGTTCTTTTACAGGTTTCATCTGCTCAAGTTTGATGGTCTTACTGATGTACAAGTGCAGCACTGTTCTCTCTGTCTCTCTCTCTCTCTTACACTTGAATCGATGTACCTTGGGTACAGTAAAAATGG
>CM068968.1:23589104-23600325 GCA_035128595.1 Eptatretus atami
CTATTGTGATTCCTGCAATCGTGACTTATGCTACTGTGGCTTCTGCTACTGCAGCTTCTTCTGCTACTGCGGCTTCTTCTGCTACTGCGGCTTCTTCTGCTACTGCGGCTTCTTCTGCTACTGTGGCTTCTCCTGCTACTGCGGCTTCTCCTGTACTGCGGCTTTTGCTACGCGGTCTCTGCTACTGCGGCTCTTTGTATTGTGATTTCTGCTATATGTGATTATGCTACATGACTTCTGTTCTTCTCTTCCTATACTACTGCAGTGATTCTGCTACTATGGCTTCTCCTGCTATTGTGATTTCTGCTATAGATTATGCTACTGTGGCTTCTGCTACTGAGCTTCTCTACGACTGCACTGACTTCTGCTACAGTGGCTTTCCTGCTATTGTGTTCCCCTCGCGGATCGTGATTATGCTCTGTGGTTCTGCTCTGCAGTTCCTCTCTACTGAGATGATTCTGCTACTGTGGCTTCTCCTGGTACTGCAGCTTCTCCTGCTATTGTGACTCTAGTTCCAGTAACAGGTACCCAAGCTGTTGTAACTTTTGATTGCTGTGATATAAAAAAAATTCAGTCTTCAACTTTCTTGAAGAGTGCATTCTTGATGACCTCTGGGCAGCTATAGCATCTCACCAGTGGGGAAGCAATGTGCCTCTTGGTAAGTTAACGTTTTTTGGTTTTTTTTTGCTGAACATCTTTTTTGAGGCTCTTCACATCATCTTCTCTTGAGGACATGCAATGTGGGCAATGCTGTCTATATCTATCAGAAAGATCCACAATGATGGTTCTGAGCAGAATAGTAGAACAAGAACAGCCCATATCCTTGCCAACGATGAGCTCACCCTGGGTACTCAGGAAACCAAAATCCTGCTGCAAGCGAAATATCCAGCCAGATACAGCGAAGTACTCTTTGCAGTACCATTTCGCCAAGCCATCTCTCTGATTCCAAGCTCTGTATGTTTTGCCAATGTCCATGAGCAAGTGCAGTTTAGGTGGTAGGCCTCAGGATGGAAGTTTAAGCACTTGCCACCATTTCACAAAGACCCAATCATGGCATTCTCCATACAGTTGCAAACTGTGGTGTAATGCCACCTTCTTCCAGGTGCGTGCACCTTCCCATTCATGCTCTGCCTCGTGGGATGACAGTTGTCTCGTCTGCGTTGGACCGTTAGTGTTCCCATCTGAACCTTGTGTTGGGATAAAGTGAACCGGGTTAATATCCCATTTTCCAAATATGTGTTGTCCATCTTGCGGCACCTGACCACTAAGGCATTTTATGGTAGGAGGAGGAGGTTTACCACCGAGTACTAAACCCCTCAAAAGCTTGAGCTGTCAGTGAAAGATGGTGTAGAATCTCCTGGTCTGGTATAACTGGTAAACAATGTCCTCCAAGAATCAAATGCTTTGCTAATAAGGATGGATATTTGGAACCGCCTTCAAAGGGGGGGCACGCCAGACAGATGACTCAGCGGTGTTGTAATTGTCTTGCAGCTGTCCAGCCCACAGGTTTGATTGCCAGTCCAACCACAAAATGTCATTTTGTTGCTTTACAGGCAGAACATTACATTAATCAGCAAACTGTTTAGCCAAACAATTTTTGACTCCTAGAAAAATCCTCTTTATCAGTTTTGTGAAGACTCCACCCGATGCCATAACATCCTTCACCCTCCAGATAGCAAGGCAACAGCCTCTTGCCTCTCTGTAGACCCTGTTAGAATCACCAGCTGGTCAAACACTTGGATTATGTCTTTCAATCCAAACAAATCTCACACTCTCACTCTGAAAGAACTCTGCTGTGTCTGAGATTTGATTCATGGATCCTTGGGAGGAACGTAGTTGCTTGTGTCCCCCGGCAGGGGCCGCAGCAGGTTGAGGAACTCGTTCATCATCTTTGAAGGTCATCAGTCATCTTGTATGGTGCGATTCACCATCAAGAGCTTGTTCTTTTACAGATCTTCACTGCTCAAGTTCGATGTCTTCACTGATGTAACAGTACACACTGTTCTCTCTCTCTCTCTTTGACTACACCTTGAATCGGATGTACCTGACAAGATAAAAATGGAAAAAAGTCAAACACATAATGACAATAATAAGTTCATTGAGGTCATTAAAAGCTCCGTGAAAATTAATGCTTTCATTGAGAATGAGAGAGAAAATTTATTTTATAAAAACAAAAAAACTGGACATGCATCGGCCGGGAATCGAACCCGGGCCTCCCGCGTGGCAGGCTGAGAATTCCACTACAACCTACGATCGCAATACAAGGCATATGATCTGTGAAAAAGTAATTCAAAATAATATTTTAAACACAGCAAATACAACCCATCATTTCAGCTTACAAATTAAGCGGGTTGCGTGAACCAGGAGAAGGCGGAGAGGAGTATAGAGAGAGACAGAAGAGAGAGAAGAGAGAGACGGAAGGGAGGCGTGCTTCGAGAAGGGGACGAGAGAGAAGAGAGGAGAGGGGGGGATAGGGCGTGGGTGGGTGGGATGAGTGGGGGGTAGGGTGGTGGGTGAGAGTGGGAGGGAGAGGGTGGGTGGGAGGTGAGGGGAGGGGGGGGTAGAGTGGGTGGGAGGAGAGGCGATAGTGGGAGAGCGGAGGGGTGAGGGAGGAGAAGAGAGGATACGGGTGGTGGAGAGTGCAGGGATGAACGGGAGGTGAGAGGGAGGAGTGAGAGGGAGAGGGTGGATGAGGGGGAGTGGAGGGGAGGGGAGGAGATGGGAGTGAGTGAGCAGGGTGGGGGAAGAGATGGGAAGGATAGTGGGAAGGGGTGAGTTGGCAGAGGGCGGCAAAGTAGTGGGGATGAAGGAGATGAGAGGAGGGTTTTCGCAGAGTATCCCAGGTGAACGTTCATCCAAGAGACGGACACACCACGTTAGTATGAATCACCCTGCCTTGAAACACCGGAAGACAGTTTATAGCTGAGCGGGATACGACCAGGCGAGATTAGCCTGAGAGTGAACATGCGTATTTTTCGGCTAACTGCATGATCTGGTGCATTCGCTGTTTTATGAAAAACTTAATTGATCTGAGCAGCAGTTCCAACTGCAAAACATAAATAAAAATAATAAAAAGTAGAAAAATGTTCATTTGGCCAATTGGCACATTCCTTGACATCTTTCCTCTCCTCGACTCCGGAGAGTTGTGTGGTGGAGAGGATAGCGTGAAAGGAGGAAGAAGGGAAGGAGAGGCGGCACGAGAGGGGAAAAGAGGAAGGAGGCCCCCACACCCCCTCCAACACCATTCGCTCCCTGCATCCCCCCTCCACACTCAGTTCCTCCCCATCGATTCCAACTTCCAAACACCCACACAAATCCCCCCGTCCAATCACAGTCCCCCTCTCCCCTATCTCCCCCAACACAGTAGTCCTCCACATCCCCTATCCAACACAGTCCGTCCCCACCAAGTCCCCCCAACACACAGTCCCTCTCCCGGCTATCCCCCCCCCCCCCCACCAAGAGTGCCTCCCTGCATTCCCTCCAGCCTCCTGCGGGGACGGTCTCTATACTAAACGCTGCAAACACGCACCGCTGATGATTTGAGTGAATCCTGTTCACCTGCTGCACACATGCACCGATTTCCCGCACACCTTGGACCATTGACTGGTCTGGCACGTCCTGCGTCGGCTAATCAAAGGCTCCGCCCAACTTGCCAGAAGTACCTGGTCTCGCGGAGGAACATCAGTCTAACCTCGCAACCCCACACACCACGGGCCCCCAAGTTCGAGTTCAGATCGCACCACGAAACCCACGCACTGCACTCACGTAAAGAAGAACAGACACGCACACATTCCACGGAGAGTCATTTGTTCCCATTTATTCCATGTCCATGTGCACTGTCTACATACCTCTTCACTTGCAGAAACTACCAACTACAGTATAAATATATTAAAGTAACTATTAGAATATTTATTTTAATATTTTGTTATGAAAGCACGCACAAAATGGTGTAAAGCACAAAAAAACAAAGCCTCTTCACTTGCAGCAACAACAAAAAATTATCCTTGCTTGCAGAAACTAGCGACTATTAATATATTGGTGGAATTATAATAGTATACTTTATTAATATTTTGTTATGTTAGCAAATCGTCTAAAACGGAAACAACAAACTGCGGATGTAATTGCTGAAAAAAAAGGACCCCTGTGGACTGTGACGTCATGGATTGCAAAAGAAGGTTATGAAGCATGGCGTTTCACTCAATGAAGTTACACTTCCTGCACATTCCATAATTTGTTCATCACTCAATATAATCGTCCGAACAGTGGAAAAAGTTGTTTAATGCTTTACTTGAATAAATGCACAAAGTAATAAAAATTGCTAATTTGTTAAAATTTTCGGATTTTACTCCAGATTTTGATACTTATTTTGTTCACCGGATCTGATTCTCAAATCCGACATAGTATTTTGATATATACTTTAACAAGTCTGAAGACGACGATGGTTCACGAGCGTTTGACGATGTAGATCGTTTCAGAAGTCAAGGATGGACAATGTGATAATGTTTGACCAAGTTATAAAAATGATCAACATGATGTGGTACGAGTGACAGGTTATTAGCTGCAAAAGTCGAAAACCCGGTTTCGTTCAACAACTTTCAAAATTTGACCTTTGCATAACTTTAAAGGTCACAAAACAATGTTGTGGACATTAAATAAGGAAACAGGATACGTGCTATAGGTTATTGGAGTTATTGTCGAAGAAGGTCGAAAACCCGGTCGATTCCCACAACTTTGAAAATTTGACCTTTGTGAACTTTAAAGTCAGAGGTCAAGGATTATGACCTTTGGTGCAAAACTCCTCTGGAACATTCCAGGAACAATATAACGTCATTAGCTATATGGCATTTCGCACTCCTCGGATTATCCATACTTTGTGAAATCAGCGTTAAAAACAAACTTGAAGGGGCGCCACGGCAAGGTGTTCGAGATAGAGCAAAATGGTTTCAAGACTTTAGGTGGGGAATGACCTCAAGATTATGCTAAAAATATTGCCATCCTAGCTCCCAAAGTTTGGGCGGTCGTATGATTTTATGTCAAAATTAGCAATTTTCTAAGTTCGTGAACTTGTGACCTTGACCTTGGACGAAAAATGAAAAATCGAGCTCTGTGGGGCTATGCAGGTGCCATTGGGCTAACCAAATACCGAAACCCCTGCCAGATTCGACAAACCCATCGGAGAAGATGGAATTTATGTCAAAATTCGCAATTTTCTAAGTTCGTGACCTTGACCTTGGGCGAAAATGAAAAATCGAGCTCCGTGGGGCTATGCAGGTGACATTGGGTAACCAAATACCGAACCCCTGCCAGATTCGACAAACCCCCTAGGAGAAGATGCAAATTGAAATTGGCTACCCACTAAAACACAATTCGCAAATTTCTAAGTTCGTGACCTTGTGGCCTTGACCTTGGGACGAAAATGAAAAATCGAGCTCCGGGCTATGCAGGTGCCATTAGCTAACCAAATACCGAAACCCCTGTCAGATTCGACAACCTCCTAGGAGAAGATGCAAATTGAAATCGGCTACCCCCTAAAACACATGTGTTTTGGGCGTGGCTCCGCCCATAATGGGTGCACCAGGCCATTCTCAGGAAAACACAACTAGATCATGATATAAACCTCCCACCAAAATTTTATCAGGATCGGATCAAAACCCACGGAGCTATGCTCGGGACAGACAGACAGACAGACAGACAGACAAGCTGGTAGGTGGACATGGGTAGTCGACTACCCAATAGAACCTGACGTGATGGGCCCGTTTGATGGGAATGACCTGAGGATTAAACAAAATATTCATGATAGCTTCAAGGTTAATGCTGCAGATTGTTTTTCGTTAAAATACCCCACATTTAGAGGTTTTTCGGCCGTTGCTAGGCAACGGAGGGGTCCATAGCAACGGTTCTTTCTCACACATACTAGGACATACCATGAACCTACCATACCATTTCATGTATATCTGACTCATAGTCTCTGAGATATAACGAACTTCGGTTTTTTTATGTTTTCACACAGGGTTCATTCAAAGTCTATCTTCTCGACAGTTTTCATAGGATCCGGCTGGAAATTTTTGACAATATGGCTGAATGTACTGCCACAGTCGCTCGTGGCCCGATTTTTGATTTTCGAAAAAATTAATTTTTTATGATTTTTCAAAACTTTCAAAGTCCCATTGCTAGGCAACGGTGTGTCCATAGCAACGGTTTTCATTTGCACACAACTAGGTCAGGTATGAACCTACCAACCAAGTTTCATCGAAATCGCCATTGTATTAACGGAGCACTGGACCGAACAGAGGACAGACAGACAGACGACAGACAAACATATCGAGGAAATACTGATAATAATAATAGGGTAGATCAAATTTCAAAAAAAAATTTTTGAAAAAATTTTTTTTTTTCGTGCTGGATCGACTACCCACCCATCAGACACACACCAATAACGAATATAGTGGTCACTTATTTTTTTCGTGAAAATATTTTTTCTTGAACCAATTATTTTTTCCGTGAAAATATTTTTTCATGAACCAATTAGTCCGTGAGAGTAGATCGTGTTTCCAAAATGAGGCATGCTTTAATTGGCCGAACAAAATGGCGGCTGAAAACTCCAGCAAGCACAGAAGGCTGACCACTGACCTCATATGAACTGGACTGGAAGCTCAACGCTAATTGGCCCATCTACCTTGAAGCAAGTGGAAGTCATCTGCCGCCATCTTCGCACCATCAAAGTCACGATTGTTTTCACTTGACGTTGACGTTTATGTGTGGACTACTTGGATTAGCAGAATTTAAAAAGGTTTTTGGGGGTTCATTTCTCTGCGAGTTCAAAACCTTCCCTTGATGTGGCGAAATGTCGGCGTGTGTGGCTTTTGGATGTACAACTCGGGATGATCGCAACCACAGACAGCAAGGGATAACTTTCTACCTGTGAGTTTTCAAGTTCAACTTTCGACTTTTGAACAGTCTGAGTGTTTGTCGTACTGATCAAATTGGTACAAATTCAACAAATAATTACTGACGCAAAAATTTACACAACGGTCGATGATATATGACAATTTATGTCTACATATGCAGTTATAAAATGTTAGAAGACATGTGTTGTATCTATCACTATATTCTGTCACAAACTGAGCAAAAATCAACTCCTAAGTTCTGACAATTGAGGTACAAGTATGTTAGATATACCTTTGTTTTTGTCTCCCCAATAGGCTCTTCAAAAATAATAGATTGATCGACATTTCATATTTTGCTGTGGCCAATGAACAACTTACGTCATAACATATTTGACAGACCAGTTGATGTAAATGATATTTAGTGAACGACGGGTCAATATGATGATATATCATTTAGGTGCTTCATCTAATGTGAAACTTTGTCTGCAGTTTACTTTGTGCAATGCACTCCAGTTCTGTGTGTGGTTACTTTCTCAACATACAGACTATCTTTATTTTCCTGTCTTTGTATGAAATGTGATTGCCATTGACTGAGGTTTGTGCTTTGCTCAGGTTTCCTCACTGTGAGGCAGATAGACTGAAAAGGTGGGAAGAGAACATGAGGAGAAAGAGCTGGACATCTGCGTCAAGGTCCCATCTCTGCTCAAAACACTTTACTCCCGACAGCTTCGACAGAACTGGACATTCAGTCCGTTTGAGGTCCACTGCAGTACCCACCTTGTCTAATTTCCCTGGACATCTACAAAAGGTGATTATAGGCCTGTCAATGTGTGAGAATTGACAATATGACAAACATAGAGATATGATAAGATTATATTTGAATTCAATGCAAACTAATGCACTTTACATTTAATAAACAAGGTTAAAACCACATATTTTATCATTTGTATCATTATTTAGGTCTTATCACACATGATAAATTTTTTACTGACATTACTGAACAATACATTAATTTTATTCCTTTATAATTATTTTATTCCTGTTGTTACCTTTTATGTATATCTAGTTTCACTATTTATGCAATGCTTGTGAATATGCTTAAATGTGCTTTATAAGAAAGTTATCATCGCATGTATATTCAAATATATTCAGAAAGTATGGATGGAAACTAATTTCTAGGGAAAAAGAGAAACATGACACAATCAGGAACACTTTGAGTTGACCTTTACATGAGAGAGTTTACATTTTACTACATGTTTTAACTTTTATGTTGTAGAAAGCACCAAAGCCTAGACCAAGTCGTGCAAGAACAACTAAGTCGTGCAAGAATAAATAACATTGTGTTTTACTTGAAACTTGTATGTCTGGAAATGCTCTGTTTTTGTTTTCATTTTTAAATATGTTTGTTTTAAATATTGTTCAACATATATGATGGATGCAATAAAATATTTTATTAATTCAATGGTCTTGTAGATTGCAGTATGTCAGAAGATGAGCGATACAGAATTCATAACAATATATGCATGATATTCACTTCTCATTTAAACCAGAGGCTAAATATACTAATAATGTAAGACACAAGAAAAAATTGCTCCTTGAATATTTTTCATTTTAGTTGGTAAAATATTCATTAATGATAAATAGTTTACTACTAATGTTGAAAAGATGATATTCAATTTCAAAATTTTGGCTTTGAAGCTCATCTGTCAGATCTGACATCTGTCAAAAGTGTCGGAGGCTACACCAGAATTATACACAGTCCTTGCAAATATTTTCCTCGCCATTATCTTTACAAAGTTTCAGACTTGTTTTCTAATGAAATACGTGAATATTAGGCTCCCAACGATCAAAGTGTCCACATTGTGTGCAGAAACAATTAGATTGACGAAGCTATTGTTCTCGTGCTTTTGATGGTGGCAAGATGGCGCCCGCTTTACTTCATCCAATGAGGACCTGTTTCCAGTCCAGTTACTAATCAGGTCAGTGGGGCTGACCTGCCATCTTGGTAAGGCTTATTTTGTTTTTTTTTGTGATGAGCACCCCCTAAATTATCTTCAAAAGGAGTGTTTTAATTAACCCAAACACCCAATTTTCACTCAATTCTGGATTTGTCCAGATTCGTAATGGTTAAAACCGCCGCTCTCATGCTTCACCAGCAGGTGGTGCTGTGTGCTAAAGTACGAAACTGCACAAGATGGTCGAATCACTCCATGGAACAATGGAAACAAGGGAATTAATTATTTCTGATGATTGCAACATTGTGCATTATGTTATATTACTAGTGGGGTATGCTTACACATTGTATGCAATAACTGCAAGAGGGATAGCGCTAGGGGGCGCTAGAGAGAGAGAGAGTGTGTGACGAGGTCGGTGTGGTCTCCATCATGCAGAGCGGTGTGAACCGGCGAATAAAGATTGCTCTGTGCGTGTGAACCGAGCTACGTGTCCACGAATCTTCTCTTGAGAAAGACGAGGAATCTTAAATGGTGTCAGAAGTGGTGGGAGCAATCATTCCGAGTTGCGTCAACTGTGGATGCCAGAAAGAAAGGTGAGAAGTTTCCCTGGCCTAGCTCGGTCGTGTTCGAGTGGACGCTTCGCTCTGGGGGATGGGTTTTATCACTCTCATTAATTTGGTGTAAAAAGCTTTTTTGATGAGAGTAATTACCTGGAGTAGAGGTGTTTATCTTGATTACTTGACCTTCGAGTTTATGTGAATGATTATGGAATCGCTTAAGCCACCACAACAACTTGATTTGGAGGCCAGAAACCTACCACAGGCATGGAGGCTGTGGAAGGAAGAGCTGTTATTGTGCCTCGATTTAGCTATGGCTGCTCAAGATAACACTAAGATCAAGATGTTATTGTGTCTGGTTAGCAGTGAAGGGCTGGAGTTGTATCAGACTATAAAGCCAAGAGTGGAAATGCTTGAGAATGTGTTAAAGGCATTTGATACACATTGCAACCCACCCAAGAATGAGACTGTGGATTGCTACAGATTCTTTATAAGGAATCAAGAAGAGGGAGAATCCTTCGAGGCATACCCCCAGTGCTCAAGTTACTGGCAATAAATTGCAACTTTGGAAATTTGCAAGACAGTCAGATTCGGGATCGAGTGATCTGCGGAATCAGGGAGTCAGCATTGAGAGAGAGGCTCCTCCAAGAAATTGACCTCACAATGTTGAAGTGGGTGCAGAGTTGTTGTGCATCAGAGTTGTCAAAGAACTGGCTTGAGATCATTTATGGATAGGTGGTAAATGCAGTGAAGCATGTGCCCACAAGGAGCAAAGGTAATGGCACACATAAACCGTCTTCATCAGATGATCAAGCTCGCTCGAAGTTACATAAGTGTCGCTAATGTGGAACCGCACATTAATTTGTCAAAGCGAAGTGCCCCGCATGTGGATGCAAGTGCCACAAGTGTGGAAAAAAGAACCACTTATCATCTCGATGCAGAGGGAGACCAGTCCACACTGTGGATCAAGCAGACGACAGCTCTCGTGAGATGTTGGAATATGAACAGATAAAGGTCATGACATTAGATCCAGAGAGAGTGGACCTAGAGCAAATTAACAGCTGGGAGGAGATAAAATACCCAAGGCAGATCTATGTTACAATGGAAGTAGAAGGAAGAGAGGTCCGCTTTCAGGTAGACAGATTCAAGAGACCTTAATCAAGGACTTAAGAGATATCACTATCCAATGACTACAATTGAGGACATACTGACAGAGCTGAATGAGGCAAAGGTGTTCAGCATATTTGATGCCAAGAATGGTTTCTGGCACATTTAACTAGATGAGGAGAGTTCATACTTGACCATGTTCAACACCTCATATGGTAGATATAGATGGCTAAGGATGCCATTTTGGCTCTCGACGGCCCCGGAAGAATTTCAGAGGAGACAAAACCAAGCACTGGAGGGTGTGCATGGAGTGAGGTCAGTAGCAGATGACATCCTGATGTTTGGGAAAGGAAAGACACAGGTAGAGGCAGAGAGAGACCATGACAGGAAGGTGAGAGCATTGATGGAGAGATGTAGAGAGCGAGACCCGAAGCTGAACAAGGAAAAGGTGAAATTCAAACTCAAAGAAGTGACCTTCATTGGTCATGTAGTCACTTCAGAGGGTCTCAAACCAGACCCAGAAAAGGTGAAAATGGTGGTGCAAATGCCAAACCCAACTGATGTGTAAGGGGTACAGTGATTCATTGGGTTTGTCAACTATCTCAGCAAATTCCTTCCAGTCCTTAGTGACAAGTGCAAGCCCCTATGCAGACTGACACATAAGGATGTCACCTGGTGGTGGTCAGAAGTACATGAGAAAGTTATGCAGGAGATT
>CM068968.1:23614699-23627447 GCA_035128595.1 Eptatretus atami
AAACGCTCGGCCGCCCTAATTAAAATCCAATCAAGATAAAATTAGTGCTTTGCCGAGGGTGCGCTCCCCGCTCAGGTAACCATGTGACCTCTAGTTAAATGGCAAAATTACACGGTGGACACTGGAACTCGTGGTTAACTGAGTAGTGTTCATGGTTCTTAAACAACCCACCGTACCACAACGTTAATTGTGAGCGGTGGCCCCAGGTCCGGCTCTTCCGAGGACAACTCTACCCATCTCGTATGACAGCCTGTATCAAATTTTGAGTCCTTCAATGAAGGTAGTGGGTCTTACTCAGCTTGCACACGACGCACCGCAAGGTGAGGCGCTGCGAACAAATATGACGGCGTACGACCACCCACCCCTTACCATATATACCGAGACAACGGTCCCCACGTGTTTCGCAGCAACTGTACATAGCACGGGCTTTCGGCGCACCACTAGGGCCTCAAGGCAGATGACAAGAGTCACAGGTCTGGAATCGGCGGTATCAATATATCGCAAGATTGCTTTCAAGCTGTTGGTACTCGCGCTCTCCTAGTAGTAGTAAGCGCTGCAGCTCGCCCTTACAGCAATACGTACATAATCGGTACACAGAAAAGCATCGTATTTTTCCCAAAGTTGGCGGTTACCCACCGTAGCACCGATTCCCCCGCGACATAATCACAAACGTAGCAAACCTTGCGTTCCGTGCCATCTCGTAGGATGTCCGGACCAGAGTACGCGCCCTTAGCTCACAGTGACCCGCACAGTATTACTAACTTCAGTAGGCAGACCTGCCATTAAATGTTAATCTCACATAATTTCTCATCCCCTACCACCTTTTCGCGGTTGTCTCCACAGATACCAGTTCGTCCTGTTCAAACCTCGCCGCTAACGTCATGTCAGCCGATGGGAATCCTCCGTGCTGCAACGTCCATTCCTTGCGCCCCTGAGCTCTACTGACACTTACAGTTTCGTCTCAGCGTGATGGGAGTACTGCTTCTCCCCTCTGGGCTCTCATCCTGCTCCACCTTTCTCGGTTCACGCTGTGGAACCAAGGCATTCGGATCATTGGCATTCTCCTGCAATGGAGGCCAGTTCTTTGGCCTCTCGACACTCTTTCCCGCAGCTGGTCGGTGGTCTGTCTGTATCTTCTACATATCTCTCAGTCTCGCCCCCCCCCCACTCTCTCTGCATTTGTCGCCCACCACATTTTTCCGCAGGGCGCTCAACGTCCGCTCAAACAACCCTTCTCGCTCTCACCAAAATCACGAATCATGCTCAACTTCACTCTTTCATTTCCTCTTTTTTCCTGCCTTTGGAATTATACTCCTCACTCTATTCAATCTTCTTCCCTCCAGCCCTTCAAAACGCTGTTCACCACCACCCTCTTATCGATCCCCCATCCAAACCCTCATCTTTTCTACGCCCGATAATCCACGAAGCCACTCTTTCAATTCCCTACATATCCTTCCTGAAAGTCCCCTGTCAATGTCCATTGTATTCCATGTTCCTCGCCTCCATCCCCTCTCCCTCTCGTGCTCCTAGATGTCTCTGTTCCCCACCGGTTTTGTCCTTTCCACTCCCGCCCTCTTGTTATGCCCCTTGCTGTCGTTGTTGGTCTAACTTCACACGAGCTTCGACTACCGATATCAAACAAATGGCTGATCTCGATTAGCTAAATGTGGGAAACGGTTTGAGATGGAGTCTAAACATGGCAAAACCCACTATCCCAGCTCTCAACCATTAATGAGGAATTGAAATGATACCAGAGAGATAGGTATCATGCAAACACTCAAACTAATGATACAGGACAGGATGAAGAGGACAAAACATTGAGGTGTAACCAGTCCCTTAGACCATACTTCCATGTCGACGAGATGAATGAGCACTCAGTGTGACTCTGATCTCAATGGAGGAAGAGTTGTGATTCAAGTCAAGAAGAAGGACATGTGGAACGACTTCACTGTCTCTCGGGGAGTGAACGGATGGTATGAAGAGCCAGAGAAGATGCATTTACTGGCCCAGATGAACGGCTGAGATTAGGACTTTGTAGTAGAAGGTGAAGAACCTGCAGGTCTCTAGAGATAAGACCAGCCAAGGAAACACTTTGACCCCATGACATTCCAGACGCGCCGGCCAGGGCAAAAGTGGCGCTCATACCTTTTCCAGCCTTGGGGGAAAAAATTCGTACTTAGTAACAGTGGCTTAACTCTCAATTTCTGAGAATTGACTGCTCGAAAACATCTCCACTCATCAAACAGCTCTCGCTCTGGGACATATTTTGCCTCTCGCTCCAACATCCCGGATCACAGTACAGCTTCCGCAGAGGAGCTCTGCTGATCAGGTTCTCAAAGAATGGCAGTTTTGATCAGTTACGTGTCTCCTCATTTTCCTCAGATGCATGGACAAGGCCGAGATGCTGTGAAGATTGCAAAGTACTGCCTGACGAGGCCATAAGGGCACAAATTTCAATGCTCTCTCTCTCTCCCTTGTGTGACAAAAGATAAATTTTTGAAGCAAGTCCTGCACATGCTCTCACCGACCGGATCCACGAGGACACTTACTTCCAGATTCTGAAAAGTCGATAAAACAAGAGTGCAGAAGAGGCATGGTATACTTAGTTGACTTCAGATCAAGTAAAAAACAGACAGGTATTTTTACTACTATAATAGAGGTGCCAAAGACTCTACTCCACTCGACGTGTTGGAGAACGAAGTAAGGTGTGCAGGCCACCAGATAGACACTCAGACCTGGCCCGAGCAGCAGTAACGATCGGGCCAGACCTCAACGTTCTGTCTCTCTATCCATACGTAGCGAGTCGCTTCGGTACACGGAAAAAACAGAAGACATTCTGAGATAAGACGGTTTGTGAAACGGCTCGGCTGACTGAAGCGTGGTTGGAGATACCGAGGTTCGCCATAGATCTCACAAGTCAGAATTGAACAACATGGCAGATCCGACAGGGGACTCCGGGAGGACAACAGCCGGTGACACACCTCCGGGAGATAGCAGTTCGTACAACCCAGAAGGTTAACCTCATGGATTCGTGACGTTAATTGTGGAAAGTAAAGTCATCGTACTGTGTAGTAATGATTAGTGTATATGTTGTTAGTATCTTGTTAATGTTGGTTTTGTTAAATGTTATGGGTCTCGGTGCCGGGTGAACAAGTTTGAGAACGAATTTATGAAAGGAGGGATGAAGGGGTACACCACGGGGGCACTAGAGTTGTGTGAATGTGTGTAGTGTTGTGATATGTGTGTTGTGTGCTCGTGTTGTGTGGTGTGGGAAATCTTAACCGCCTCGCATCAGTTGTGTGTGTGTGGGTGTCGCACCACAAAGAACTGTTGGAACAGAGAATTGAAAAATAAGAGAGAGTTGTTTTATCTCCACATCACGTTAGAATGTGCAATGGGCCCTCCGAGATCTCGAAAGATATCACATTTTGTGTGTGCATGCAATAGAGTGTGGGTGACCTTGCATCGTGCAGTTTACTGGTTTGCTTGGCTGGCTACTCCCACACTTGGATGGGTTTAAGGGGTGGAACTCAGAGAGGCCTAAGCTCCTCTCTCTCATGTTTTACTCAATAGTGCGGGGGTATTCAGCGACTGAGCCCCGCTCCGAGGTCTATATATCCACATATATCCCCGGGTAAGGAGGATCTGTTCATTGGGATCCGATTTGTGAGTTTCTGTTCCTCAAAGTTTTGGTGCCGAGGTCTTTGGCTTTATACACAGAGCCGTCGCTACTGCAGTTTAGGTTGTGTCATATTCCTCAGGATTAGTTTTTAAATCTCTGTAGTGTGTGTTGCTCATTCCCAGATTTCTCCAATTATCACGCACAATTTCGGCTTGTCTCACACGTTCAACTCTCACAATCTCTTTGACTTCCATTTTTAGAGGGTCTTGGTATGTTGGTAATTTTTTGATCTCTGCATTTTTTAGGCCAAAATCACTGGCGACTGATTGCTCAATTAGCAATGCTGATTTTTTGTACCATGTACTAATTGGTACAATGCTTGTCTTCTCTCATGTTCGATAGCTCTGCGTGTGGTCAAGGTCGTACGTTGCGTTACGTCCTTGTTTTTTCAATATTGTTTTTGGTTCCATTGTCATGATTTTCTGCGACTGGGATATTAATTTTATTGTCGATGTGACAGTGAGAATCTGTTACATGTGTGCGATTGTCGGTGGTGGATCTCGTTGTTTGTTGTGTTTTTTGTTTGTTATCACTGAAGGAACGAAGTGGAACTATTTAAAGAACTAGGTGGCCGCGTGTTGTAAAATCTCGGCCAGGGGGCCTGTGCCTTGCGCCTGAAACGGACCCGGGGGCGGTTGTAATTAGAGAGGGGGATGACGGCCCAGCTCTGGAGAATCGCCTGTTCAGGGTCCCGAGCCCGATTCGATGCGAAGTCCGCTCTCGCACCCGTGGCACTGAAATAACACATGGGGCGGGAGATGCCCGCCTTGGGAAACCAATCGCCTCATGTCAGCACCCTACAGCTCCTGTGTCCGACCGTGGGCGAAAGCTTCCGCGTGTCATACCTGGAGCGAAGTTCGTGGCTAACTGGAAGTGAGACTAATAAACCGGGCAGATAAGTCGAGGAGCAAGACGTCTGAGGATAGAGACGTAAGAAGTAAAGTTACGAAAGGTCCTTGAATCTCGCAAGGAGATGTGATGAACACTCGCACCGAGAGGGCACTTGGAGGAGCGGGTTCGAGGATGTTTGGGGGAGGCATGGAAGACTTGGCTGTGTTATGCGCACTGCTGTGCGGCCGTGTGCGGGGACGTCCGGCGTGACCAGCCCGAGCGCGGGGGCCGCTGATAAACCACACGAGGGATCAACGTGGAGTTCGAAACCATCGTCCGTTACGGTGCTGTTCCTCCCGGGCTGCGGCACCTGATTGCCGTGCCTCTTTGCGGCAGGCACTCGCGCCATGGAGAGGTTTCTCGCACAATCTTCTGAGGATACCTCGACTGCAGCACATCTGAAATTTCATCCTCCTGAGTATACCACGCGGCTCTCTAAACATGAACCACTCGTGTGAGCCATTCTACACTGATATATTAACGTTTTCCTCGCTCGCTTCGCATCTCACTCTCAAAAACTAGACGTGAAAGCAACTCTCTACACCTTCACCACCGTCTCGCAGTCCAAAACATGTGGCACAGAGAACTGCTCAAGCTCACTAGTACAGTGGCTTTTCTCAGGTTAATTATTTTAAAGCATATCCATTGCGATTTGCTGTAATAATGATGACATTTCAAAAATCCAGGAAACATTCACATGCAATTACACGTTGATTTTCCTCCACAAAAATTCTCCGAGTGTTTCGTTGTATCAAAGGGATGTTTTCAATGGCGCAATTGTGACGACAAAGGGCTGGCCAGTTGGGACACGCCGGCTTAAGTCCTGAATTGGTGAACCCCGGCCCTGCATGAGATACCACAAAAGGTGATAGTTTATAGCGGATGTTCTGGATTTGAAGCCAAGCTAAACACTGTCGCGGATAGCTCGCTCTCTCTCTGGAGACTAGCCCTATCCTGCTTACCCACAAACGCATAAATGTATGTTATGTACGCGAGTATATATATGTAACATTACTACCGTATACATATGATTATTGAGTACATCGACTCTCTCGGATGCTCTCTCTCTCACTTTCGCTCTCTCTCTCTCGTGGTTTGTCACCTAGTAGTTAGGCCAGAGGTGTGCATTTGACTTGCATAACGGCATTGCCAGTGGGGAGCTCATTGTAACTTCTTCACAAAGGACAACGCGCGCGCTTGTGCGCAGCATGAGCAGCTCAGCTACCGTGACAAGGTGTAGTGTAGTGTGCAATAGATACATATATATACACGTGTCATCGTCGCTGTAGTGCTCCCTATGTCTCATCTCTCTTTATTGTTTGTGCTTTTTTTCTTCGGTTTACAGATGCTTTGCGATTATCTTCCTCGAATTTTGCTTTTGAGCGTAACCATTAGCTATGCAAAAAATTCAGCATTATACAGTGCCACCTCGAAGGAACATTTCTATATGACTCGACTCGCTCTGAGCTCACAGAAAGAGATCTCTCTAGGTTGCAAGAGTTGATGGTGTGTGGATAATACATATATATCATTCATTACACACTCCAAGCCGAACTGCGGTGCATCCACTCTCTTAAGATACTTGTCTCTATATTGCATGAAGTACTTTGTGAAAGAGCATTTACGATCTGATAAGGTGGAATTGCTTGCATCTCGCACAGATAACTCAAGTACTGTAAATAAAATAAAATAATAACAATAGGATCATGGTACCTGTAGCTTATCTGGGTCATACTGTTGTTAAACCCAAATTTGGTCTCTCTCTCTCTCTCTGGAAGAATTTTTTAAGTGTAACTCTGCATTTTACACGATCAAAGCCGACTTCAGTCACGTGATCAGATGGGCCTCAGCTCGTGCTCCAACACTTGTCCTAATGTTGACCAAATTTGGTAGCATTTCTGACTGACATGAGTCTGGAGAGAATGATTTTCGTGAAGGAATTTCTATGAGTCAGGCCTTTTACAAAAGTCACGCGACCGAACGAGCTTGCAATTCCCTGTTTCCTATAGCGAGAGGACTTGCCCTATCCAGCCGGAATCAGGCCCTCGCGGTTGGGACCGGATAAGTCAATGTAGGATACAGGCCGGATGGAAAGTGTGAAGGGCATGATGACAATTCCTATCGGGCATTTAAATTCGAGGATAAGCATTGCTAATAATGATGCAGGGCAATGCTCTCTTTTGTATGCCTCAGTAAGGGTTTGTTCATGAAATAAAAAAATGGGATTATGGTGGGGAGGAAGGGGTTGGCCCCTCCAAAATAGTGGTATTTGTTGCTACATTAGTTCATTGGTACATTTTTTGATTTCCGTCCACAATGACTTCGCTCCTCAGTATCTCATTTGCTACACGGTGGATGTTGCCCAGGTGATTACCCCTATTTTTAAGCTTACCATGTGCAGTGTTCCAGCCCCAGAGTTTCTTAAGTTCCAGTGTGTATCAGAAAGCACATATATCATGATAAACTGTCCATTCACTGGTGTGTGAGTCGGTGTCGGGTGTATGTTCAGCCTCTCTCACTCAGGCCTCTCGAGATGGATCCACATGGTCAAGGAGTTTGCGTACAGCAGCTCTTCCATTCGGCAAGTTGGAATTGTCAAGTCTTTTGTTACGCAGCAGGCACAGGCCCGTGTCTCTGACGCGTACTTTTCAAGTATTTTCAGCTAATTTCAGAACGCTTTTTTCAGAACCATTTTAAGTAACAATACTTGTCTTTGAAAAATGATATACTTCATGATGCATTTCCTGGGATTTCTGTGCATGCACACCAAAGCATTCTGGGGCAGATTAATGGTAATTCAAAAGTGCCATTATCTGATGCCTAGCAGATGGGATGCTCTTTCATGTCCATTCCAGGACAGCCCACACATTTATGAATCACTCCCTGCCTGTGAAACACCAGGAAATGAATTTATGTTGAGCTGAGATTCTGAGACGCCGGGGGCTGACGCACTTTGAAGGGCAGAGGTGTGCTCCCTCTAAGGCCACACCCTGTCAGACCAATAATAATGCTGAGTTCTGCGGCTCGCCAGCACATATATAAATGATTTTATCCTACAGTAACACAAATATATTATATCTAATAGTATATCTACATACACACACGACCACCACACACACACCACACACAATCGACACCACACACTTCACACAACATCGATCGCTTCACCATTTGCCAATTACCAACCTCCGTTTGTTTGTCATAAAGACCTTAGCAGAGTCCTTAGAACACAATAGCTCATCAGGACGATACCCAAGAATGGAATATGATCTTGTTATGTGTGATTAGCATCTATTGAAGCAGGCTCTTACTCAACACACCGCTTATACAGCATCCCTGAAGCACTCCGTTACTGGCACTGGTGACGCATTATTAGAAGGTGTATTTGCATTCTTGTATTCACTCTATATGAATTCAATTTAAATAAAATAAAGATTGTAAAGTCTTACTCTCTCTCTCATTCCTTGTTTTGCCACTCGGTTCTTACGCGTTCTTTACTAACGCCTATCTAACCGTATTATATTAAGCTTACTTCGTGCCTCTGTATGTGTCCTTTATTGCTGACCCTAACAACAGCAAGATGTTCCTGTTTTGTAACTATTTGTTCGATTATCTTTGACTGCCAGGCAGGCGACGAGAGCGGTAAATTCCTTTCGCCTCTCTGTAAACAAGGTATGCTTTTACGATTTCAGAATCGTCTGATGATTGCATCCACACATCCAGGTTCCTCAGGACAGTTATTCTCCTAAATGCATGTGCAGATTAGCCCATCCCATGTTGAATCGGATTTTAAAGTGATGCGTTGAGAAGGTAAAGAATAGATCCCCTCTCTTATCGGTGCTTGTGTGTGTTCTTTACACGACACATTTATGCACATATTTTTCGGACTCTGCCGTGGCTGCCCATATTATTCAGACCGCGCCGGGTTGTGTGGATATACGTTAACGGTTGGTGTGGCTCTGAGGGCTGTGCCCGCGGAGTGGGCGCCAGGCTCTAAAACAGATGAGAAGTCCGCTCGAGAAGAGAAGTTAGCGAGGGAGGGAAGCGCGTGAGTAAAGCGGAGCAGAAGTCGAGGTGTAGCGCGCACTGGAAGAAGTGAGATGGTAATGCGCTGAGTATGAGAGAGAAAGGAATAGAGTTGGAAGCACGCTAGGGAAGATCGAGAGAAGCGTAGCGATCCCGCAGAGCCGGAAGTGGCGAGTGGGTGATGGGTGTTCTGACCAGGCCACACGCAGCGTTTGTCCTTCCCATGCTTGAGCAATGCCGGCGTGTCGGTGCGCACTTGTGGGTGTGAGCAGCGCGAACGATTGTGAGGCACGGGCGTCTCATGGTGCACAACGTGAGTGCGCTCGGGTCAGTCACAAAGGACTCTCGCGATCCTGCGACGCACCCAGTTTCGTGAGAGTGTGCACCTGCCCGCTCTCTCGCAGGGGTATAAACCCCGATACGGACTCGATCTTGTGGTGCCTCCCCCCCCACAGACGTCGTGTCGAGCTGGCGTTCAAGCCGTGGGCGGTGGTGGCACGCAGTGTGCTAGGGCGGGGACGGAGGGACATGGCCTACCACACACATTTCAGGATGGAGTTTTACTTACGGACGTACTTCTCGTCTGGGCTGGCGAGGAGCGACGTTCCTCCCCTGACTGATCTGTCTCGTAACGGTACCGTTGTCTTGTGTTTAGCTGTAAGTCAACCCGATAAAGGAGCTGTCACACTTGGCATTTAGCGAACCGTTATGCCGTTTTTTACATTATTGCCGAAGAACTGTGGCACACGTCGAATACTCGTTATTGGTAGTTTTGTATTACGTTAGGAATACCCTGAAAACACTTGCCATGTTTAAGTCGGTTGTACGCTGGCTTTATCGCTTGAGCTTTTGTGCTTGTTTCTCTCCTTTTCGAATGCTTGAGATTTGCTCACGAGTACTCGGCGTTTGGCTCACACGTTCGTACGCGAACAGGCCATAAAGTAGTTAGGACGTTATGCGATCGTCGTGACACGCGGTGAGAGTGTATGTACATCATAAGTCAACACGTAGATGGAGGACATTCTGCGTTAGCCGAGACACGTTATTTTCTAACCGATGAGTGAACGGTTTGTAGGCCCGCTACCGAAACGTTGTGCACCTTCGGCAACACCTGCTACTTGAAAGTTCCTCAGTACGTCGAACGGCGATCAAAGTATATGGTTGTGGTACCGTGATTCAGTTTATAAACATCGAAAGTAAACGTGCTTGGGTATTATTCGCTATGCGTTACGCTAGACTATCGTTTATGCGGCATAGGTTTGGGTGGACGCTAAACGCGGGATAATAACAGTCGGTGGTATGAGTTACTCTATGTATAGTTCTCGAAGCTTTCTGTCGTTCTTTACTGTACCTTAGCATGTGTTGTCAAGTCGTTTTTAATACTTTAAAAATGTAAAACAAAAAATATATTCATCGTGGGAATGAGGAAAAAAATAGGCCGAAAAAATCATCGAGAGCGTGTGCAAAGTAGTCTCCGTTTATTCGTGGCGATAAGAGGGATCGTCTCTCACCACAAATACCTTCCATCCGCTCCACTGACTATACTGACATGGATACTACTACTACCAAAACTACTTACTACACGACTTACTACTATACTACTACTACTGACGATAGACATACTACCTATACTACTAGTTACTGACTAGACTACTTACTACTACTACTACAACGGTACTACTTACATAGACATACTCTACTACTAGCTACTATGAAAGACATTGGACATACTATTACTACACTAGCTACTCCCCTGACATACCTCATACTATACTACTAGCTACTGACATAGGACTAATACTACTACTACTCACTACTACTACTTGACATAGACGATCCTTTACTACTACCAATACTACTCTAACTACTACTACTACTACTACATAAACATACTACCACTAACTATGACTACTCCTACATTACTACTAGATAGACATACTAAATTACTACTGCGCTTACGTACTGACATTTAGGCGACGTAACACATACTCTACTAGATGGTAGACATCTACCTATCTAACAATGCTGACTTACTACGAAACTTATGACTTACTATTCTATAGGCTGTCAGGCGCACACAACTACTGCTATAGTACTTACTTATACTGTATCTACTGATTTGAAGGCTATCAACAGTGGAGTTCGGGTGGACAATGATGGGTTCCTCTTTTGTGAAGGCCATGTGATGTACAATTCCTCAAACGTGCCAATACGTCAGTACGGTAGATGTAAGGTTAGAACACTTTCAGTAGAGGTCGTGGCGTGTGCTGGAAGCGGTCAGATTTAATTCGTCTAGCAACGACAACTAGTGGGCGTTTATACGATACTGTTGCAAAGAAGGTTCACGTGAGTGCATTTCATGGTAGATTGGCACGGTTGGTATTACTTAGGTTCACACAACATGTTACACAGTAGCTGAAACCACGTACTCTTACGTTCTATCATCTCGGTATACGGGCATTGGTTACAGATGCCAGTTATACGTATAGGTTCCTGCACGTTACTCATACTTTCCAAGCACGTTAACACAGTAGGCTAAGGCTGAGTTGTACTCGCATTTGTTTCACGAGCACGTTACTCAGACGTTAAAGACGTTGTGGGTGTATTAAGTATTGTTGCCAGTACTTGGACGTTGCTTCGACTTTTTGATAGAACTAACTACAGATTGTAAACGTCGTGTCGACCGTGTGTTATGCGAGTCGTGGCGGAACGTGTGATAGATACAGATTGCCAACGCATGCGAAACGTAGTGATGCTTAGATCGAGTCCTGTCTTAAATTTTCTAGCATGCTTAAATTTCAACGATTATCGAACGGACTAGGTTATATCCAGCGGACTTTGCATGATTTCGAGATATCTTAAGGTGATACGTCACTTTACCTACTAGGCGTATTTGACGTGGGTGCTAGCGGTTGGAATCCAGTTTGTTGCATAGCATGGGCATGGGACGCTGGCAAAATGGTCAAGGTGTGGACTGCGATGTGACAATCAAAATTCTCGGGCAGTTTTCGATTTCAATCGGGCGCTCCGGCAATTGTCAACAGCTACGCCCGAGGCTGCTCGGGCTCGCTATGCGCGCAAGCGGTAAGTGGAACTATGCTTTGTCTTTAGGTTGAACGCGATCGACGAAGGTATAGCATTGTTGGTAAAAGTTAGTGATAAACACAACGAAACGTTCATGTGCCGTTAGCTATATGTTATGCAACGAGCCAGACACGTTTTGAATACGCCAAAAACTCAATAGAAAAAGACCATCAATTTCAGCGTCGTCAAGTTTTAGATCAAGTTTCTATACGTTTGCATTGTGGCTTAACGGTTGGTGATATGTGACAGGGCCCTAAGTATCTGGCTCTTTGCTCGTGTCTGGATTTTTGATGATTGCTTTGAAATTCGGTCTTATTTACCTCAGGAATAAAAGTTCTTTTTATTTATTTATTTTCCTTAATAATTAATTATTTGTCGATTCCAACTGTCCGGTTGTCCTTTCTTCCATTGGTCTACATGTTGTTCGAACAGGTGGACCGGAGGTATTCGAAGTGTGATCCAATGAGATAGAGTCGGGCCCGCGACCGCGAAGACGGGCGGCGCCCTAATAATCCATACAGAATTACCAATTACAGTTGCATTGTGTCCGAGGGCTGCGCTCCCCGAATCAAGGTGACCATGTGACACTTAGTATAACTGGCAGAGGAGTACACGGTGGACCTTGAACTCGTGGTTATGAGTAGTGTTCATGGTTCTTAAACAAGGCTCCACCGTACCACGGTTCATTGTGAGGCGGTGCCCAGGTCCGGCTTTCCCACGACGACAAACCGAGTTAACCACCTGGAGTGACAAACCTGGTGTCCGGTAACCGTGGGCGCAACAATAATATCTCCTGTATTCGTTTGCCTACCAATGTGTAATCGGTTTCAAATGTCAGATAGAAAGGAAAGTACGGGTAAAACGGCCAGCACCAGAGTTTGTATCCGAATATGGCTTCAATTCTGTGTGCCAACAATATAACATTAAAGTATAAGTTCTCCTCATAAACTGATGACGGATGGCAAACAGACAGACATGAACCCATTGCTTAACCCCCACTTCCGCTTCCCTACTGTGCTACAGGTGGTAACTGGATACCGCGCTATGTGTGCAGAAGCACACATA
>CM068968.1:23628678-23641679 GCA_035128595.1 Eptatretus atami
GCCGAACAATGAAACATTACTCAAAAGACGTATTTGTAAAAATTAGATTAGAACTTTATTTCTTCTATTTCCTTTATTATGAAAGAAATATTTGGTGTATTCATCTATCTATAATTCCAGCAGTGGTGTGTGTGTTGTGTGTGTGTGTGTTGTTGTGTGGGTGTGTGTGTGTGTGTTGTGTGTGTGGACGCTGTTTATCGACAACCACTGGTCCGATCTAATTGAAACTTGCCAGGTATATTGCGGGGACCTGAGTATGTGCCTTTTCAAGGTTTGATATTAATCGGACAAGAGGTTCCCAAGTTATGGCCATTTATTTACCAAACCAATGACAAGACACATTGCTGCGTAGGCGTGGCCGATGGGGAAAGGGCGCCATTTAGTTCCCGTGGGCATAGGAGTGGCAATGGTCAATGGCAGCGAATGTCTTGGCAAGCAAAGACAGGGAGTTAAACTTGATTTAATTTGATTTAATTAACTCTGTGTGTGTAAGTATCACAGCAGTTGTTACTTCAATGCAATCTATAATTTGTGGAATGCATGTGAACATTCCGTACGGCACGCACCACTTCCGGATAGTGATGACTTACTGTATTCTAATATTTCTCGATTTCTTAGTGCATTTATAGATAAACACAATGTCCCAATCCAGTCGTCGTTTACGAGAGCGAAGGAACGGCCTGTGTGGTTGTTTGAAAGTTTTTTTTTTTGTTTGCATGTAGGGCCACGCACGCACGTACGGCCCACACGACGCCACACACGTACGGGCATGCACGTACAGGCCACGCACGTACGGGCACGTGAGAGCGAAGGAACGGCCGTGTGGTTGTTTCTGGCACGCTGTTTGAAAGTTTTTTTGTTGTTTTTTTTTGCGTGTACGGGCACGTACTAGTAATAAGAACTTGTAGGAAGTGCTTGTTTCAAATGGTTAGGTATGATCTTTGTTCTTTATAATGAGAGGTAAAAGTGGGATGGAGGTTATGTTTTCACCCCTCTGTTGTCTGTCTGTTTGTGAGCAGGATATCGCAAATGGTATGGATGGATTTCGACAAAACTTGGGGACACGTTGGGTGTGGACAAGGATGGATTGATTGATTTTGGTGAAGATCCGGATCCAGATCCGACCTATTGGTGGGATACAAACATAAATGTCAGTCTGGTGAGGTATGTGCTCTTCTGAAATGCCGTTCCAGTTACACCGTGCACGTGAAGCGAGAAGTGGGGGTTAAGCAATTGGTTCATGTCTGTCTGTTTGCCATCCGTCATCAGTTTATGATGAGGAAGAACTTATTTAAATTTAATGTTATATTTTGGCACACGAATTGAAGCATTATTCGGAATACAAATCTGCCGTTTTACAGTACTTTTTATCTGAATTTGAACCGATTACACATGTGGTAGCAAGAATAAGATAATATTGTTGTGGCCACGGTTACCGAGACACAGTTTGTCACTCAGGGATTAATCCCCGGTTGTCCTCGGAAGAGCCGGACCTGGGCCACCGCTCACAATTAACTTGTGGTACGGTGGGTTGTTTAAGAACCATGAACACTACTCAGTTAACCACGAGTTCCAGTGTCCACCGTGTATTTGCCATTTAACTAGAGGTCACATGTTACCTGAGCGGGGAGCGCACCCTCGGCAAACACTAATTTATCTTGATGGATTAATTAGGGCGGCCGAGCGTTTTACGCTGGTGTGGGCGACTATTTTTGGTCAAATCTGTGGAATTACCTCCCAGTCTACCTCGTTCGAACATGTGAGACCAATGGAAGGAAAGGACAAACACGGACAGGTTGGAAATCGACAAATAATTTATTATTAGGAAATAAATAAATAAAAAGAACTTTTTATTTCTGAGGTAAATAAAGAATGAATTTCAAAGCAAATCAATCAAATGCCAGGAAAGAGACAAAGAGCAGATACTTAGGGCCCTGTCACACCTTGACGTTTAAGCCAGCAATGGCAACGTATAAAATTGATCTAAACGTTGACGTACGCTGAAATTTGATGGGTTTTTTTTGAGTTTTTGGCGTATTCAAACGTGTTGGTCGTTTGCATAACTATTAGTAACGGCACAGAACGTTTTCGTTGTGTTATCATAACTTTTACAACGAAGCTTACCTTGTGATCGGCGTTCAAAACCTAAGACAAGCATAGTTCAACTTACCTTTGCGCGCTATACGTATCGCCGCGAACTCGGGCGTAGCCTGTTGAGAACTTGGCCGGACGCCGATTATCTCTTCTCTGAGGTTGGTTACTTGACAAATGTGTAGAGGGAGTGTGTTCTGGAGAGTTGGGGTGGCTACTTCAAATGCTTGGTCACCATAATATTGGTTTGAGACTTTCGGGATTCAAAGGAGGGATTGGTCTGTGGATCTCTAGATTACACAAGGGATAATCGTGCCCGTTATTGTAGGCCAAGTTCATGCTATTTTGTGCTTTATCTGTGAGTAGAAGGATATAAAACACTATTCTTTTGTCGATAGGAAGCCGATGGAGATGTTTTAGCATTTGTGAGTTATGTTGCCTTCTTGGAACCTTCTCGACGATTTTAGGACAGTGTTTTGTAGCCGCTGAAGCTGATGAACATCAGAATGTGGCAGACCATAAAGCAGATTGTTGCAGGTATCTAGTCGGCTGGTAACAAACCAAGCTGTTAGTAACAAACAGTCAGGAAGTCTGGTGACAAACCGTCAGGATGAGGCGCTGCAGGGAACTTGTTCGGTGTAAGTTTGTTTTGGGTCATCCAGAGCTTGACATCAGCGATGCATGCATTGAATCAACAAAGCAAATCCTCACGTTCAGATGGTTTGAACAGGACATACAGGTGTGTATCATCTGCGTAGACCATTGATTGTATCCCATGGGCAGCTATGATGTCAGCAACTGGAACAATGTACATTATGAAGGTAATCGGTCCCATGACAGACCCTTGGGTTATAAAACACTTGAAACCACAGGTACATATCTGAGTTGATGTCCTTGATTCTGATGACGTGGTCTATTCGCCAAGTATGAGAAAAAACACTGTTGGACCTTGCCCTTGAAGCCAAAGCACCTGCACAGTCCTTGCAGCAATACCTGATGGTCTTTCGTATCAAATGCTGCACTGAAATCAAGAAGTACGAGGACAGCTTCCTTTGTGGCCATCTAGTGCTAGCAGTAAGTCACTCTGCACCTTGAGAAGGGTTGTCTCCATGCAGTGATGTGCTCTATATGCCGACTGGGGCAGTAGATCGTTCGCAGCCACTCCTTGAGTTGAGCAGCAGCTGTCCTTTCAACTAGCTTTGTTGCTACATAACTGAGATGAGATATTGGGGATAGCTACTGAGCCCCTCGCGTGGGAGGATATCCTTCTTCAGTCGAGGAGTCACACGAGCATTTTATTGAAGCAGGGACTTCCCCTGCTTGCAGATTAAGGTGGGTAGTAGGGCAGTGATGCATTTTTTTTCAGCAGTGAAGTTGGTAAGGCGTCGAGCTCACAAGATGAGGTAGACGCAGCTTTAACCATGTTGTGGGGCAACTTAGCATAACAATTGTGCATTTTGTGAGGAAAGCACCAAATTTGGCACACTAGTAGCCTATCATATTATGAACAGATTTGGATATTGGGCCATCTCAAAATTTTTGATCGCAGTGGAAAATGGCTGCCACAGCCATCAGCGGCTGAATTTGAGATGGCCCAATATCCAAATCTGTTCATAATATGTTAGGCTACTAGTGTGCCAAATTTGGTGCTTTCCTCACAAAATGCACAATTGTTATGCTATATTTAGCTAAGTTGCCCCACTAATGTCGATTACTTTATCTTCCGTCACAATATCAAACTCTTCCATGGATGCTTCACAGTGTTTTATACACGATTTAATTTAATCAGAAGGAGCTCCTTATTTAACCATTTACAGGCACTGTATAGTTATTTTGAATGTAAGGAGGTCAAAGGTTATAAAATAAAACTGTTGTTTCATCCTCATGGGTTGCTAGATCATTGTAAGAAGCGGAGTCCGTGATTCGAAGTCGAACAAAAACGTTAAGGGGAGGGAATGGAACTTATAAACCAAAGTCGAAAACAAACAATGATCGTCATAGTCTTGTAGCTGCTCAAACATTTCAGGTTGTTCGGGACAGAGCTGATTGAAGTTATCATAATGTGAAGTTAGCATCTTTCGTTTTTAATACTTCATTGAATTTAGATCAGTAATGACTGGTCTAATAGGCTGCTTGCGAGACAGCGAGCGATTCTATGCCTGATCTGGATTCAATTCTCGACTTAATCATAAACGCAGTGCAGTACATTCTAACAATCATTTCGCACGTTTTCAGTAGATGATGGGATGAAGAAGGCATGCCTTACTGGGTGGACAAAATGCAGTTGCGAAGCATCAATTGACCATACCGTGGAGCAAGATGTTAAAACACTGCGAATTATCGAGCTCGTGATTTTCCGAATCAAAAAAACCCCAAAAAACTAAATTCCGTTTCATGTTCTCTCCAAGCCTCTACCCCAGACTCTTCTAAGAGTGCAGGCCCAAATACACCCAGGAGGGTGGGCACAAACAAGCCTCACGCAGCTGAGTGTCTCCATCCCCCATTCCTCCACTCAGGCGACACACAAACGATAAAAACCGACAGACACTTCTCGAATCATAACGCCATCAAACTCCCCTCACCTCCCTGACAAATCGTGCCCGTGCAACATCATGCGACGTGCAATTGCCTTCCGTCAGGTGGCCGTCCGTGAACGGGAACGAAGCTCCACTGACCGACTTTTGTTTACTGACAGTTACGTACAGTTTTGTGAATTCTTCTACCTGAATTGGTGCTTCAGGTCAGGTCAGGTCAGGTTAGATCTGTGACCTGCTACAGTACCATGTAAACCTGTACTAACCTGTTCCATGGTCGGGTTGTCGGCGACTAAACCGCTCCCCCACCAGGTTTTTCTGGTGAGGAGGGTGTTTGGATATGGACACCCAGCAGGATTAAAAACAAAACCTGTCAAAGGGCAGGAGCTCCTTGTGAGCCAACGGCCATCCATATCTATGGCCAACTGTGTCTGCGGACGTCCCTCTGCAGTTAGGTTACTTTTTATTAGGAGGTTGGTGGCAGGATTTGCACTCCGGCCACCGTAAACGCTTCATTCCGCAAAACACAAAAACGCAAAAAAATCTGAAAACCCACTCCGTGGGAGTACCTCCTGTGCAGCTTCCCTTCGCAGGGCAGCTCACCGGATGACGGGATTGGGGCAAAGCCTTCGGGACCCCCAATCTTTGATGATAGGAGGGAAACACGGGGTAACATCCCTGGGTCAGATTGCGGGAGAGTGTGTCGGAGTGGTGCTGAGGTGTCGTCCACCAGACGGCGGTCTCCTTGGGTTAACCTGAGGCGGTCCCTTCGGGTGGGTGCCTGGAATGTCCTATCTCTAAGAGATGATCATCACCTGTCTCTGTTATCATCTGAGCTCAAGCGTTTGAACATCGGGATTGCAGCTCTCTCTGAGGTTCGGAGACCGGATTGCGGCGAGATAATGGTGGGTGGTTACACCTACTATTGGTCTGGTCGCTCTGATGGTTACCATACCCAAGGAGTTGCTGTAGCCGTGTCCAATAAGCTGACCCCAATGATAATTGAGGTAACACCGGTCAACAAGCGTATTATGAGATTAAGGTTCGTCACTCTTTAGGTGTCATTCCCTGGTCTCTGTTTATGCTCCGACTGAGGCGAGTGATCTCACCGTGAAGGATGCATTCTACGCCACGCTCGAGTCTGTGGTTGATCAGTGCCCCAGACGAGATACACTTCTAGTCTTGGGGGATTTCAATGCATCGACTGGAACTGATAGGGATGGTTATGAGGTGTGTGTT
The DNA here is from genome assembly GCA_035128595.1 of Eptatretus atami. Lineage (NCBI taxonomy): Eukaryota > Metazoa > Chordata > Myxini > Myxiniformes > Myxinidae > Eptatretus > Eptatretus atami. Next base: position 23,634,543 of record CM068968.1, read on the forward strand.
GGTCCCATGGGTCAGGAACTATGAACCAGAATAGCACTAAGTTCCTTGACTTTGCAAGAAGTCATGGACTTAGGGTGGCTGGTTCATGGTTTCAGCGCCACCGCTCATCGCTGGACTTGGTATTCCAACGCTGGCGGTGTGGCAAAGGAGATTGACCATGTCCTCATTGACGGTCGTTGGAGGATGATCCAGAACTGCGGGTCTACCGGAGTGCTCAGTCCTCAATACTGACCACAGGCTTGTTGTAGCAACTCTAAAGCTGCACCTTAAATCCTGGAGAATGGTACCATCCCAGCCTAGGCTGGATGTTGGCAAGCTCAGGGATGAGAGAGTAGCTGAGGAGTTTTGCGAACAGGCTGGGTGGACACTTGGGGGGTCTGGGTGCTTTGGGGGTCCTGAAGAGTTGTGGAGTGCCTTCAAGACCACCGTCCTTGATGTTGCCGGTGGATGTCTTGGAACTCACTGCAGGGCAAAGAAGAATTTTGTCTCTCAAGGGACACTGGATACCATTGACAGAGTCGCAGGGCCAGGCTGAATGGCAGAGCTGAGCTGTTCAGGGAGCTGAGGCGTAAAACTGTAACGTGCACTGAGGGTGGACAAGGAGGCCTATGTGCGAGGAATCTGTGAGGGGGTAGAGCATCACCTGTGGACAGGTGATTCTCGTCCCGCTTACAGGGGAATTCGTGCATTGCGTTCATCCAAGCCCATCCCTCGGAGCACTGCATTTAGAGCAGAGGTGGTAGGCTCTTGACAGAGGAGTCTGAAGTGAAGGCCCGCTGGGCCGGTTACTTTGAGCGGTTGTACCAGGCTGATCCCCAGCTGTCGAGTTGGACGTCAAGGGTGTTACAATCCCTGTTGCTGACCCTCGAATCAACTGTGGTCCACCTTCGCTTGTGGAACACGGGCTGCGGTGAACCAGTTGAAACGGGGTAAAGCTCAGGGATCTGTGGCATCCATGCTGAACTTCTCAAGGCTGGTGGAAATGCTGCACTCGTGTCGCTGCATGCAGTTTTGTGCTTCGCCTGGAACACAGGCATCATCCCAACCGATTGGAAGAGGGGCCTTGTTGTTCCTCTCTGGAGGGAAGGGTGATCGCCAAGACTGCAACAACTACCGAGGGGTGACGCTGCTCTCAGTGCGGGCAAGGTCTTTGCTCGGATAATTCTTGATAGGTTTCGCCACCATCTGCTTGAGCACCAGCGTCCAGAGCAGTCAGGCTTTACACCAATGAGGTCAACGATTGACCGTATCCTTGCTCTTCGTGTCTCACCGAACGCAGACGAGAGTTTCGGCAGGGCTGCTTGCAGCCTATGTTGATCTCTGTAAAGCGTTCGATTCAGTGAATCGGGATGTCCTCTGGAGGATTCTTGGTCTTCGTGGGGTGCCACCAAAACTGCTCGATCTGATGTCAAACTCTACTCTGGTACTGAGAGTGCTGTGAAGTGTGGTGGTACCATCTCTGACTTATTTCCAGTTGTTACTGGAGTTCGTCAGGGTGTGTACTGGCCCCACACTTTTCAGCACTTGTATGGACTGGATTTTAGGAGGATCGGAGAGATCAAGCTGCGGTGCATCGTTTGGGAATGTCAAGATCTCGGACCTTGATTTTGCAGATGATGCAGTCACTTTGCGGAGACTTTAGATATCCTTTTGGGGCCCTCGAGGTGCTGAATGAGAGTCGGAGCCGCTGGGATTACGGGTTTCTTGGGTCAAAACTAAGATCCAGGCTTTCGGTGACATCTTTGATGCTGCTGTCCTGTCCGTGTCTGTTTGTGGTGAGGATGTTGAGGTCGTGGAGAGATTCACTTACCTTGGCAGTGATATTCATGTCTCTGCTGGCGTGAGTCAGAGGTCAATAGACGTCTGGGTCGGCCCTGGGGAGTCATGGATTCACTGGATACTGGGGTGTGGCGCTCTCGGTACCTGTGCGGGAGGACGAAAGTCGAGTCTTCAGGTCTTTGGTACTTCAGTCTTGCTCTATGGATGCGAGACTTGGACTCTGACCAAGGATCTGAGACGGAGACTTAATTCTTTGGTACCAGGTCTCTTCGGAGAATCCTTGGCTATCGCTGGTCGGATTTTTGTGTCCAACGAGCGGTTGCTGAGAGAGACTCGGATGAGATTTGTTACCTGCATAGTCCGTGAGCGTCAGTTGCGGCTGTATGGACATGTGGCTCGTTTTCCTGATGCTGATCCTGCTCACCAGATTCTCTCAGCGAGGGAGTCTCATGAGTGGAGGAGGCCAGTGGGCCGACCACGTGCCTCGTGGTTGCAGCAGGTTGACCGTGCATCTCAAGGAGATGGGGATGGGCCTGGCATCTGCCTGGGGGATGGCCAGACGGAGGCCCTGGAATACCGGCGGAAAGTGAACGCAGCGACGCGCTGTTCTGGCACATGCTCCCATACCTGACCTGACCTGAATTGTGGCTTCAGGTTACGTCAGTATGCACAATTTCAACTTTCTGTCCCACCGAGAAAGTGGGAAAGCATTAATATCGGCAAGTAAATTCGTGGATTGTGGTTAATATGAGCTTCAGATATATTTGGTGCATGGACCGACTGACTGCAACACGCGCACTCCGTGGGATATTGGTGATTAACTCGAGAGGACGTGCTGGTCTCAATGAGCCCTTCTTGAGAATGCGATATTTCACTTTAAAAGTTCCACTAAACACAGAAAATTTTCATTCCACGACTTTACTGCCGTTCGCTCTGCCTACATCGCAAAAGCGTCATCTAAAGAACTCTGCCCTTGCGTGCACCAGACACTGAAGTTGATTATGCACGTCCAGACGACACGAGCACGCCAAGAGGTTGTCACAAACACTCTCGAGCCTGTGCAAGTCGAACCTGCCATTCGCAACGTTTGGCTGAAATGATTTGCTTTCTTCGTGGGAGGAAATTACCGGTACATATACACATACGACGTACATATTGAACACATACATGTAACACTCATGCCAAATTAATCTTTTATTTTTTAAAATTTACGTTCATCCAAGGCTCGGACTTGCAGGATGGCCACGAAGCTTGGGTTCGTAACTCGGTTCAGCTATAAACTGTCATCCTGGAGTTCCGCAGGCAAGGTGGTTCATCAGTTTGTGTGCCGTCCCTCGGATGGACGTTAAGCCGGGCGTCCTACCTGCTGGCATGAGTTGGTGGAGGTTAGAGATCCTAAGGTGTCCTATGTGAAGAGTAGACGAGCTATTCGCAGGCACCATGAACAAATTCCAAATTCCTGCCCTCACTACTTAGGTCGAGCGTCAGACCTGGCCACCCGGTCCGTGAAAGACTTGGAATTGTGGCCGTTAAAGAAGAAGAAGATTTATACAATGCTCACGGATGTACCACATCCAGTAAAAAAAAAAAAAGACATGAGTTGACATCAGTGTACTTTTTACGTGAATTAAAAGGACATAGTTGGTGGAGAGTGGAAACACGCGGTATATGGGATTTGAACCTGGGTTCCCAGCAACATGAGCCATGGGTTCACAAAGAAACACAAACAGGCCAATCCAAGTTTAAATAAGTATTGAACCTTGGAGTCAACAAATCATCATCATCAATATCAATATCAATATCAATATCATCATCAATATCAATAATAATCATCATCATCATCATCATGGTCTCCAACATGGAAATCGGCACTCGGTGGACGAAGCTGCGCGGACCATGCTGTAAAGGTGTCGCACACAATACAACACAACATTACAAACATTTACAGATTACTGTATTTTCAAGATTACTCCGCCACCGAAGGTGGACGGGGGTTATGTTTTCACCCCTGTCTGTTTGTGAACAGGATATCTCAAGAAGTTGATGACGGATTTGGACGAAACTTGGTGGATGAGTTGGTTTGGTGACAAGAACAAGACGATTAGATTTTGGTTCAGGTCCGAATCCAGATCCGTCCTATCAGTGGGGTACAAAACGTAAGCTAATCAATCTGGTGGAGGTTTGCGCTCTACCGAGTGGCCATTCTAGTTATATAATTAATTAATATCTCCAGCTTTCAGGAAGAAGAAAACGTTTTATATGTGAACTTGAGACAAATTGCCTTTGTATACATTCGTGAGATCTGATCAATAACTCCGTGGCTTGACAGATGCAGGGAATTTTAAAAATGCAGTTAAAGTATTAAATTATTGTTAAAGAATTTTAAACTAAAGGTAACACGGTTTCAGTAATTGTATTTACTTGTGACAGGCCACGTGATTCACAGTGAAAACCCTTGTTAACTTTACTCGGTGCAACCCCCCCCCCCCTTCCTCCTCGACCTTGTCCACCCCCGATCCCCACCTCACCCACAATCTTCTTTACCCCATTAATACTACAGGTTGCAGTGATTCACCCCCCCCTACCTTTCGTGAGGGCATGAGTGAAAGAGTGTTGGTGAATAGACGCTCCACAAATATATAAATTATAATTTATCATCGATGCATAATCATAAATATCACATCGAGTGGCCACATGGTGGTTAACACGTGAACAAGAGAGGGTCTTTGCACATACACCAATACTCAAAAAAATGGGTCTCATCCACCCCTCCTACCCTCCCTCTCCCCCACCCCCCTACTCCTCTCCCCACCCCTCCTACCCTCCCTCTCCCCACCCCTCCTACCCTCCCTCCCACCCCCTCCTACTCTCCCTCTCCCACCCCCTCTAACCCCCCCACCTACCTCCCTCTCCCCCCCCTCCCTTCCCCCTTCCACCCCTCCCCTCCTCACCCTCCTCTCCCCACCCTCCCCTACCCCTCCCCTCCACCCCTCCCTACCCCTCCCTCTCCCACCCCCTCTATCCTCCCCACCTACCCTCCCTCTCCCCCACCCTCCCTTCCTCCCTCTCCCCCACCCTCCCTACCTCCCTCCCCCCCCCCTCCCCCCTCCCCTACCCCTCCCTCTCCCCCTCCCTACCCCTCCTCTCCCCCTCCTTCCCTCCCTCACCCCACAACCTCCCCAAAACACTCCCAGCTTCCACAAGTAATAAAAAGACCCCTAGCACACCCACCTCAAACTAGCATCCCATCCCCAGCCAACACCCCAACACCTCCTGTAACCATTACCCACCCCCCCCCCCCCCGACGCTTCCATATCTTCTTCTTTCACCGCTTTGCACACAAGCGACATCAAAAGAATTGCCGCTTCCTTATCGCGCATTACGGCCCTAAATCGGGATTATTTCGCTTTGAAAACGCGTTGGGTTAGCGCGAGCCGGAGCGGAATTGAGAGGCGCGTGTTGAAAAGCGATTGAAAGTGAATTAGCATTTTATAATCGCCAATCGGAGAAGGGGGGGGAGGAGGCAGAGCACGCGCACCGTTTGAAGACGAGTGCGTACAAGCGGTGCGCGCTCGCTGCGCATCCTCGTCGTTTAATGGTTTGGCTCATGACTGCACTCAATCACCCATACCTGCACACTCACTTTTAACATACCTGCTTCGATTACTCAACTCAATTATACACTCATTACCTGCACACTCACTTTTAACATACCTGCTTCGATTACTCAACTCAATTATACACTCCATTACCTGCCACTCACTTTTAACATACCTGCTTCGATTACTCAACTCAATTATACACTCAATTACCTGCACACTCACTTTTAACATCCTGCTTCGATTACTCAACTCAATTATACACTCATTACCTGCACACTCACTTTTACTACCTGCTTCGATTACTCACTCAATATACACTAATTACCTGCACACTCACTTTTAACATACCTGCTTCGATTACTCAACTCAATATTACACTCCATTACCTGCACACTCACTTTTAACATCCTGCTTCGATTACTGCACTCAATTAACATCCAATTACCTGCACACTCACTTTTAACATACCTGCTTCGATTACTCAACTCAATTATACACTCCATACCTGCACACTCACTTTTACTATACTGCTTCGATTACTGCACTCAATTATACACTCAATTACACTGCACACTCACTTTTAACATCCTGCTTCGATTACTGCACTCAATTATACACTCAATTACCTGCACACTCACTTTTAACATACCTGCTTCGATTACTGCACTCAATATACACTCCATTACCTGCACACTCACTTTTAACATACCTGCTTCGATTACTGCACTCAATTATACACTCCATTACCTGCACACTCACTTTTAACATACTGCTTCGATTACTGCACTCAATTATTACACTTCAATATTACTGCACACTCACTTTTAACATACCTGCCTGGATTACTGCACTCAATTATCCACCCCATTACCTGTACACTCAGTTTTAACATACCTGCCTGGATTACTGCACTCAATTATCCACTCCATTACCTGACTACCTGTACACTCAGTTTTATTTTTAACCGGGATACCGACTCTCTCCATGCATCCCCAGCCCTCGACCCCCTCCCTCTCCCAATGTCGCACAACAGCTTCGCACGACCCCGTCTTCCCTTTGTGCTTCTGTTGAACGAAACCAAAAGAGGGTTTATTCAAGGTTCGAGTTCGGAAGAGTGAAACCTACTTTTCCGGGTTTCGCGCTTCCCGCGGCCAATGAAGACCCGAGAGTGGGATGTTTGACGGAGACGTCTCAGAAAATAAAAAATAATAAACAATTCCGCGCAAATAATGTGGTGCATCCAGTGGATCCGTGAATTGGTTTGGCGAGTACAGTACAGTACAGTGGCGACTGCACTTCCGTACAGTGTCCCGTGTACAGTAACAGTACGTACAGTGTCCCCGTCGGAGAAAACCCATGCTCGTTCATCACATCACGTGATCAGTTTCATTCCCTCGAGCCAAGGACTCGCTGCCAAGACGCGGTTCGTGCGCGGGAAAAGCGAGTCACGAGGTCGGGTCGTGCTCGGGGTCGTGCTCGAGCTCGGGTCCGTTTTTACCTTTAAAACATCCCAATCGTGAGCAACAGCCGTTTGGTCGGGTCGCCGTTACCGGGGACATGAAATGTAAACAGCCACTCGCGGCCGGCGTCGTGGTTAGCGCGGGCACCACATAACCACGGGGTTACGAGGCGCCAATGACCATCATCAGGTCGCCCGTTCCGATGGAATGCAAGACCGCTCGGCACGGCGCACCGGGCCGGCGCCGCCTCTCCGACTGGCAATGCGACGACATTTTCAAACCTCCGTGTACAGACA
>CM068968.1:23641704-23660205 GCA_035128595.1 Eptatretus atami
AAAAAGAGAGAGATCACATCTTTTTCTCTTGTACTGCTTCATCAATCGAGCGAAAACGTCCAGAGTTTGACCTAGTAGTCATGGGGAAGAGAGGAAGGAGATTGGGACCCGACTCTGTTTAAGAGCGTTGGTGGCTGCTTAAGCAGTCTCCTTGGTATTTGGGCACAATCCTTTGCCAGGTCGCCACTTCCGACACAATATACACAGCTGTCTGGCACTCATTTTGCTTGACGTCCTCGGAAGGATGACAGGCCGAGTTAAAACCCCACCTGGTATTAATTAACACTGAGCGAGTTTGAACTCAAGGACCCTAGGTCCAAGCCCATCCTAACCAGTAAGCCAACACCAAGGCATAGTCATGGGGGAAATATGTGTTTTAATTTTCAACCTGAATCAGAACGCATGGTCTGGCAACCAGAATTATTTCATATTTGGAATCTGGGTTCAGTGATTAAATCATCACTTGGTACAAGTATGTGTAAATGATGTATAATTGGGTTAAGCCTGGTGTGGCTTAATGATTAGGGTGGCCTGGCTTGGGACCTAGAGAGTTCTGAGTTTGAGCCATATTGGCTGCTGAATTAACACCAGATGGGGTCGACTCAGCCTGTATCCTCTGAGGTTGGCAAAATGAGCACCAGTGTACTGTAGAGGGGCACAGCTGTGCTCCAAGAAATGATAGCTGTGCTCCAAGAAATGATAGCTAAAATTGTTTTGCTGTCGAGGCCTTATGGCCGATCGTCAGCAGCTGTCTTTGCTTCAAGGCCTGTCCGGCCAGTTTCCATTCTGCCGGCTGTTTTTGCTACAGCGGCCCTGTTTTGCATGCCTTGCCTGCCTGCCTTGCTTTGGCCCATGCCCACTGCCCCTTGTTCACCAGCCCCATTCATTTTGCTTTGCCCCCCTTGTTCATTGCCATGTGCGGCCAGGATCAAGGCAACAGTTTGCAAGCTGCAAGAACTGTCCTGTTGCAGCTACAAAACGGGCCTGCAGTGGCGGCCCGTGCACCGTTGACTTTTGACTTTTGTTTTGCTCCCTGCAGAGTCCATTGATCCTGGCAATGGTTTTAGTTGTAAAATTTATAAGGAAAAGTGTTAAGTTGTATTGGTAAATATGAGTGCGCCCCCGGCATGTCTGTCTTTAGCGCCGGCTATTTTATTTAAAAAGTCGTCGTGTGAGTGGGTTTGTTAGTTACTTTCTCAGCCCTCAGGTTATTTATTTTTTTTTTTTTTTTTTTGGGGAAAAAAACACGAAAATAACCTCCATGAATGTCGCACTCGAGGATCGAAGGTAACGTACTAGGGGAAGAACTACACCAAAAATGAAAAATGGCAACACGAGAATTTGACACTTCGGGACGAGTCTGTAAAAAGGGGAGGGGGTAGTGGTTACGGCTGTGGAAATTTCGTAAACAGATTCAGGTCCGTAGGTGAGATATCTCTAAGTTAACATGTGTAGTTAGCCCAAAACCCGTTGTCTAAATGGGCAATTTATGTGGATTCATTCGGGCTGCGACGCTTTGAGATAGCCGTTTTTCTGTTCTATCTTATTTTGAACTGCCAGCCCGTCCAAGCATCACATCCGCAACCACCTTAACTCACCACGCCAGCCATCGTCACCAACTGCAACCACGCTCCAACCTCCAGACAACAACGCCAACAGCCCGACCTTTAACCGTCACAACTCGCCCCACATCATCGCATCATGCATTCCCACACGGCACCATGACCATTCAAACAAGCACCCACCTGTGAAACACTGAGCGTCGGGCTGTCCTGGGCTTCGCTCGTTCAGCGTACGGCACCGAGCGCGATTTGTGCAAATAGCGGCCTTTCCCCGAGGGAAAATTCGGATCAGGAATGCTACAAAACGCCCACTTCTGATCCGTCCATTAGCAAGCCGTGCGGGGCGGCTTGGCTCGCCTCCAGCGCGTCTGTGTGAAACGAGATATGCTAAATTCCTAGATCAGGGGAGGTTCAACAACCCCTTTCCTCCGACAATTGGGCCGAGCGTGCCTCGCCGAGCCTCATCCTGATCCGGAAATTTGGCATTTACTGGGTTCTGCCTGCGGCTATAAAACGCCGAGCGCAGAGGGTTTTTGGGGAGTCAAGTCGGGTTGGAGAACGGCGTCGAGTCGGGTGGCGAAGCATCGAGTGGTTTCTGCAGTCGGCTGAGGAGAATTGGGGAAATGAGTGCAAGGACTCGGGTCCGAGGCAGCGAAGACGGCGTCGGCGCGAGTTCGCGGTGGGATCGCTCGTCGCGGGACCCAAGCAGCCAGCATTCTCCTCCCAGGCTCAACAATCCCCCTTTCCCCGCGCTGAGAGAGTGCAAAAAGGGGCCCGTTCCCCCATTCCAAGCGGTGCAACGAACCGCGAAGGACACGAAGTTTGGGGCACCGCCGCGCAGCGACATTTTGCGGCTCGTCAAGAGGAGCGGGTAAGTGACCCCGGTCTCCGCGGGCCTGGCGCCTCCTTCAGGTCCAGCGCACATTTGGCACGGGCCCCGTCTTCCCCCTTGTGCTTTGAGGGTGGCCTTTTCTTTTGCTTTTGAGTAAATGTTGGCGGCAGACGTCTGTAAAGTAGAACTGTATAAGTGTGCCGAGTGTTCGCAGTATTCCGTAATATCTCTGCGTCATTGTTTCTTTTGTTGTACTTGATAATGTGGGTGCAATTCTGATTCTGTTTGGCTGTATATGTGTGCTTTTGGTGTCTGTGTCTGTGTGTGAAATAAATTGCATTAATGTTGAATTGTTCGCCCCGTTTCGCTGGCGTCTTCCTTCGTTTCGAATCTCCATCTTGCTTCACGTAAAAGGGTTCGTAGTGGGCTTGATACGCGCCGATAATTAATTGGAACGCGGTCGAGGCCGAGATATACAACCGCTGGTTTTACACCGTAGCAACGGAACGGACCGCTTAAGCAGGCCCGTGTCCGGAGTCGACCTGCGGCGAGGTGCGATCGCCGGTTTACCATCCGCGTGGGTACTTAGGTAGGTCGAGTTTGGCGAACAACCTACCCGCGGATGGCCGATTGGCACATCGTGGTTGAGGTCGAAAGGCCACCCGTGACTGGCTCCGGCGATAGTTCCCGGAGGTCCACGACAGAATTGTCCGTCCGGTGGGCGGGCGGCCGCCATTTCGAGTCAACGTGGCCGTTCCACGCCGGCGGGCGGAATTCGCAACAATATAATATATATATATATGCCATATGTACTGTGTTGTTGCAAAGAAAAAAGCACTACCTTGGCAGAGGCAACCGGCCAGTTTAATATTCATTCATGTTAATGCATTCATGCATCTTGTAATCATGTGCTATACAGCAGCGTTGGTGCTGCGAAGCATGTTTTATTGGCGGGGTGTGCAATCCTATATGGGTCGTCACTCTGATCACTCAGGGAGGATTTGTATTTTTTCAGGGTGAAGTGATCGGTTGACAACCCTTGGGACTTTAATCCACCAGCTAATTGCCGGCAGACAGGACCCCAATTTAATGTCCATGCTAGGGATGGTACACACAATGATGATCACTCTGCCGCAGTTGGGTCGGGATTCAAACCCAGGCTAGACAGTCTTATAGGTGAGTATGCTACTCTAGAGTCTAGGCAAATCTTGCAGCCCCTAACGTTAATTCGTTAACTTAAGTAGTAATGCAAATTGTGAGCTAGCCTAGCATCGAGTTGTTTTTATATACTCCTGGGGTTGGAGTGGTGTAGGAATGCCATGAAGAGCCGCGTCTCCACACTCAATACCGCTCCATTCGCGTGGCAGGAAGGAACGTGCCGTGAGCCAGGGAGTGGCTCGGACGATCGTTTCCATTAAAACGATAAATAGCGAGTAACCGGGGCCCGTGTCCGTGGCGCACAGAGTGGTCCACGTCGTGAACGATGCAATACCCGCGGTGACTAACACCCTCGCCCTGTCCCCACGGCACGTGCTCTGTTCTCCGCACCTTCGGCGCGCGTTCCTCCCCACAGAGCATTCAAAATTGGGAAACAACTTAGCGACTTTGAATTAATGAGGAATTGCATTTAAAAACGCATCAAACTCGAAATTAATATTATTGAACGGACAATGATGATTACTCCGGCCAAGGATATTCTTCCAACCGTCCCCCTCACCCTCCCGACTGGCGTATCGTGTCCTTTCCTTTAGGACTAGAGTCGCCGAGCTTCGCCACAAAAGGAAGGGGTAGTGTTGTTGCAGGGGGATGGTGAGGCATTGGAGGGCGAATAAAATAGCGAAATTCATTTTGGGAGGTTTTCTCTCGCTCCTTTGAACAAGGGTATTAGAGAGTGCCCAGTGTAACGCTGAAAGATTTCAATTCCAGATCCGCGCTCCCTCTCGCGCCGCATTTTTGCGCCAGCACTTTGAGGGCGCGCGATATCAGCCCTATTACACACTATCTCAGGCGCTATGATATTTTTCGTGGGTAATGGTTTCATGGAAATATTTTCTGCAGACGCAGAAAACTAAAGCGGCGAGTGTGGAATTTTTATTGGTGTTCTGAGATGTGGATTTGACAAGTTTTTTTTAAAATATTTTTTTGCTCGTCAACCCCTTCCAGGCCCCCAATATCCAACCCGTTATCCCTATAATTCTGTTCTCGCGCTTATAATAGCAAACGTGTGTCTCACAGGCGTTCGTATTCGCGCCTCGTGTAAACCATCGGGCATCGCCAAATAAATCGCTCTTTGACTTCTACATCCGTTTGCACCTTCTGATCGAATGTTTTGGAAACGCGCCCTTTTGGCACTCCCATCGTCCATCGTGGGAGTAATCGCTCCGCTGGGTTCAGCCAACGGAACGACTTAGAATGAAGGAAAATCCACACGGAGGGGGTGGGGATCGGTCCTCTGAGTTCAACAAACGGAACGACTTTGGAATGAGGAGGAGGTAGGGACCGGTCCACTGAACTTGGGGCGGTAGGGGGGCGTCGTGGGGTGGGTAGGGATCGTCCACTGAACGCTGCGCAGCGTGGATATTACCCCTCCCCTCGTTCCATAAATGAGTTTTATTTTTTTGCACACGGTTCTCTTATAAACTCCTCTGAAACGAGGCAATCGACGGTGCTGTTGTAATTAACGCTGGTCGAATGTTATGTATTACACTACTCGCGCATTTGTTTCGTTATCCGCAAATCCTTCTTCCCCTCCCAACAAACGACCGAGAGCACCACCCCTCATCCTTCATACAATTTATCAAACCTTGTCTGTGCTTGTAGTGATCAGCTTAAGGTACATTTGTTCATCATTGTGCAATTATTATGAAACCACCAGCTTGAAGACTCCTCCATCCTCCCCCACCCCCGGTTCCACCCTTGGTCCCTCTCCCTCCACGCGAGAAAACAAAAGACTGAGCGCAGAATTAGCCGAGCGTTAATCTCAATGCATTCACACCGCTTCCCCAATTCTCGCACCACACTCCCCCACGACTCTCACCTACACCCTCCCCCCACCACTCTCACCCAACCCCCCCCCACCACTCTCACCCACACCTCCTCCCCCACACACACCCCCTCTCTTTCTCGCAAATCACGACACCGGTACCACTGGGAGAACGACTATTGCGTCGAATTCAGAATAGTATTTGCACGTTACCACTCAAGTGCCCGATCTTGATGAACTTAACTAGTTCTGTAGCTATAGTTATGCTTCGTGACACGGGGAATTCAAACGTTTGGTTCCTTCATGTCCTCCATATGCGGAACGTTGCGCCACTACCCGCCCTTTGCGGTCTTTATCGCGCTCGTGCACCACTTTGTGTAATATATTCAAGGTCATCTCCCGACCCTCCTTCATTGTATTTAACGTAGTCTCGCTGAGAGAGGGCAAGAAAGAAGGGAAAGATATTGAGGAAAGAGGAGGGAGGGTTGTGGGGCTTGGGCATAGGGAGGTGTACGGTATAGACAAGTGGTGGGGTATAGAGAGGTGCTGGAGTATAGTAATGTGTGCGGTATAGAGTGGTGGCATGGGGTATAGTAATATGGTGGTGGTATAGAGAGGTGGCATGGAGTATAGTAAGGTGGTACGGTTAAGAGATGTGGTAACGGTATGAGATGTGGAACAGTATAGAGATGTGGAACAGTATAGAGATGTGGAACACTATTTTGATGTGGAACATAGACTATAGATATTTTGGTGCAGTATAGAGATGTGGTACAGTATATTGATGTGGAACAGTATAGAGATGTGGAACAGTATATTGATTGGAACAGTATAGAGATGTGGAACAGTATAGAGATGTGGAACAGTATGGAGATGTGGTACGGTATAGAGATGTGGAACAGTATAGAGATGTGGTACGGTATGGAGATGTGGAACAGTATAGAGATGTGGAACAGTAATAGAGATGTGGTACGGTATAGAGATGTGGAACAGTATAGAAGATGTGGTTATGGTATATAGATGTGGTACGGTATGGAGATGTGGAATAGTATATTGATGTGGGAAACAGTATAGAGATGTGGTACGGTATGGAGATGTGGTACGGTATGGAGATGTGGAAAGTATAGAGTATGTGGAACAGGTATAGAGATGGTAGTGGAAGTGCTAGAGATGTGGTAAGTATTGATGTGGAACAGTATAGAGATGTGGTAACAGTATATTGAATGTGGAACAGTATATTGATTGTGAGGACAGTATAGAGATGTGGGTACAGTATATTGATGTGAACAGTATAGAGATGTGGTACGGTATGGAGATGTGGAAACAGTATAGAGGTATGTGGAACGTATAGAGATGTGGACGGTATAGAGATGTGGTACGTGTATGAGATGTGGATCACTATTTTGATGTGGAACAGTATAGCCTATAATATTGGTGCATATAGAGATGTCGTACAGTATATTGATGTGGAACAGTATAGAGATGTGGACAGTATATTGATGTGGAAAAACAACAGTAATAGAGATGTGGAACAGTATAGAGATGTGGACAGTATGGAGATGTGGTACGGTATAGAGATGTGGAACAGTATAGAGATGTGGTACGGTATGGAGAGTGGAACAGTATAGAGATGTGGACAGTATAGAGATGTGGAACACTATTTTGATGTGGAACAGTATAGACTATAGATATTTGGTGCAGTATAGAGATGTGGTACATGTATATTGATGTGGAACAGTATAGAGATGTGGTAACAGTATATATTGGATGTGGAACAGTATGAGATGTGACAGTATTAGAGATGTGGAACAGTATGGAGATGTGGTACGGTATAGAGATGTGGATACAGTATAGAGATGTGGTACGGTATGGAGATGTGGACAGTATAGAGTGTGGAACAGTATAGAGATGTGGTAGCGGTATGAGATGTGGAAAGTATAGGATGTGGTATGTATATAGATGTGGTACGGTATGGAGATGTGGAATAGTATATTGATGTGGAACAGTATAAAGTATGTGTGGTTACGGTAATGGAGATGTGGTACGGTATGGAGATGTGGAACAGTATAGAGATGTGGAAACAGTATAGAGATGTGGAACAGTATAGAGAAGTGGAACAGTTATAGAGGATTGTGGTACAGTATATTGATGTGGAACAGTATAGAGATGTGGTAGCAGTATATTGATGTGGAACAGTATTAATTGAATGTGGGACAGTATAGAGATGTGGTACAGTATATTGGATGTGGAAAGTATAGAGATGTGGTACGGTATGGAGATGTGGGAACAGTATAGAGATGTGGAACAGTAATAGAGATGTGAACGGTATAGAGATGTGGTACGGTATAGAGATGTGGTACAGAATATTTAATGGTGGTAACAGTATAGAGATGTGGTACAGTATAATTGATGTGGTACAGTATATTGATGTGGTCAGTATCATGATGTGGTACAGTATATTGATGTGTTACGGTATGGGAGATGTGGAAACAGTATATTGATGTGGAACAGTATAGAGATGTGGTACAGTATAGAGATGGTGGAACAGTATAGTAGGATGTGGTAAAGTATGGAGATGTGGAACAGTATATTGAATGTGGAACAGTATAGAGATGTGGTACCGAGTATAGAGATGTGGTACGGTATGGAGATGTGGGAACAGTATAGAGATGTGGACAGTTATAGAGATGTGAACAGTATAGAGATGTGGAACAGTAAATTGAGTGGAGACAGTATTGAGATGTTGGTACAGTTATTGAATGTGGTGAAGTATAGAGATGTGGTACAGTATATTGATGTGGTACAGTAAAATGATGTGAAGTTTGAGTGTTGGTACAGTATTGATGTGGTACAGTATGAGATGTGGTAAACATATATTGATGTGGTACAGTATATGATGTGGTACATGTATAAGAGATGTGGTAAAGTATATTGATGTGGTACAGTATGGAGATGTGGTACAGTATATTGTGTGGTAAGTATAGTTGATGTGGTACAGTATGGAGATGTGGTACAGTATATTGATGTGGGTACAGTATATGATGTGGTACAGTAAATTGATTGGAACAGTATTGAGATGTGGTACAGTATATTGATGTGGTACAGTATAGAGATGTGGTACGGTATAGAGATGTGGTACGGTATGGAGATGTGGAACAGTATAGAGTTGGGAACAGTATAGAGATGTGGTACAGTATATTGATGAGGTACAGTATAGAGATTTGGTGCAGTAAATTGATGTGGAACAGTATTGAGATGTGGTACAGTATATTGATGTGGTGAAGTATAGAGATGTGGTACAGTATATTGATGTGGTAGCAGTAAATTGATGTGAACAGTATTGAGATGTGGTACAGTATATTGATGTGGTACAGTATAGAGATGTGGTGCAGTAAATTGATGTGGAACAGTATTGAGAATGTGGTAAGTATATTATGTGGTACAGTATAGAGATGTGGAACAGTATAGAGATGTGGAGCAGTATAGATATGTGGTGCAGCATAGAGATGTGGTACAGTATAGAGATGTGGAGCAGTATAGAGATGTGGAGCAGTATAGAGATGTGGAACAGTATAGAGATGTGGAGCAGTATAGATATGTGGTGCAGCATAGAGAATGTGGTACAGTATAGAGATGTGGTACAGTATATTGATGTGGTACAGTATAGAGATGTGGTACAGTATATTGATGTGGTACAGTATAGAGATGTGGTACAGTATATTGATGTGGTACAGTATAGAGATGTGGTGCAGTATAGAGATGTGGTATAGTAAATTGATGTGGAACAGTATTGAGATGTGGTACAGTATATTGATGTGGTCCAGTATAGAGATGTGGTACAGTATATTGATGTGGTACAGTATAGAGAGTGGTGCAGTATAGAGATGTGGTATAGTAAATTGATGTGGAACAGTATTGAGATGTGGTACAGTATATTGATGTGGTACAGTATAGAGATGTGGTACAGTATATTGATGTGGTACAGTATAGAGATGTGGTGCAGTATAGAGATGTGGTTGTATAGTGATGTGGTAGAGTATGGAGATGTGGTGTGGTTTTTGAGATGTGGTACAGTATATTGATGTGGTACAGTATAGAGAAGTGGTGCAGTATGGAGATGTGGTGTGGTTTTGAGATGTGGTACAGTATATTGATGTGGTACAGTATAGAGATGTGGTACAGTATAGAGATGTGGTAGAGTATGGAGATGTGGTGTGGTTTTGAGATGTGGTACAGTATATTGATGTGGTACAGTATAGAGATGTGGTATGGTATAGTGATGTGGTACAGTATAGGATGTGGTACAGTATAGAGATGTGGTAAGATATGGAGATGTGGTGTGGTTTTGAGATGTGGTACAGTATATTGATGTGGTACAGTATAGAGATGTGGTATGGTATAGTGAGTGGTAGAGTATGGAGATGTGGTGTGGTTTTTAGATGTGGTGTGGTTTCGAGATGTGGTACAGTGTAGAGAGAGGTGACGTGGGGTGGAGAGGTTAACTTGTTTTAGGTATTAAATGTGAACTTCACGTAAAACTATTACTTGTGATCGCTTAGATGAGCGGTTTATTATTCAATTACAATAACATATATATATATATATTAATATATATATATATATATATATCTATATATAATATATATATATATATATTACATATATGAATAACTTCATCGACTTCTCAAAACATAGGGAAACGCTTTTGCAAAAAAAAACTTTTATAAAACATTAAACTTCACATCTCGGTTATGTCATCACAAAATGAGGATCATTAAACTTAAAACGGAAAACCTTCGCACTCACAGTGAGTTATAAATAACAACAGAGAATCAGTACAAGTTTAAAATTAATTATAAGGCTTACATTAACAATAATAATTATTATTATTACATTATTATTATTATGTGAAGATTTGAAAATGAGTATTGACCGACCGTGACCCATAATTTGAAGGGTAACTGTTGGATCTGAAATTCAGGCAAAAACCCCAAAAAACTCGCATAATGAAATGAAATAAATAAATAATAACAACGAGAACGGCACCAGGTAGAGTGCATACCTCCACCAGGTGAACAGTGTACGTTTTCTAACCACTGATAGGTCGGATCAGAACCAAAATCGAACCACCTTGTTGTTGTCACCCACTCAACTCGTCCACATATTTTCGTTATAACTCGTCCACAACTTTTTGAGATATTGTGCTCACAGACAATATCAGACATTAGACAAACAGAGAAGAAGACGTCAAGAGGCAGTAGCCTGGCAGGTATGACGAAAATCATGCAAATGACGTCACTGTCACCTTGACCTTTGACATAGACAGTCGAAAACCATTGACAACCTCGCTTTTGTCTTTCGGAATCCTCTGGTAAAGCTTGACGAAGATATCTGAAAGCGTTCGTGAGTTATCGCACTCCAAACAGCAGAGACAAACCGACATAACAAACAACAAACAAACAGGGGTGAAAACATAACCTCTGGCTACCTTCAGTGGCGGAGGTAATAATAATAATAATAATAATTATAATAATAATAAATAATAATAATAAAATTGTGAATCTTAAAAAGAGAAATCGTAGGTTGACTAATGGACGGCGGTTTGAGCAAAATCCTTCTCTGCCGTTTGTGACGCACAACAAGAGCTTCTCGTGCAGCCCATCATTCATAACTGACAAACTCAGAACATCAGTTATAACGGACACGTGTGAATGATTGTACATGAACGTAATTCGTGTTTTTGTTTGTGCGCGAATTACACTTATAACCGAGATAGAATGTATAACTCATTCGGGATTCGAACCGCACACCCACCCAGACTCATAGCGAGCTGAGTGTTAGAGCGTGCGCTCCGAGCGGTGGGCAGGTGTGCGTTCGAATCCCCAACGCTTTAACAATTCTCGTGCTGCTTCGTTTTCTTGATGTTCAGCATATTTAGATCTCCTGGAGGATCTCGAAGTCTTACTCACGTTGTTGTTCTTCATCTTCTTCTTGTGGACTTTTTTGTTTCACAGTCTACAGTTTTCATCGAAACTTCCTGAAACTTGGCATATATATGTAAAATACCCTGCGCAGACAGTAACTATCTCCGATGTTGGAAATTCTCCTAGAAAAAAAAGTTATGACGTCATAATGTTTCGCTTATGGAAATCGGCTAAAAATTATCTCCCAAACTAGGCAAACTTTTTGAATTCTGTTGTGGGAATCGAACAGGGCATTAGCAGAGATGAATTAGCGCACATATGATACATCACTATGACGTCATATCAATTTTTATGACGTCATTCCTATTTTTTGACATTTTTTGTTTCACAACCCAGAGTTTTCATCGGATCTTCGTGAAACTTGCCATGATATGCAGAAATCCCACGCGCAGGCAGTAACCATCTCCGATTTTGGAAATTCTTCCTACAAAAAAAAGTTGACGATAATATCTCCGCTAATGGAAATCGCCTATACCATTATCTCCGAAACTAGGCAAGCTGTTTGAATTTTGTTTGCGGGAATCAAGCCGGGCATTAGCACAGATAATTTATCGCAAACCTGATACATCACGATGACGTCATATTCGTTTTTATGACGTCATCGTTAAGAGGACGAGGATCTTAGCTCATTTGAGCTTGTTTTTTTGAAGGATAGAGCACGGACAAACAACCATATGTTGGCAACCATTCCGCAGGTTTGATTTCTCCTGCGTTATCAGGGAACTACTGGAGCGTTGACAACAATGCTTGCGGGTAGGGAATCGAAACTCTCACAATGTGCATCATCGCGCTCTCGGGGTGAACTTTGGGTTCGTTAATCGTCTATAAACGGGAATCGAACATTCCAGATGGTGAACTTTACGTGTAAGCATGTAAGTCTTTACAAGTTCCATCAGAACCGTCCTGCTCTCACCAAGTAATTGTTGTCGACGTCACACTAAAGCCGAGACCGCACTTATCGAAGCTTTCGGGGATGAAACTTATAAAAAAAAAAACAATAATTATTAAAATAAATGATAATAATAATTAAATAATATAATAATTACAGAAAAGAAAAGAAAGAGAAAAGAAAAGTTACAGAAACCAGAGCGGGACGAGAAGACGACCCCCCCCCCCCCCAATATAGTCCAGACGCCGCGGCCCTGTCAGTTAGAACTGCCACGTGACGGGTTTGACAGTTATAACTGACGATGTGCGCCGCACGCCTCGTGCACGCCTCGTGCCTGCCTGTCTTTTTCTTTTCTGTAATTATTATATTATTTAATTATTATTATCATTTATTTTAATAATTATTGTTTTTTTATTTTTATAAGTTTCATCCCCGAAAGCTTCGATAAGTGCGGTCTCGGCTTTAGTGTGACGTCGACAACAATTACTTGGTGAGAGCAGGACGGTTCTGATGGAACTTGTAAAGACTTACATGCTTACACGTAAAGTTCACCATCTGGGAATGTTCGATTCCCGTTTATAGACGATTAACGAACCCAAAGTTCACCCCGAGAAGCGCGATGATGCACATTGTGAGAGTTTCGATTCCCTACCCGCAAGCATTGTTGTCAACGCTCCAGTAGTTCCCTGATAACGCAGGAGACATCAAACCTGCGGAATGGTTGCCAACATATGGTTGTTTGTCCGTGCTCTATCCTTCAAAAAAACAAGCTCAAATGAGCTAAGATCCTCGTCCTCTTAACGATGACGTCATAAAAACGAATATGACGCTGCCCCTGGGTTGTCACAACGAAAACACAAACGCGCTCAATCCAAGTTTAAATAAGTCTTGGGAACGGTTGGAGTCAAAATCATCATATCAATATCAAGATCCTCAATTGTATCAATACTAATCAATGCAATTATCGAACTAACTATCATATCATCATGCATCAGGGTCTCCGCAACACTGCGACACATCGGCACTCGGCGTGGAGCAGAAGCCTGCGCGGACCATTGCTGTAGAGGTGTCGCACACAATACAACACAACATGTACAAACATTCCTTACAGATTACCTGGTCAGTTTTTCAAGATTACCTCGCGCCACGAAGGTGCACGGGGGTTTATGTGTTTCAGCCCCTGTCTGTTTGGTGAACAGGACATCGTCAAGAAGTTGACTGAGGCGATTTGGACGACCCACTTGTGGATGATTTGCGTGTTGGTGACAAGCAACAAGACGACTTACGCATTTTGCGGCTTCAGGTCCGAATCGCAGAGTCCGTCCTAGTCAGTGGGGTAAAACCCGTAAGGCGCTAATCAATCGTCCGGTGGGGTTTGGGCGCTCTCAGTCCGAGTGGCCGAATTCTAGTTTATGATAATTAAATGTATACTATCCAGCTTTCAGGCAAGAAGAAAACGTTTTATATGTGAATCTTGAGACAAAATGTTGCCTTTGGTATATTTCGTGCTGTGGAGATCCTGATCAATAACTCGCGTGGCTTGACAGGATGGCAGGAAGTGTGTTAAAAATGTAGTTAAAGTTAAATTATTTGTTAAGAATTGTAAGCTAAAGGTAACACGGTTTCAGTAATGTGTTAGCTTGTGACAGAGGCTACGTTGATTCAGGTGAAAACCCTTTGTGTAACTTTCTCGGGTGCAATCCCCCTCGCCCTGTGTCCTCCTCGACTTGTCCACCGCCGATGCCCAACCTCACCACATCTTCTTTACCCCCATTACATACTTACAGGGTTCGCAGTGATTCACGCCGCCCCTCGCCTTTGCGTGAGGGCGCATGAGTGAAGGGAGAGTTGTGGGGTGCATATAGAACGGCTGCCAAAATATAGTAATTATTAATTTTAATGCGATCGGATGGCTATAAATCAAATAGAATATCACAGTCGACGTGGCTGCCATGGTGGGTTAAACGTCGAACAAGAGAGGGAGGTCCTTTGCACATACCCGAAGTAGCTCAATCAAAAGAATGGGTCCTCATCCACCCCTGCCCTACCCTCGCTCTCCCACCCCCTCCTACCCTCCCCTCCGCACCTACCTCTCGCCTCTCGCCACCCCTCGTTAACCTCCCCTCCCCCACCTACCCTCCCTCTCCCCACCTACCCCTCCGTCTCCCTCCCTAGCCTCCCTCTGCCCCACCTACCCCTCCTCTCCCCCCACGCAGACCTCGCCTCTCGCCTAGCCTACCCCCGTCTCGCCTATCCGCCTGCCCCTGCGACCCTACCCCCTGCATCCGTGCCTATCCTACCTCCCTCGTCCCTCCTGCCCTCCGCCCTCACGCCCCACGAGACTCGCGCCAAACACTCCCAGCCTCCACAAGTAACTGGAAAAAGACCCCTAGGCGCACCACCACACCCTTCAAACTAGGCATCGCCCAGTGCCGCCAGGCCACACACCCGCCCAAACTCTCTGTAACATTGACCCCGTCCGCCCCTCCCCCCGACTGCCGGTTGCGCACTATTCTTTCTCTTCACCGGCTTCTGCACTCACAGCGACAGCAGAAAGATCTGCCGTGGCTTCCTTATCCGCGGCCATTAGCTGCGCTCTTAATCGGGATTATTGCTGCCTTGTGAGAACGCGTTCCGGTATTAGAAGCTCTGGACCCCCCCTAGCCGGAAGCGGAATTGAGTAGGGCCGTCGGTGTTGATATAAGCGATTGAAAGTGATTAGGTCATTTTATACAACTCGGCCAATCGGAGAAGGGAGGGGGAGGAGGCAGAGCAACTGCGCACCGTTTGAGCAGACGGAGTGGCGTAAGCAAGCGGTGCGCGCTTGCGCTGCGCGATGCCTCGTCGTTTAATAGGTTTGTGTGCTCATGGATTGCATCTCGAAGGTCACCCGCCTTACTCGTGCCAGCGTCACTTTTAACATAGCTGCTTCGATTTACCAACTCAATTATACAGGGCTCGATTACCCTGCACCTCAGCTTTCTAACATACGTGCTGTCCGATTACTCAACTCGAATTATACCTCCTATTACTTGCAGCACGTCACTTTCTAACATACTGTTCGATTACTCCAACTCAAATCTTATAGACATGCTTCGATTACTGCGGCTGCTACACTCACTTTTAGACATACTGTTCGATTACTTGGCACTAATTGATTCGCAGTCATAACCTGCACACGGTTCTTTAACATACCCTGCTTCGATTACGTGCAGCTCAAGTTTACCTGCACAGCTCGCACTGTTAGACATGAGCCTTTGGCCTTCGATACTTCACTCAAGTTATCCCTCATTACCTGCACACTCACTTTTACATACCTGCTTTGAATTACTCAAGCCAATGGTATAACAGCTCAAGTTACCTGCAGCCAACTCACTTATTGAACATGCTGCTTCGATTATCTGCGATCTCAATTGATAGCACTCAATTACGCTGCTACATCATGCACTTTTAAGCATACCTGGCCTTCGATGTACGTGGACTCAATCGTAGTTACACTCCAGTTATCCCTGCACATGCACTTTTTAACATACCGTGCTGGTCCGATTACTGCAGCGTCAATTATAACATCCTCGACATACCGTCGTGCGACACCATCCGTTTCTAACACTACTGCTGTTCTGATGAACGCACTCAATTAATGACACTTCATTACCGCCTGAACACGTCCTTTTTTGACTATACCCTTGCTTCCGCACCCTTCTGCTGCAAGTTGATACCACCTGCGAATTACTGCAACTCCACTTTAGCATACCTGCCGTGGATTAGTCGCACCGGCCTCAATTATCCGACCCCATTACCTGTACAACTTCAGTTTGTACATTACCTGCCTGATTACTGGCAGCTACAATTAATCCACTCCATCTACCTGGAACCTGTACAGCCCTCGTTTATTTTAACCCGGGCATACGACTCTCTCCATGCTCCCAGCCTCGACCTTCCTCTCTGCGCCATGTTCGACAACAGCTTCGCACGACCCGTTCACGTCTTCCCTTCTGGTGTCTTTCTGGTTGGAAGTTCGAAATCCAAGAAGAGGGTTTATTCAATGGTTCGATGTTCGGAAAGATGAAGACCGTAAACTTTTTCGCGGGTTTCGCGCTTCCTCTGCGGCCGATATGAAGATCCCGAAGACGTGGGATTGGTTTTGAGCGCGGACGACGCTCCAGAATAATAAAGAATGAATAAACTAAGCTTTCCGACCGCAAAACCTATATCGTGGTGCATCCAGTGGATCCGTGGAAATTGGTTTTGGCGAGTAAGGCTACAGTACAGTGGAGCGACCTCCGCACTTCGTACAGTGTCCCGTGCTACAGCGTTAACAGTGCCGTAGCGATGGTCACCACCGTCTGGCAGAACCACTGAAAGTAGTCGCCAGGGTATGCCTACCGTCTCATAGTCACTTAACGTGATCAGGTTCAATGTCGCTCGAGCCCAGAACTCGACATGTCCAGAGACCGGGTTGTGCGCGGGATAAAGGGAGTACACGAGGTCGGTGGTCGTGCTCGGGGTCGTGCTCATAGAGGCTCGGCGGTTCCGTTTTTACTCTTTGAAGACATCAGCCTCATCGCTGGAGGCAAGCCAGCCGTCTGGTCGGTCGGCCGTTGACCGGGGCGACATGGAAAGATGGTAGACGCCAACGTCGGCGGCCTCCTCGGGTTGCTGTGGTTATAGCCGGCGGCACCAGCATGCGAACACGGGGGTTTTGATCGAAGAGGCCCCGCCCCCTCCGAATTGGAAACACCCATCCATCAGGCTCGCCGTTCCGATGGAACTGGCAAAGACGTCGCTCGGCACGCCGCGCACCGGGCCGGCGCAGCTCCTGCCGACTTGGGCAATTCCGGCGACCGGCACATTTTCAAAACCTCCGGTACAGAACACGATCAGGCAGGCACTGAGGCGCTGGCATTCGAGGCGTCGGCCGGCACATTCGGTCAGTTACTGTCAACACCCGTCACGTGGCGTTCTAATAACTGACAGGCGCCGCGGCGTCTGGACTATATTGGGGGGGGGGGGGGGGGTGTCGTGCTGTCTCGTCCGCTCGTGGTTTCTCTCTGTAACTTCTTTTTCTCTTTTCTTTTTCGTTTCTGTAATTATATAGTTTATTGTAATTATCTATTATCATTTATTTGGAATAATCTATGGTTTTTTTTGTTTTATAAAACGTTTCATCCCGCGAAAGCTTCGATACAAGTGCGGTCGTCGAGCTTAGCTAGTGACAGGCCGTTCCGAACAACAATTACCTTGGTGATGCTAGCGCAGGACGGTTCTGTATGGAACTTGTAAAGACTTGACATGCTTACACGCTAAAGTTCACCACATGCTGCGGAATCGTATTTCGATTCCGGTTTATAGACGATTAAACGAAGCCAAACGTTACACGCCCGAGGAAGCGCGATGACTGCACATTGTGAGAGTTTCGATTCCCTGACCGCAAGCATTGTTGTCACACGCTCAGTAGTTTCCCTGATACGCAGGAGACGATCCAAACCTGCGGAATGGTTGCTTCAACCATATGGTTGGTTTTTGTCCTGCGCTGCTAAGTCCTTCAAAAACAAGCTCAAAGATGAGCTAAGATCCTCGTCCTCTTAACTGACTGACGGCATATGAAAGAACGAATATGACGTCAATCGTGATGTATAGGTTTGCGATAATTGATCTGTGCTAATGCGCGGCTTGATTCCCTCGAAACAATAATCTCAAACCGCTTGCCGCTAGTTTCGGAGATGAATGGTGATAGGCGAGTTGTACCATTAGCCGGAGATACTTGTATTGACGTCACGTTTTTTGTAGGAAGCAAAATTCAAAATCGGGAGGATGGTTTACCTAGCTGCGCGTGCGGATTTTTGGCATATAGCATGGCAAGCTTTCACGAAGATTGCCCGATGAAACGGTTCTGGTTGTGAAACAAAAAATGTCAAAAAATAAGCGAATGACGTCACTAGAAATTCGATATGACGTCAATATCGTGATGTATAACACATGGTGCGCTAATTCTCTCCTGCTAGTGCCGCTGCTTCGATTCCCACAAACAGAATTCAAACAAAGTTGTTGCCTAGATTGGGAGATTAATGTTTTAGGCGCCGATTGTCCATAAGCGGAAAATTATGAGTGTCATATACTTTTTTTTCTAGGAGGGAATTTCCAACATCGGAGATAGTTATCTGGCGCGCAGGGTATGTATTGTACGCTATATATTGCAGTTTCTCAGGGAAGTTTCGGGATGAAAACTGCTAGACTGTGGAACCAAAAAG
>CM068968.1:23667636-23689524 GCA_035128595.1 Eptatretus atami
ATTCCAAAGTCGTTCCGTTTGTTGAACTCAGAGGACCGATCCCCACCCCTCCGTGTGGATTTTCCTTCATTCTAAAGTCGTTCCGTTGGCTGAACCCAGCGGAGCGATTACTCCGCACGATGGACGATGGGAGTGCCAAAAGGGCGCGTTTCCAAACATTCGATCAGAAGGTGCAAACGGATGTAGAAGTCAAAGGCGATTTCATTTGGCGATGCTCGATGTTTACACGAGGGCGAATACGAACGCCTGTGAGACACACGTTTGCTATTATAGAGCGCGAGAACAGAATTATAGGGATACGGGTTGGTATTGGGGGCCTGGGAAGGGGTTGACGAGCAAAAAAAATATTTTAAAAAACCTTGTCAAATCCACATCTCAGATAAACCAATAAAAATTCCACACTCGCCGTTTAGTTTTCTGCGTCTGCAGAAAATATTTCCATGAAACCATTACCCACGAAAAATATTCATAGCGCCTGAGATAGTGTGTAATAGGGGCTGATATCGCGCGCCCTTCAAAGTGCTGGCGCAAAAATGGCGGCGCGAGAGGGAGCGCGGATCTGGAATTGAAATCTTTCAGCGTTACACTGGGCACTCTCTAATACCCTTGTTCAAAGGAGCGAGAGAAAACCTCCCAAAATGAATTTCGCTATTTTATTCGCCCTCCCAATGCCTCACCACCCCCCTGCAACAACACTACCCCTTCCTTTTTGTGGCGAAGCTCGGCGACTCTAGTCCTAAAGGAAGGACGACGATGACGGCAGTGGGAGGGTGAGGGGGGACGGTTGGAAGAATATCCTTGGCCCGGGAAGTATATCATTGTCGTCAATAATATAATTTCGAGTTTGATGCGTTTTTAAATGCATTCCTCATTAATCAAAGTCGTAAGTTGTTCCCATTTTGAATGCTCTGTGGGGGAGGAACGCGCGCCGAAGGTGCGGAGAAGAGCACGTGCCGTGGGGGGCGGAGGGTGTTAGTCACGCGGGTTTGCATCGTTCACGACGTGGACCCTCTGTGCGCCACGGGACACGGGCCCGGTACTCGCTATTTAGTCGTTTGTAATGGAAACGATCGTCCGAGCCACTCCCTGGCTCACGGCACGTTCCTTCCTGCACGGAATGGAGCGGTTTGAGTGTGGAGACGCGGCTCTTCATGGCATTCCTACACCACTCCAACCCAGGATATATAAACAACTCGAGTGCTAGCTAAGCTCACAATTGCATTTACTACTTAATGTTAACGAATTAACGTTAGGGCTGCAAGATTGCCTAGACTCTAGAGGTATGCATACTCACCTATAAGCTGTCTAGCCTGGGTTTGAATCCCGACCCAACTGCGGGCAGAGTGATTCATCATTGTGTGTGCCATCCCTCAGATGGACATTAAATTGGGTGTCCTGTCTGCCGGCATTAGCTGGTGGATTAAAGATCCCAAGGGTGTCAACCGATCACTTGCACCCTGAAAAAATTACAAATTCCTCCCTGAGTGATCAGAGTGACGACCCATCTAGGATTGCAACCCCCGCCAATAAACTGCTTCGGCAGCACCAACGCTCTGTATAGCACATGATACAAGATGATGATGCATTAACATGAATGAATATTAACTGGCCGGTTGCCTCTGCAAGGTAGTTGCTTTTTTCTTTTGCAACAACACAGTACATATGGCATATATATATATATATTGTTGCGAATTCGCGCCCGCCGGCGTGCGAACGGCCACGTGACTCGAATGGCGGCCGCTCGCCCACCGGACGGACAATTCTGTCGTGACCCTCCGGGAACTATCGCCGGAGCCAGTCACGGGTGGGCCTTTCGACCTCACCACGATCGTGCCAATCGGCCATCCGCGTGGGATAGGGTTGTTCGCCAAACTCGACCTACCTAAGTACCCCAGCGGATGGTAAACCGGGCGATCGCACCTCGCCGCAGGTCGACTCGGACACGGGCCGCTTAGCGGTCCGTTCCGTGCTATCGGGATAACCGAGCGGTGTTATCGTCGGCCTCGACGGTTCCAATTAATTATCGGGCGTATCAAGCCCACTACGAACCCTTTTACGTGAAGCAGAATGAGATTCAAACGAAGGAAAGGACGCAGCGAAACGGGGAACAATTCAACATAATGCACATTTATTTCACACACAGACACAGACACAAAGCACACATATACAGCCAAACAGAATCAGAATGCACATATATCAAGTACAACAAAAGAAACAATGACGCAGAGATATTACGGAATACGCGAACACGCGCACACTCTTATACAGTTCTACTTTACAGACGGCGCCGCAACATTTACTCAAAAGCAAAAGAAAAGGCCACCCTCAAAGACAAGGGGGAAGACGGGGCCGTGGGCCAATATGTGCGCGTGACCTGAAGGAGCGGCCAGGCCCGCGAGACCGGGGGGGGTCCTACCGCGTCCTCGTGACGAGCCGCAAATGTCGCTGCGCGGCGGTGCCCAACTTCGTGCTCCTTCGCGGGTTTCGTTGGCACCGCTTGGAATGGGGTGGGAACGGGGCCCCCTTTTTGCACTCTCTCAGCGCGGGGAAAAGGGGGGATTGTTGATGCCCTGGGGGAGGAGAATGGCTGGCTGCTTGGGTCCCGCGGACGAGCGATCCCACCGCGAACTCGTCGCCGACCGCCGTTTCCCTGCCTCGGACCCGAGCTCCTTGCCTCTTTCCCCAATTCTCCTCAGCCGACTGCAGAAACCACTCGATGCCTTCCGCCCGACTCGACTCCGTTCTCCAACCCGACTTGACTCCCCAAAACCTCTGCGCTCGGCGTTTTATAGGCCGGCAGAGAACCCAGTATGCAAATTTCCGGATCAGGATGAGCTCGGGGCGGAGCCACGCTCGCCATTGGTCGGAGGAAAGGGGGGTGTGAACCTCCCCTGATCCTAGAATTTGCATATCTCGATTTCACCAGACGCGCCTGGAGGCGGAGCCAAGCCGCCCCGCGCTTGCTAATTGGACGGATCAGAAGTGGGCGTGTAGCATTCCTGATCCGAATTTTCCCTCGGAAAGGCCGCTATTTTGCACTCGCGGCTCGGTGGTATCGCTGAACGAGCGAGCCCAGGACAGCCCGACGCTCAGTGTTCACAGGTGGTGCTTTGATGTCATGGTGCCGTGTGGGAATGGCATGATGCGATGATGTGGGAGCGAGTTGTGACGGTAAAGGTCGTGGCTGTTGGCGTTGTTGTCTGAGGGTTGGAGCGTGGTTGCAGTTGGTGACGATGGCTGGCGTGGTGGTTAAGGTGGTTGCGGTGTGATGGCGGTTGGGACGTGGCTGGTTCAAAATAAAGATAGAACAGAAAAACGGCTATCTCAAAGCGTCGCAGCCCAATGAATCACATAAATTCCCTTTAGACAACGGGTTTGGGCTAACTACACATGTACTTAGAGATATCTCACCTACGGGACCTGAATGTGGTTTACGAATTTCCACAGCCGTAAACACTACCCCTCCCCTTTTTACAGACTCGTCCCGAGTCGTCAATTCTCGTGTGCCATCATGTGTAGTTCTCCCCTAGTACGTTTTACCTTCGGATCCTGAGTGCGACATTCATGGTATTCGTGTCCCCAAAATAAATAACCTGAGGCTGAGTAAGTAACTAAACAAACCCACTCACACGGACGACTTAAATAAAATTGCCGGCGCTAGACAGACATGCCGGGGCGCACTCATATTTACAATCAACTTAACACTTTAACCTTATAAATTTTACACTAAACCATTGCCCGATCAATGGACTCTGCAGGGAGCAAAACAAAAGTCAAAAGTCAACGGTGCACGGCCGCCACTGCAGGCCCGTGTTGTAGCTGCCAACAGGACAGTTCTTGCAGCTTGCAAACTGTTGCCTGATCCTGGCGCACATGGCAATGAACAAGGGGGCAAAGCAAATTGAATGGGGCTGGTGAACAGGGGCAGTGGGCATGGCCAAAGCAAAGGCAGGCAGGCAAGGCATGGCAAAACAGGGCCGCTGTACAAAAACAGCGGCAGATGAACTGGCCGGCACAGGCCTTGAAGCAAAGACAGCTGCTGACGATCCGGCCAGTACAGGCCTCGCAGCAAAACAAATTTAAGCTATCATTTCTTGGAGCACAGCTGTGCCCCTCTAACAGTACACTGGTGCTCATTTTGCCAACCTCAGGAGGATGACAGGCTGAGTCGACCCCATCTGGTGTTAATTCAGCAGCCAATATGGCTCAAACTCAGAACTCTAGGATCCCAAGCCAGCCACCCTAATCATTAAGCCAACACCAGGCTTACCCACATTATTACATCATTACACATACTTGTACCAAGTGTGATTTAAATCCCTGAACCCAGATTCAAAATATTAAATAATTCTGGTTGCCAGACCATGCGTCTGATCAGGTTGAAAATTAAAACACATATTCCCCATGACTATGCCTGGTGTTGGCTTACTGGTTAGGACTGGTGGGCTTTGGATCCTAGGGTCCTGAGTTCAACCTCGCTCAGCTGTTGAATTAAATACAGGTGGGGTTAACTCGGCCTGTCATCCTTCCGAGGTCAGCAAAATGAGTGCCAGCATGCTGGTATATTGTGTCGGAGTGGCGACCTGGCCAGGATTGTGCCCAATAGCCAAGGAGACTGCTTAAGCAGCACCAACGCTCTAAACAGAGTATGGTCCCAATCTCCTCCTCTCTTCCCCATGACTACTAGGTCACAACTCTGACGTTTCGCATCGATTGATGAAGCAGTACAAGAGAAAAGATGTGTTTAAAGATTTTTGTTGAATCCAATATGGCTGCTAGACCATGTGACCTATGAATTATTCGTGAACATCCTTGTATCCCCAAGGCTGGGGGAAAGTGTGTCTGTCGAGCCATTCTGGAGAAGATTTTTAAACGTTTATTCTTCAAAAAAATCATAGCTGCCAAACTATATGACCAATGACATCATAGGTGGAAAACCTTTTGTTCCTTGTGGATTGGCGATATGCCTGTGAAGTTTCACTTCGATCTGTTCAGCCGTTTCAGAGAAGAAGATTTTTGAGGCTTTTATATTTAAAAAAAAAATAAGAAGGAAATGGCTGCCAAACACGTGACCGATGACATCATCAATTTTTTCCCCCCATACAATTTAGCCCTAAATGACCCTCAAAAATTCTCATACTGGTCGGATGAAGCATTTGATGTATGAAATTATGACGTCATAACGAAGCCACCTATGACATTAAAACAAGGACAAATGTGTCCAAGAGAGCGTCCTAAAGGTTTTGTCGGCTAAAAAAATAATAAAACAAAAACAACAACTTCCGATATTTCGTCACGTGCCTTGATTAAGCCAATAGCGAGACCGTCATAGTGTATTTACGTATTTACGAATATAGTGTATTTACGAAATAATACTGTATTTACGAAATTACATACATTAAATGGAATAATCTTTAAATAGTAACGTGAACTTTTCGAAACTTTAAAGCAAATGTCCGAATATATTTAAAAGTTCATGATAGATGCTCTCAAAGGCACCTCAATGCGAGGATGTGTACAAGTGTTTAGTATTTAAGGAGATCCGGATACTGTATATAAAAGAGCCGAGTCTAATATAAAGGTTTTGTCTTCACAGAGAAGAAGAACAAGAACAACAGAAGAAGAAGAAGAACAACAACAACAGCCGAGCTTCTTAAGGCCCTGTCACACTTGAC
Organism: Eptatretus atami; assembly: GCA_035128595.1. Classification (NCBI taxonomy): domain Eukaryota; kingdom Metazoa; phylum Chordata; class Myxini; order Myxiniformes; family Myxinidae; genus Eptatretus; species Eptatretus atami. The sequence continues at coordinate 23,673,312 of CM068968.1, forward strand.
GATTTAGCCAGCGTATGCCGATTTATGAAAAATTTGTCTAAAACGCTGGTACACGTCGAATACGTTATGGGTACGTTTTGTATACGTTAGAGCACACTGAAAACACTGCCATACGTCGTAGTACGTGGCTTTAAACATTGTACTTTTGGGTTTCTCATTTTTCATGCTTGAAATTTTTACGACGTATGCCGGCATATGACTCACACGTTCCGCTACGCTGGCCATAAGTTGTAGGCACGTTATGCGATCGTTGACACACGTCGAAACACGTTACTTGTAAGTTACTCATAAGTGAAACACGTCGAGGTAATGTTTAGCGTACCCGAAACTTATTTCTAACCTATGAGTAACGTTTTGTAAGCACGCTACATGAACGTTGTTCACACTTTGCACACGTTACTTGAAAGTACTATACTACTACTACTACTACTAACATCGACATCACTAAATTATCTCGAACTACTACTACTACCAACATCGACATCACTAAATTCTCTCAAACTACTACTACTACTACTACTACTACTGCTACTACTAACATCGACATCACTAAATTCTCTCGAACTACTACTACTACTACAATAACATCAACATCACTAAATTCTCTCGAACTACTACTACTGCTACTGCTACTGACATTGACATCTACTCAACATGGAGTCTGGAACACTGACGGGTTCCTCTTGTGAAGCCCATTTGTATATACAATTCCCCTAAACGCTGCCAATACGCCATTATACGGTAGCTGTAAGTTACAAACACGTTCAGTAAGTTCTGTGGTCGTCCGAAGACGTCAATCAGATTCGTCCACATACGCCAATGTGCGTTTGAGATACGTTACACATAGGTTCAAAGCACGCTAACATAGGTTCAAAGCACGCTGCTAATAGGTTCAAAGCACGTTACTCGTAGGTTAAAAATTAAGTTTCGGGTATGCTAAACTTACTCGACGTGTTTCGACTTATGAGTAACTTACAAGTAACGTGTGGCCGACGTGTGTAAACGATCGCGGAGCGTGCCGAGAATTATGCCAGCGTAGGCGGAACTTGTGAGCCATACGTCGAGTACGTCGTAAAATTTTCAGCATGCTTGAAATTTCACGACGTACTAGACGTACCAGTAATATGCCAGCGTACTTCATTGTTTTTCAGCGTGCTCCTAACGTATACACAACTTACCCATACCGTATTCGACGTGTCCCAGCGTTTTAGACACATTTTTCATAGGTCGGCATACGCTGGCTAAATCGTCAAGGTGTGACTGCGATGTTGACACTTCCAATTTTAGGCGGTTATGATTTAAATCGGCGTGCGGCAGGTTTTAACAGAGAATGCACGAGTTCGTCGGCGATACGTGCAGCGCGCTATGACTAAGTTAAACTATCGTTGGCATAGGTTGTGAACGCCGACAACAGGCTAAGCATTCGTTGGTATAAGTTATGTTTAACACAACGAAACGTTCTGTGCCGTTACTAATACGTTATGCATTCGACCAACACGTTATGAATACGAACAAAACTTTAAAAAAAACCTCAAAACTTCAGCGTACGCCAACGTTTCACGTGCATTTTATACGTTGCCATTCCTGGCTAAAACGTCAAGGTGTGACAGGGCCTTAGAGCAGCGTTCGCTACGCGAGATGCTGCTAAAAAATTCTACTTATTTCCAATGGGGAGTACTTCACATGCGCCAAGTTCCAATTTTTTCTATTGAGTGGATTCGGAGATACAGATGTCCAAAGTTTTTCCTTTTTTCCAACATGGCTGTCACACCATGTGACCTATAAGTCATAACTATCATTAAAACATTCTACTTGAGTAATCACACCGATGGTGAAAATTTCGTGTCAATTGGATAAGCTGATGCAGAGAAAACAGAAAATTAGCATAGATGGACGGACGGACGTCCGGATGGACAACCCGAAAACATAATGCCTCCGGCGACTTCGTCAGCGGAGACATAAAAATCCCTCGAATAAGTGTATGCGGACCATACGAACGAAACAATTTCCAACTAAACTTGTTGAATCCCAATTGAATGCCCAATTTTTGTAGCAAATTTGCTATGCTGGTTAATTTCGGGTTAATAAGCTGTAATTCACAACAACAATCAGTAATCCTGGATGAGCCATTGGGTGGTGAAGGCCCCGGGGTACATGTTGGATGATGGAGGCTCCAGGGCATTGCCCTTGCATAAATCCCGCTCTGAAAAGCGGGGTTAAGCAATTGGTTCACTTTTTCTGTCTGTCTGTCTGTCCAAAAACGTCAGTTTATGATCGAGGAACAACTTCATTTTGATTGAATGTTCTATTTTGAACACGAATTGGGCATGAATCGGAAAACAAACCTGTAGTTTCATAGTACTTTGGCTCAGAATTTGTCCTGATTGTGCATGCACAGAAAGGAGGTAGATTTTTTTTTTTTACTCTGTCTGCCTGTCTGACAGTGAAACAAAATTGAAAATCATTCCAAACAGGAAACTTACTGTTTTTAAGGATGTCATAAAGGACACAAACAACAGGCATGAACAACTAATGTAGTGTTAAATTTGGTGGTGTAAAAGACGCTGCATCAATGGCTGTAAACTTCCGAATTGTTTTTCTGCAGTCTTTAAAACCTTTATTTTACTTCAATGAAATTATACACGTGAGCACTGTAGATCACAAATCGTCTTTTTGCCACTCTCAAAAACCTTCCATTTAGCAGGACCTGGACAAAATATTACGCCATTTTATGTTATCACAACCGTTCAAATATGCTGCTCACAGACCCCACCTATGTCCTCATTTCTCAAGACTGGTGGGGTAAGTTGTTCCATGAACTCTTTAGTTTTATTTTATACAATCCGGTGGTTATACAAGACAGTGGTTCCCTGCATAATTATTACTGTTGTGGTTCTTTATGACCGCATGCCTCCAAGGCAATGGCACACAACATACAGCAATCCCCAGGCAGTTATTTCAAGAGTATATGTCTTAGTTAGTCGCTTCCATTTGTCGAGTGGGTAAAAGGGGAAAGATGCGTTGCATGGGACTCTCGTAGTTAGGTCTATCATATATCCATTAAACCTTTACTTTAACCTTTGACCTTTTCCTTTTTGTTACACGAACCATGCAAGCAACCATGCACGCTATGCAATGAGCGTCTCCAGCATGTTCACGCTGCGAGCACAGCCTGCCGACAATGCACACACAGTACATCGTTCCTTTGGAGTTTGCTCCCATTCTCCTTTAAAATGTGTGCACCAATTCTCAAACGCCACCTCACCTCAGACTTCATTCCACTCACCAAACCCGACCACGTTCACCACAACCGCTTCATACAACTGGCAAAAATATCCCCGCCATAACCCACGCCTTTTATTCACCCATTTCACGACTAATGCCACATGGCACTCGGCCCTCACCATGGATACCACGTGGCAATCAGCACTCATTATTAATGCCACATTGCCACCATCTCTCACTACGAATGTCAAAACAAGAGCGTCCTTCTCTATAACTGTAGCAACTTCCCCATGGTTGCCAAATCCGCACCGAAGCATCAAGGTTCCCGGAGGGGACGCAGGTCAAGATGTTTCAAGGCATAATGCGAGGCGCGAACGTGCGCTGCGACTGGTGAAGGGACATACAGGAAACGCAGGGATTTCGCTGCAATTCCATGTTAGAATGAAGAGCAGTGCACGTTCGGGTCGGAGTACACGTCCAAAGACCGTTTCTCCATGTAAAGCTCGGAGCTCTGACCCGTGTCAAGGTCAGTGAATAACACCCATTTTCCATCTCCGAGGCATGGTGGGGTGTGGCTATGGCTGCTGTGGTCCAATAGAGGAGCGGGATTTTGTCTGCAGCTCATTGTGATCCGGTTCTCGGCCCCTCCCTTTGTCCGGGCCCATAAAAAGGGCAGAGCGGAGCCAGTTCTCTCTCTACGCCCTTCCCCTCTTCTCTGCTCTTCTCAATCAGTCAGCCTGCTCAAGTTCATCCCTGTTCGCCCTGCTCCCTGGTCACTGCTGCTGCTCATCTTTCATGTTCGGGGCTGTCGGTGCTGCTGCCGAAGGAATGCAGAGCAAGATGGGATTGGCAAGCAGGCAGTCAGCGAGCTGGTCGGTGCCGAGCGAAAGACGCCATGAGTCCCCATGACCAAGCGGGGGGAGGGAGGGGTGGAGGGTCGCACACTACTGCCACGAGGTGGGGCTGCTGCATTTGAGCGATCCTCAATGGGAACAGACATTTACACTTACAGATATGATCTTTCTTCTTACGCATCTTTTTATTACCCCTCTCTCTCTCTCTCTCTCTCTCTCTCTCTCTCTCTCTCTCTCTCTCTCTCTCTCTCTCTCTCTCTCTCTCTCTCTCTCTCTCTCTCTCTGTGTCGTTTACTGTGGACACATAAAAGAACATTAACACGGGCGAGGCCCAACTATTCCTTTATGGGCAGAACCTGAAGGAGCGAACGAACTGACTCACATTCACATTTTCCTCTTGCACGACGCCACACCTCCCACGTTGCATACACCACACCTCCCACTCCCACATTTAGACATAATCAGTATTCCTCCCACCTACCTCTTTCCTTAGTGTTCTGGGTTGCGTTGATTTGCTGACAACGCCAGGTATTGAGAGGTCGTTTACCCCCACCTACTTTCTTTCTCTCTGGGCTATCTAATCTTCCGTGTGTGTGTGTGTGTGTGTGTGTGTGTGTGTGTGTTGGCGCCTGTCTTACCATAAATTAAGATTGTAGAACATATAACGGGATAACTCTGCTGTGTCTGCTTTTGTAAGATTGCTTGTCTTTTGCCGTACCCCACGGATTCCTTGCTTTCCCTGCTGTACATACCAATAAATCCCATTCACTGTGCCACATACCTTTCCTCGCATTCTGGTTGTAAATAAATGCTCTGTGTAGAAATGTTCCCAGCTCGTTTTCGTGTTTTACTTCATTGGTCCAGCATGGTTCACACCCTACCTTAGCTGGAACGTTATTCCCCAAAGATTGGCTTCGTAGCCGGTACGTATTTGGCAGTTCTGCTTGGCTGCACCTGATCCAGTAGGTAATTTGGTGAACACAAGTATGTATCGAGAGCGCGTTCCCCGATAAGGAGATCACATGACCCTTAGGTAAACGGTTTCTTAGACAGAGGACCCTAAGTCACGTGGTTGAGTTATTGGCATTCGCGGTCAATTAGCGACCCGCCATCATTAAGTTAGTCGCGTGTGACGGCCTGCGATTCCGATGAGTCTGGCGAGTAACCCAAGGCAGTCGATCTCTCGTGGTTTCCCCGTGATTCCGGGCCGCAACATTTCATCACATTACCTCAACATTGTGCATCTGAAAGACAAATATATGCAAGAGTGCTGCCAAATATTGCATCAGAGTTGAGCTTCTGAGGACATGTTGTGGATTTCTCCCTGAAAAGGTAGTGGCAACAGAAACAGTAGATAAGTTTAAATTGGAATTAGATTATGTACCTGGACTTATTGGAGATAGAGGAGATAGAGGTATAGGGATGTTGGCAGGTGATTGTGTGCATCTGTGCGGAGTGTTTGTGGGAGTCTCGTCAAGAGATGTTGTGTGTGTGTGTTTTTTTTTCTTACTAAAGAACCGTTTTTGCCATGCCCCCGTCTCCGGAAATAAAATTTAAAAACGACAAAAAACCCCACAAAACAAAACAGATTTTTCTTTTTTTTAGTCTGGTGTTGATGTTTGTTTTCATCTGGTGTTGATTGATGTGGTGCAGGCATGATGGGCCGAATGGCCTCCACCTGCATCTAATTTCCTTGTGTATCCTTGTATATGTGGTTTTATGGGGCGAGGTGAAACTTGAGTGTGACTTTGGTCTTTGAGTATGGATGGTCCTTGAGTGTGCTTTTGCAGAATTGGTGAATCGCAGACAATATTTGGCAGAGTAAATGGTGGGACTATTTCAGAAAAAGAAGCTTTTTAAAATCATACTGGCTCATGGAGGAGCTTGAAAACATCGAGTAAGCAAAACAAGGACATAAGGAAACATTAGCATAGGTTTTACATGAATTACAATGCCATTAGACAATAGTTTTGTCTCATCAATCTGTTTGGCATTCCCATCTGGAATTATATCTCATGATGCCGGCATACCAAGTTACAAATTGCATCTTTTCAACACCCATTTTGTTTGAAATGAAGAAGAGGTGGAGGAGGAAGAATGAAACTCAAATTAAATGTGAAAACAAAACAAGAGGCGAAACGTAGCTTGTGGAACCGTGAATCTGTCCTTGGAAGCCGTCGCTGCCTCCGACTAGTCCGACATTGTCATGTTCATACAGTGGAGAATGAGAGACGAGAGGCCCGTTTATCGTGTAGCACCAGCGACCAAGCTGACCTGGCCACAATGGCCAATGAGGGCAAGCCACTGATATCCACTACAAGCTGGGTTACCCCAGCAAGACCAGGTTATTTAGACTTTCGTAAACCATCAAAAAGATTGATGTTTAAATCTGTAGCCATCACCATGGCAATGTTGGGCCAAATGGCCTCAATGATAGTTTTCATTGTGATGTTGACCTTCCGCGTGTCAATATTTTGTGGTAATTGGCCCAGGGGTATGGAATCTTATAGAAATGAAAGAAAAGGCGTCAGGCACACATATTGTTGTAGTCGTCCCATCATGCCAGTTGCCTGGTATGAGTCCGGCGAGTCGCCTCAATGTGACTGTAACGGTCAACCAGTTTGAAGACCCCCAGCCGGATCACATGTCAACTAGTCATGTTACCGTGCTGGTTTGAGACTGAGCCAGCCAAGTACTATGCTAATTAGCACCACACTGCTTGTCCTAACGAGGCAGAGCGAGGCCGAGACATGTGATACTGTCTGGGTGTGCGGCGTTTAAAATATGCAGCCAATTAACCCTCAACGGGCTTTCCTTAATTACCAGAGGAGGGATCACGACAACCTGAATTCACCCTGAGACCAGGTGTACTTAATGAAGCAATACCTCATGGTAACAGGGAAGGGAATACAAGGAGCAATCAACAAATAATGGTGCATTAAACCAATAGCTCTTATCCACTACTGATATGTTGCCAAATATCCAAATTACCAATCGGAGATCCTTACATATCTAAGCATTAGGGCCCGACTGATGTACCAAAGATAGACAATATGGGAATCCACAAGACAAGAAGAGGTCCCGGGCAGACCCGGCAAAGTCGTGCAGGAGTCTGTAGTTCGATTCCCTGGCAGGGCGATGAACTGCAAGTTCCAACACTGGATCTTCCAACGTGATCATGAGGCTGAGGAGAGGTTGTGGCTCTGGCTCACCAGGACAAGCGAGAGGCGCAGCTTCTCCTCCAAAGATTCCCGAGAACTCCTGGCTTCTATCATCGCTCCACCCTTATATCCCCTCGGGATAGCACAACACTGTTGGTGCACCAAGCCCCTCCCCTTTCTCTCACCATTGGTTGCTGGCTCGGTCCGTGGCGGCAAACCCGTCCGTAACCCTTTCACCTCGGCGGCTGCCAACAACTTGGACGGCATTACCATCAAGTTTTGTTTTGCACCAAACCTCGCACTGCAAGATGACTCATTAGAAAATTGACATCATGTGGACAACTGAAGCCAAAGAGCGGCAATTTCACCAGTAATGTCAGAGAGTATATGGCCAAAGAGCGGCAAAACACCTAAGAGTGCTGCCCCTGTACTTCTGCAATCACGTTTCGTTCAGTTGTTTTTGTGTTTTATTCTTTCCTCTTTTTTTTGATAATGTTATGATTCTGCCATTATTCTGCTGATTCAACAGCAATAATCTGAATGATGAATTATATACCTTGAAATAGCTCAACTCTGCCAGGAAGCAGCAGGGCCAGATTTAGGCATGGGCAAGCCTGGGCAGTTGCCCAGGGGCTTCCACAACCAGGGGCCTCCACATATTTCATGAAAAATTTTTTTATAGGAAAAATGTATTTGTGAGTGCCTGAATGGTAGTTGGTAGTTAGTGGAACAGATACAAGATATTCATCTTATCTCATTCTCTATTTTATATAGAAGTTCTGATTCTTTGTTCTTGAAAAATATACTTTATGGATGACTGTAAATATGTCTTGTCACCTTTTTAGTATTCTAAGGTAGGGCCCTGTCACACCTTGACGTTTAACCAGCAATGGCAACGTATAAAAATGTATGTGAAACGTTGGCGTACGCTGAAATTTTGATGTTTTTTTTAAGTTTTGGGCGTATTCATAACGTGTTGGTCGTATGCATAACATATTAGTAACGGGCACAGAACGTTTCGTTGTGTTATTGATAACTTTTACCAACGAATGCTTAGCCTGTTGTCGGCGTTCACAACCTATGCCCAACGATAGTTTAACTTACGCATAGCAGCTAAACGTATCGCCGGCGAACTCGTGGCGTAGCCTGTTAAGAACCTGCCGGACGCCGATTTAAATCATAACCGCCTGAGATTTGAAGTGTCAACATCGCAGTCACACCTTGACGATTTTGCCAGCGTATGCCGGCCTATGAAAAATGTGTCTAAAACGCTAGGCGCACGTCAAATACGATATAGGTAAGTTGTGTATACGTTAAGAGTAGGCTGGAAAACAATGAAGTACGCTGTCATATTACGTGGTACGTGTAATACGTAGTGAAATTTCAACATGCTGAAAATTTTACGACGTACTCGGCGTATGGCTAACACGTTCCGCATGCGTTGTCATATGTTCCTGGCACGCTCCGCGATTGTTTACACACGACGGACACACGTTACTTGTAGGTTACTCATAAGTCGAAACACGTCAAGGTAATATTTAACATACCCGCAACCTAATTTTCAACCAATGGGTAACATCCTTTTAACCTATGAGTAGCGTGCTCTGAACCTATGTTTAACGTGCTTGAAACCTATGAGTAACGTGCATTGAACCTATTTGTAACTTGCCTTGAACCAATGACTAGCGTGCTATGCACCTATGATAACGTGCGTTTAACCTATGTGTAGCATGCTTTGAACCGAAGTATAACGTGCTTCTAACCTTTGAGTAACATGCTATTAACCTATGTGTAACGTATCTCAAACGGACATTGTCGTATGTAGACGAATTAGATTGACGTCTTCCGGACGACCACAGCACTTACTGAACGTGTTTCTACTTACATCTACCGTGTAATGGCGTATTGGCAGCATTAAGGGGAATTGGTATATACAAATGGGCTTCACAAGAGGAACCCATCATGTTCCAGACTCCATGTTGAGTAGATGTCAATGCCAGTAGTATCAGTAGTAGTAATACTATTAGCAGTAGTTGGTGTGCGTGACAGTAGTAAGAGTAGTAGTAGTAGTTGTATAGTAGCATTGGTAGTAGTAGTATGTCTATTCAGTAGTAGTAGTAGTATGTCATGTCAGTAGTAGTAGTAGTAGTAGTAGTAGTATGTCTATGTCAGTAGTATATAGTAGTAGTAGTATGTCTATGTCAGTAGTAGTAGTAGTAGTAGTTCTATGTCAGTAGTAGTTGTAGTAGTAGTATTGGTAGTAGTAGTAGGTCCATGTCAGTAGTAGGTGAGCGTGATGGGGAGGGTGTGGGTGATGATGGATCCTCTTATCGTCCACGAATAGGAGACTACTTTGCACCATTGTTCGATGTTCTTTTCGGATAATTTTTCCTCATTCCCACGATGAAATATTTCTTTGTTTTACTTTTTAAAGTATTAAAAACGACTTTGACAAATGCATAATGTACTAGTAATGAACACAGAACGCTTCGATAACTTATACATAAGTTATACCAACGATTGTTTATCGTGTTTTAGGCGTCCACAACCTATGCCCAACGATAGTCGAGCGTATGCATAGCGTAATAATTCCCAAGCACGTTATTCATAGGTTATAAATAAGTCACGGGTACCTAAACATTACTTGTATGTGTTTCGACGTATGAGGAACTTTCAAGTAGCGTGTTGCGAAGTGTGAACAACGTTCGTGTAGCGTGCTTACAAAACGTTACTCATAAGTTAGAAATAAGTTTCGGGTACGCGAATGTTACCTCGACGTGTTTCGACTTATGAGTAACATACAATTAACGTGTGTCAACGATCGCATAACGTGCCTAAACTTATGGCCAGCGTAGCGGAACGTGTGAGCCAAACGTCGAGTACGTCGTAAAATTTCAAGCATGCAAAATTTTTTGGAAACCAAAAAGTACAACGTTTTAAACCAGCGTAATACGACCTATGGTAGTGTTTTCAGCGTGCACCTAACGTACCCATAATGTATTCGACGTGTGCCAGCGTTTTACGAACAAATTTTTCATAAATCGGCATACGCTGGCTAAATCGTCAAGGTGTGACAGCCCCTGTAGGTTGGGCCTCCACTACTGAAGGCTGGCCAGGGGCCACCACATGTCTAAATCCAGCCCTGGGAAGCAGCATAGTCTGACAGTCAATAGTTGTCTGGAAAGTAGTTGGCAGCGGTTGGAAACCCATCTGCTTCATTTGTTGAACTCACAGAATAAAATAATAAATCCCTGGATGTGATTTATTATTGAGAAGGTTTTACATGTAAGTTGAAAATGTTTGTTTGCGTCAATATTGGACGAACTTTGAACGTTTCCTGTTGAATCGCTCCAGTCAAATGAGCCTTCAAATGTGTTCACGGGCAGGGTTAAGTCATGTTGCATGAATTAAATTTCAGTTAATACATTTCAAGTTTACAACTACGTAAAGTTTGGCAATAATATTAGGTGCATTTCAGAACCAGATACACGCAACAAATCTACATGTTTACAATTTAAGCAACTTTTGGCAGCTCGATGTAGTATGAATAGTGATTGGAAATATTTCAGTTGTTGATATGAATACGTATATGAATGTTGGTTAATTATGTTAGCCTTTCTTAATAATGTAAAAAAAAAAATGCAGTGAACTAAGACTTCATGGTCACAACTGAGTGTGAAGACACGGCTCTTCTCCCTCTGCCCCATCACCTTCTTAAACCCCCATCACATCCCTATATTCCACCACATTCTCATACTCTACCACCTCCTTACACCCCACCAACCCTCCCTTCTCCTTTCCTCTTTCTCACCCTCTTTCAGTGAGAGTGCATTGAATATAGTAAAGAGACGATGGGGGGATGATCTTGCATATATTATCAATTAAATGGATGTGCAAATGGGCTGTTTATCCATTCCGAAGTGCTTTTGAAGCTTTGGCCCATTTATCTTCTCATTGAAGCACTTGGGCTTACTTTAAGTAAGAATGGAGTTAGTAAACAGTCAAAACATCAGCAAAACTAGAAGGGCACCTGGTGGAGCACATACCTCCACCAAGCTGATTAGTTTACATTTTTTATCCCACTGATAGGCCGGATCTGGATTTGAACCTGAACTAAAATCTAATTGGCTTGTTCTTGTCACCTAACCAACTCATCCACCATGTTTTGTCATAATCCATTCACAACTTTTTGAGATACCATGCTACATCGTTTGAGCCCTACCACTCAATGGTGAATAATCACTTTAAAAGTTCTCGGATCTGGATTCGGATCTTCACTAAAATCGAATCAATTCTTCCTTGTTACATTTGCAACCTGCCCACCAAGTTTTGTCCGAATCCGTTCACAACTTTTTGAGATATCCTGTTCACAAACAAACTGACAGACAGACAGACAGACAGCGGTGAAAACATAACGTCTGTCGTCCAACTTCTGTGGGCAGAGGTAACCAAGATTTTCAGAAGGGGTGGTACAGTACCTGGTATCTCCACATGTGGTTCAGGCTGGTTCCCAACTCTTCCATTTGGTTGTTTTCTTGGTAGGTGACAACTGGAGAGGAAAAAATAAAATAGATTTAGCCATTGAAGTGAAGAATTGATGTGAGCATCTGATCATGTTACTTTTTTGACAGTGATTTACACCTGATTCTGGTACATATACAGATTCAAACAATTACATGTTAAAACTACATATTAAATGGGAGCTCCCATGATCCAAAATCGAAAAATCGAAGCCTGAGAGATTGTGCGGGCTACTGTCTCGTATTCATGCATCAAGTTTCAAAACAATCAGCTGGGTGAAAAGGGAGGAGTAGCAAAAACAGCAAAAAGTTAACAGAGGACTGGACAGACGGACATCACGACCCATTTTATGAGGTCGTCTCATCGAGATCGAGATGAGATGTCCGAATCAGTAATCTGCAGTGGTTCTCCACGGAATTCAGTGTTCCAAGGGAATCAACCAACCACGATAGACAAAACTATAATGAATATTATATTCCTGATCAAAAGTCCTCTTCTACAATGCCTCCAATTCCAACTTTGTTGTATAGCTGTAAAGCCGAGGTGACATATCATAACCACCTGAACAACCTAGATCTTCACAATTGCTACCTCCAGTAGATCCTTGGAATCAAATGAGAAGATTGCCAAACAAATGTCAGTGTCTTTGTTGAAGCATTGATCACTCAACATCAGCTGCAGTCGATTGGGCATTGCGTTAGTCCGATGTACGTCTTCTGAAACAAATGCTATATTCACAATTCAGCCAAGGACAAAGACCACATGGGGGCCTCTTGTGAAAGAAGGTATATAAGCACTTAGAGGAAAAACGACCTTGCCCTGGAAATTGAAAAGCGGCAGAAACAAAAGGAAAAGGAAGGAGACTGAGAACAGTGCAAAAGTGAACAATCAGTCCAATCATTCCCCTCACCACCACCTGTGGCATCTGTCAGAGAGTATATGGCTCGAGGATTGGCCTTCTCAGCCACCGATGGACACATCAATAACCCGCAAACTTGACCTGTAAAAGAGATCATCCTCAACCCTGAAGGATTGCGATAAAACTGTGATGTGATAATTGTGATGCAGGAATAGGGTAGATATTCAAATGGTTTGTGTTCTAACGGGTCCGGAAGATCAGAGCTTTAGCTTCCTTTTGACCCAAGGTAATGGCCACACCTTATTGATAGGACTACAACCTTAGCCATTAGAATTTGGATCGGGAGAGAGTATTACCATACCTCCTCCCGATATAAAGCAGTGCCTTCTCAATATCCAAACACGTCTGTATCCACACATGTACCCTCATAGGTATCCACAGCATCACAAACCCAATATTCAACTGTAGTTTTGTTATTAATCACACTCGGGGGGGGGGGGGGGGTTCCCTCCAAATCTCACCCTGTAACTTTCGTTGCCAGAAGATCGAGTTGGTGTGGGTTTTGAATCTCGGTCTGAACTACAACCTCAAGAGATGACCATCAGCCAACTCGGAGCTATTTAATTTTTATTGTTTAATTGTTCACCTTCATTTGTCCGAGGTGTTGACGTCACTGCATCACAGGGATTTTCACGTGTTCTTTGGCTTTTTGTCACAATAACCCATTTATTGCAACATGAATGCCTTTTCAGTTGCTTCCCCACCCTCCCCCCCAACACCACCCCCTAGATTCGTTTACTGCAGACACTGATGCATTTATACCACATCACCAGATATCATTTACTGTGAGCTTGATGTGTAACTGATTCCACGTTGTGGTTCATTCATGAGGTTGTCATGTCCACAATTATTTTATGTGCATGCTATGGTTTCCTTCTCCCAATAAATCATAGCCATGACTATATGGACAGTGCATGCCTTGTTACGGTGCTTATTTGACGACCCAGCCTGGGATCAGCTGACCTGGTGCATCCTGTCCTTCCCGCAATGTGCATGGCATGTCATCTCCGAGGATCATTTGGCCTCTTTATACCGAACCCGCTTATAAGGAACCTGTCACTATTTAGTGATTTAAGCAGAGGTAATGCAAAGCAGGGATGGCAGTATGGCCTAGAGACAGGTACACTCTCCTCTAAGCTGTCTAGCCTGGGTTTGAAACCCGACCCAGCTATAAACTGTCATCCCGGTGTTTCATCAATGTGAGTGCTGTTCCTCGGATGGACGTTAAGCTGAGCGTCCCATCTGCCAGCATTAGGTGGTGGATGATAAAGATCCTGCAGTGTCCTTCGTGAAGAGTCGACGACCTATCGCCGGCATCCTGAACAAATTACAAATTCCTGCCCTGACTATTGCTGGGAAGGCAAAGGCAAACCACCCAGCATAACCATTGCCAAGAAACTACTTCGGCAGCGCCAACGCTCTGTAACAGAATATGGTGCATCAGAATGCAACGAGGGATAACCAGGTCACCTTGAAAGTATCTAACGCAGGACTCCATGCTCATGGACCAGAGATTAGAGACTCAGATACCATGTTCTCAGTAAGGCTTTAGAATTTAGTGAATTCGATTAAATAGTGCATGACACTGAGTCACTATGCAAGAGTGCAAGTAAACCAGAGTCCTTCATTCCTCACGAGACTAACACTTGATGCTTTCAGCATCACGTGATCATCGAAGATCACGACTAAAAGTTTCAGTTGAGCTCAATTTGGGCACAACCAAAAATATTTGAGCACAAATTTGAATTGGAGAGCCACTGGTAGTGAATGGTTCCATAATGGCTGGTGATAGGGTATGATGCATAGGCAGGCCAGTGATGGGTGGGTGAGAGACATACCAGTGATTGGCCAGAAGGTGGGGGGGGAGAGACAGGCCAATGATGGAAGTTGAGACAGACACGTGATGGGATATTTGACCACAGTCTCTGATGGAGGGTGGTAGACCACTGATGGTGGATTAGATGGTGAAACAAGCCAATTTTTGTTTTAGGAAGGGGTACATGTGACTAACAGGCTGATGATGAAACGTAAGAAACAAACTGGTGATGGGGGTTGAGAGACAGGCTTATGGGGTGGTGGGGGGTTATAGTGATGGTTGGTGATAGAGGGTGAGAGTCAGACCGGTGATGGAAGATTAGAGACCAGCCAGTAATTTAGGGTGAGACAAGTTTTCTTGATGGTGGTTGAGAGACTGATGAGAAACAAGTCCATTGAGAGCCAATGAGAAGATGGAGGGAGAGACTGGTGAGATGATGGAGGGTGAGAAACAGGTCGGTTTTGGTAGTATGGTTTTTCAGAGGCTGGTGATGCTTTGGGTGGGGGATGCGAGGTTACAGGCAGATTAGAGATAGGAGTTGAGAGACAGTTTGGTCATGGGGGATTTGAGACAGACCCATAAAAGGAGGACAAGATACTGGCTGTAGTAATGAGGGGTGAAAGTTGCCGGTGATCATGGCAGGTGTGAGACCAACCGGTGACGGGGCATTAAACACCGGCCTGTGATTTTAGGTGAGATACAAGCTATTGATGGAGGTCAAGAAACATGGTGGTGGTGGAGGGTGAGACACATAACATTTACTGGAGGAGAAGGGGTGGTGTGGTGGAAGCATCAAACAGGTCATTACAATGGAGTGTGAGCAACTGCAGTCCATTGATGGGGAATTGAAGACAAGCCGGTGAAGAAGGCAGAGAGACAGACCGGTGCTGGATATTGACATTCATATGTATAAGAGGAGTGCAAGTGACCACCTGAAAAGGAATAAAACTCTCGGGATTATAAGGGATGCACGGTGTTTGAGCGCAGAGCAGATTGAATGTGGAACGGAATGCACAGCACGGAACGGCCTCCCGTAAGCGGAAAAGCACACTTTCAGAGAAGCGTAAAATGAACAGCATTAACGCTCCCATCTCTGGCACCGGTTTTACAGTTTGTATCAAACAATTTGATCTTGTCTTTGTGAACAGAGCTGCTGTCAAAATTGGCGCGAGTTCCGCAAACTCGGCACAATGTTTCGCCTGTCGATATAAATAAATAAATTGAGTTCCCTTTAACAAGGAACTTCAACGTCGGAGCCAGGAGGAGGCCATGAAGTCCATCAAAGCCAGTGCTGGTATTGCTAACCACATGGTCGTTTGTCCATACTCTTAAATCCTTTTAAATGCTGAGCATCAAGTCAAGCAAAGAAGCAGCACGTATCATTTTTAGTCGTTGGTGTGACCGCCAACCTCCAAGACTCACAGGAGACCCTTAAATATATATAAGGGTCCTCTCTGAGTCATGATATGTGTATGTGTGTGTGTATATATATTGTTACGAATCTGGAAACCATATGCATTCAAACATACAAAATGTCCCAAAAGTCAGTTATTCCGTTACGAACATGTGAGACAGGTCCCTTCCTTTTGTCTAGTGGGAGAATCAAAGGTGTGTGTTGTGAGGTTCTTTTAGGTAGGTTATTACATCTAACGAACCATCCAACAAATCATCCAACGAACCATCCAACAAATCATCCAACAGACCATCCAACAAACAA
>CM068968.1:23690351-23705521 GCA_035128595.1 Eptatretus atami
AAGACGTGCCGAGGGCGTGGTTCCCCGGTAGACGACACCACGTAGTTAATTAGGTAAATTGGTTCCAGACAAAAAGACCCTACGCTACGCGGTGGAGGTATTGGCGTCCATGTTCGGTTTAGCGACCCGCCGCCTCACGGAATTATCTGAAGCGATGGCCTACAATTCCGGAAGGTTGGTGGGAGACGACGTAACTTCCCCCACCTAGCGGTCGTTCTCGCCACCGGACCCCCGGCCCACAACAGTATATATATACATATATATATATACATATACTCGCGATACCGTGCACATGCACGGGATACAGGCCGTCGCTAGGGGGGGGGGCATTTGGTGCAATGCCCCCCCAGGGCGCATCTGGTGCCCCCCACTGTACGCCACCCATTTAATGCCCTGTTGCTGTTGCACCCTGTGAACAACTTAGTGTTTAAAGACGAGCGCCCACTGTGAACTTGCTGTTTAAGAGTTCACCTGTGTGAACTAAAACCCTTATTCCAGATGTTCACATGGTGAATAATAAGGCCTTCTTGGATAAACTGTTCTTAATAATATCCTTCTTTGAATAAGAGTCAACAGATAAGTGTGCGCTTCCCAGCGCATCTCCAAAAGCAATTGGCAAGACAATCCAGTCCAAGACCACAAGATAAAAGATAATAACGCAAGCACCAACGCCAGCAGCCAAGACCTCGTGTCGAATGTCGATGTTGTGGGTGGTATATATATCGTGGATCATTTAGTTTTAAGGAATAGCCAATCAGCGTATTCGATATGGAGGCCCTATTGAGCAGGTTACCTGATTGGTTGTAAGTTAGGTATAAATGTAATATAGTCATAATATGATATGATTAAGGAAAGACAAATTTACATAATTAAAGATGAAGTGCACGTGCACCACGTGACTTCACAACCCGTCAACCCTCCATCTTACAAAAGTAATTTTATAAATAAAATTAAAAATATGTGTGTTTGCAATCGTGCTTACATTGAAATTATGCAGATAAAACCTGTTTTTGATGCATGCATCATTTAATAAATAAAACCGTCAACCGTCAAATCTCGCGAGTCGTGAGATTAGTGACCGAGTCACGAGGGCGAATCACAGAGCACGAGCTAGCAGCAGGAGAAAAAGACGTGGATGATGGATATACGAAAATGGCTCAGAAAAGGAAAAAATGCAAGCGACGAAAATGAAGAAGATGATGAAAGACATGTTGTGGGAGGAGTTGGAGGAGGAGGAGGAGGAAAAGACGATCATGACGATGAAATACCGACAGAAGCTGGCCAACTGGCCAAGCAAACGTCAGCCCTGCAGCTGGAGCCCAGCGCGGGCAGCCGAGTTGCCAGCTCGCGGCGGCCTCGGGATCGGGTGTGACTGTCAAGCCGCTTCCGATGATCTTGGAAGTGAGACCGAATCAAGTTGTTCTACAGCGGTACCCTGGCCATCTGTTGCAGAACAAGAGTCGCTCGTTTGTGTCCTCGTGGTACCAGACTAATGAATGGCTGGAATACAGTGTGCAGACAGATGCAGCATTCTGTATCCATGTAGGAAGTTTAACACCGCACGTGGCCCAGTGGACTCTACTTTCAAGTGCGAGGCTACCGGAATTGGAAACATGCCGTTGAGAAAGGCAGGGGGTTTCACAAACACCGCAACTTCAAAGGAACATTTAACTTGTGTTTTGAGGTGGAAGGAGAATGAGAGGCGCATCGATTGTGGTAAGGAGATTTCCACACTCCTCAATGCTGACCAGCTAAATAGAAACCGGCACTATGTGTCTGCTCTTATAGATGTTGTGGGATTTCTCGCGAAAATCAGATACCTTTTAGAGGGAGCCTTGATAATTTTGAAAATATGTCAGACGGGCACAGTGGGCTCTTTTTCTCGCTTTTAAACTACACACTCAAAAAAGACACCGAGCTAGCCGAAATAATAAAGCATATCCCACGAAACGCAAGCTATACTAGTCCGGAAATGCAGAATGAACTGATCTGCACATTGAGTAATGTTGTGACGGATGCCATCGTCGAAGAAGTAGGCACATTCGTGGTTTACCATCAAGGTGGATGGGACGAGGGACCCCACTGAATGTGAGAACATATCAATCATCATTCTCTTTGTATCGGCATCAAATGAAGCAACAGAGCGCTACTCACAATAGCTACAGCCGACGCTGGAGATGCAAAAACATTGACGACCTAATAATTGCAGAGCTGACAAAAACAGGACTTGACACGTCAAAAATATTAAGTCAGGTGTACGACGGGGCTTCGGTAATGGCTGGGAAGTACGGTGGGGTGCAAAAGTTGTTGCAAGAGATATTGGAAAGAGAAATCCCATATGTGCACTGCTTAAATCAACTCCATCTGGTAGTTATCCACGCACTGGCAGCAGAGAAAGCTGTCACTGATTTCCTCGAGGTTTGTTGTTGCCTGTACAAATTCTTCAGAAAGCCCACTGTTGCTGCACAGTATAAAGGTGAGCGGTTAAAAACGACTTCTTGATCAAAGGTGGACGGGACATTTAGCCACCGTGTCTGTGATCATAGGATCTTTTAAGGATATCACATCCTTACTGTCGGAGATTGATGCAGAGCGCGCCTACGATGCAGAGATGAGGATGGAGGCTATTGGGCTTTTGCGGGAAGTCTCTGGGCCTGCCTTCATGTTCATTGCTATCTTTGTACAAAAACTGCTGATGTTGTTAGATGCCCTAACAGACTCTTGCAGGCAGAGGACATGGACTTGCTAACGGGGTTGGAACTGGTGGCGAGTGCTACAGAGTGTGTGAAGAAACTCCACTCTGAGGATGAGTTCACTGATCTGTGGAACAAGGCCAACGATGCTCACACTTCTACACCTGCATCACCAAAACGGGAGACGCACAATGCATAAGAACTTGGAACAGTTTGTAGTTTTGGAGACTACAGGACAAAACAACGACAATGACAAGACGGAACTGCAGAGGGTTTTTTACAGCGCAATTGACACTGTGCTTGGCGAGATCGCTCAGCGCTTCAGTGAGCGCAACACACAACTCGCCCGTTCACTCGCTGCCTTGAATCCTGAAATGGCACGTTTTTGGATCCCCACTTGCTCCAGCACATCATGACATTAACAAAGTCAACCATCAGTGAAACAGAGTGTGTGGTTGCAAAGCAGTTTATTCGCTCACAGACAGAAAAGCAGCCAAACGAGAGATGGACAACACAAAAACTCCTCTCAACATACCACAAAACGCTGGAAGCCATGCCAAGTGTAGTGACTGCTATGAGACTTGGACTAACATTGGTGCGTCCACTGCCATGTGTGAAAACTCATTCTCAACATTGAGGAATGTCTTCACTGACCATCGACGGTCCATGCGCCATGCACGCAAGGCACAACTGGTACAGCTGGCCTTCGAGAGAGACCTCACACGTAAATGCCTGAATGAATGGAAGGAGAAGGTCCTCAGAAGATTCCACACCGAGACACGTCGCCTGCAGCTCTTCTGACAGCGAGTACAGTAGTATAAAACTATACGAGCAGTTCAGATTGTGTGTGTGACTGCTGGTGATGCGTGTGTGGTTGTGGTTGCAGTGTGGTTGTGGTCAGCACCCGCCGTGGTCGGCTGCTTTGTACTTCTGATGTTTAAGTTAAATGTTGTGTTTGGTGCTTTGCATATCCCAATCTCGTGCTTTGTGCATAACTTACCTCTGTGTAATTGACTGCTTTAAATGCGGACTTTGTGGTATCTTCAGGCTGGTCGTATTTGCTGTTGGTAGTTTAACGTGATGATCGCAGGTCATAGCCTACTGTATCTTATTTCAAAGTGCACTGATTCCGGTGCCAACTCCCCCGTTTAGTCATTGTATCTCTGGTATATTAATTTTCTAATGCCAATTCTTGACAACACCTTGTATAAGTGCACCTGAATTGGTGCCAATTGTCTAATCATTGAATACAGTCAAAGCTCGTTACTATGCCACCTGCGTTCTATGCCACTCTCGCTATTATACCACTTTTGCTCGGTCCCGACAAAATTCAATACAAAATAAATTTACTATGCCACCCCCTACTCTCGCTACCATGCCACTACTGTGTGACTGTTAAAAGGCACGAGTCGTGAAAAAGTCTGTATTGCGCAGTGCTCGATTATACAACTCACGTCCAAAGGCGAAGCGACGAACTACAGTCCAGCTGCGCACAACATAACTCAATACGTACGCGCATAGTCAGACTGTGTCAAAACACGCGATTCTTCTCCCCGATGCCAGCCACAACAAGCCAATCACAACACGCACAATGAGACACAAAAAGCGCGAGCACACACACAGACATGCAGGCACACGTACAACAGTGACATCATTTTTTTTTCAAATTCAGCCCATAATGTCAGCTCAGAAACGCAAGCGAACCGACTTTACGCTGAAGGAGAAGAAGGAGATCATCGATGCCGCGAAGGAGGAGCCGAATCAGTCCAAGTTGGCCAGGGAGATTAGCAAGAAATGGGCGTCGAAGTTAAGAGAACCACCGTGAAGGGCATTCTCAGCAAGAAGGATGCAATCGGGGCTGCAATCAAAGCTGGATTTCCATCGAAGCGCATGAAGTTGACGCAGGCTCATGACCCGAAGCTTGATGAGGGAGTGCTCATGTGGCTGAAGCAATCAAGAGGACAGAATGTGCCTGTCAGCGGCGATCTGATCAAGGAGAAGGCGATGAAACTGGCCGAGCTGATGCACATCCCAGACTTCATGGCGAGCGACGGTTGGTTGGGCAATTTCAAGAAGCGCCACGGCATCACGTTCAAGACAGTGCAGGGCGAAGCTGGAGCGGTGGATTCGCAATCCCTTCTTGAGTGGCAACAACAGGTTCTCCGGCCCTTACTCGGGCAGTTCTCCCGCAGACGACGTCTTCAACCTGGACGAGACTGGACTCTTCTGGCAGCTGCTTCCGAACAAGACCATGACTTTCAGGGGAGAGCGGTGTACTGGAGGAAAGAAAAGCAAGCAAAGGATCACTCTTCTGGTTGGGGCAAACATGAGCGGCAGCGAGAAGTTCCCTCTTCTGGTGATTGGCAATTCCAAGAAACCCCGTGCCTTCAAGAACAAAGAGATCCCGGTCAAGTAAAGGCGAACTCGAAGGCGTGGATGACGGCGGAGCTTTTTCGAGGAGATGTGTGCGTGCGTGGGACGGACGCTCGGCCAGCGGGGACGCAGAGTGCTGGTCTGTCTCGATAACTTCTCTGGCCACCCTCCCGAGCTCGACTGAACAACATCCAACTGGTCTTCTTCCACCCAACACGACAGCCAATTCGCAACCAATGGATCAGGGAATCATAGAGAACCTCAAGCGCCACTACAAGAAGCTCCTGCTATGCCGCCGGCTTGAGGCCATAGACGAGGGAAAGGAGTTCAAGTTCACGTTGCTCGACGCTCTACACGTCGCCCGGCGTGCTTGGGAGCAGGTCGGCAAGTCGACGATCAGGAACTGTTTTCCGAAGGCCAAGTTCATCGAAGAGGAGATCCAAACTGAGCCACAGGATGCGGAGCTGCCCGACATCTGGGAAGCCTCTGCTGCCGAGGAAAAGATGCACGAGAACGAGGAGATCGAGCTGTCTGACTTTCTCGAAGCCGACGAGCGCCTCGCGACTGGCGGGTATTTCACGCTGGAGGAGATTGCGGAGGAGATTCTGTGCAGTGAGGAGCCGGTGGAAAGCGAAGATGACGAGGTAACTGTCGAGGAGGAAATCGTTCCGTTCGAGGAAGCCCAGCGCGCTTGTAGCACCGTCCGAAGTTTATGCAGCAGAGAAGCGGGAAGCCCGGTGTGATGCAAGCGTGCGATCGGCTAGACAACGAGATGCACGAGATCCGCCGAAAAAAGATGCGCCAGCCGACGATTCTTGAGAGCTCTGTGTGTCGTGAATTTCTCGCCATGCCATATGTTAGTGTGTGAACTCTGTTAGTGTGTGTATGTTCTCCGTTCGCTTAGCTTATACAACAGTCGTGCCTTTTACTTGCTGAAATAAATTTTGTCTAAAGATTAACTACAGATGGGTAACTTGAGAAAATAAGGCCGTTTTTACAAAATCTCGTTACTATGCCACTCTCGCTACTATGCCACTTTTGCTCGGTCCCGACGGGTGGCATAGTAACGAGCTTTGACTGTATTTGCATTGTGAATGTGCCAGTTTGTTGCGGCTCTCCTGCATTCGAATAATAGTTTTAGGCCAAAAACATCGGAACATATTAAATCTAGCTGAGATCAATTTGGTTAGTATGCGACGGCAACCTCAGTATAGATGTGTCAATGCTGCATGAATACAATAGTATACCGGGTTATCAAAATATTAAATATAACAATTGTGCCCCCCTATCCAGTTCATATGCCCCCTTAATACTGAGCCCTGGCTACGGGCCTGACGGGATAGCAGTACAACATAGCTGGTAGCAGACGACAGACCGTACACGGGGAATGAAAAAAATACGCATTGTGCAAAATGCAAGTGGTACTATGGAACGCCAAAGACTTCCCAAACATTGTCGGCATGTCCGCTAAGTGCCACAGCAATTTCATAGGGATCGTGTGACGGCGAGCCGAGTTTTTAGTGTGCAAGCTTGGTATTATAATAGAGATATACATTGTTATATTGTTATATATAATTATATATATATAGTTATATATTGTTACAGTGGGGAGAACAAGTATTTGATACACTGCCGATTTGGCAGGTTTTCCCACTTACAAAGCACGTAGAGGTCTGTAATTTTTATCATAGGTACACTTCAACTGTGAAAGACGGAATTAAAACAAAAATCCTGAAAATCACATTGTATGATTTTTAAATAATTAATTTGCATTTTATTGCATGAAAAAAGTATTTGATCACCTACCAACCAGTAAGAATTCCGGCTCTCACAGACCTGTTAGTTTTGTCATTAAGAAGCCCTCCCATTCCACACTCATTACCTGTATTAACTGCACCTGTTTGAACTCGTTATCTGCATAAAAGACAGCTGTCCACACTCATCAGACTCCAACCTCTCCACAATGGGCAAGACCAGAGAGCTGTCTAAGGACATCAGGGACAAAATTGTAGACTTGCACAAGGCTGGGATGGGCTACAGGACAATAGGCAAAGCAGCTTGGTGAGAAGGCAACAACTGTTGGCGCAATTATTAGAAAATGGAAGAAGTTCAAGATAACAGTCGATCTCCCTCGGTCTGGGCTCCATGCAAGATCTCACCTTGTGGAGCCTCAATGATCATGAGAAAGGTGAGGGATCAGCCCAGAACTACACGGCAGGACCTGGTCAATGACCCGAAGAGAGCTGGGACCACAGTATCAAAAAAACCATAAGTAACACACTACGCCGTCATGGATTAAAATCCTGCAGCGCACGCAAGGTCCCTCTGCTCAAGCCAGCGCATGTCCAGGCCCGTCTGAAGTTTGCCAATGACCATCTGGATGATCCAGAGGAGGAATGGGAGAAGGTCATGTGGTCTGATGAGACCAAATAGAGCTTTTTGGTTTAAACTCACTCGCCGTGTTTGGAGGAAGAAGAAGGATGCGTACAACCCAAGAACACCATCCCAACATGAAGCATGGAGGTGGAAACATCATTCTTTGGGGATGCTTTTCTGCAAAGGGGACAGGACGACTGCACTGTATTTAGGGGAGGATGGATGGGGCATGTATCGCGAGATCTTGGCCAACAACCTCCTTCCCTCAACAAGAGCATTGAAGATGGGGCGTGGAGGGTCTTCCAGCATGACAACGACCCGAAACACACAGCCAGGGCAACTAGGAGTGGCTCCGTAGAAGCATCTCAAGGTCCTGGAGTGGCCTAGCCAGTCTCCAGACATGAACCCAATGAAAATCTTGAGGGAGCTGAAAGTCTGTGTTGCCAGCGACAGCCGAAACCTGAAGGATCTGGAGAAGATCTGTATGGAGGAGTGGGCCAAAATCCCTGCTGCAGTCTGTGCAAACCTGGTTAAGAACTACAGGAAACGTCTGATCTCTGTAATTGCAAACAATGGTTCTGTACCAAATATTAAGTTCTGTTTTTCTGATGTATCAAATACTTATTTCATGCAATAAATACAAATTAATTATTTTAAAATCATACAATGTGATTTTCAGGATTTTTTGTTTAGATTCCGTCTTTCACAGTTGAAGTGTACCTATGATAAAATTAACACACCTCTCCGTGCTTTGTAAGTGGGAAACCTGCAAAATCGGCAGTGTATCAAATACTTGTTCCCCCACTGCATATATATAATATATAATATATATATATATTATGTATAACATATATATATATATAATATATTGTTACTGGCCGGGGGTCTCGGCTGCCAACCGACCGCTCTGAACGGAGCCGCAAGTCGAGTCGGCCCGACCGATCGCCCGGAATAGAGATCGCCGCCCGGATATCTCCGAGCGACGGGTCCTTGTACAAGAACCGGAATACGCCAATCGGCAGATCACGTGGGGTAGGGTCGATGCCAATCTTCAATGTACCTAAATACCCACGTGATCCAACTACCGGGATTCCACCCTCGACGGATCTCGTACGGAACAAACCGCCGAGGCGAGCTTGTCGAGCGCGATTCCGAGCGGCGTAATCGCCGAGAACCGTCGGTCAAAATGTCCCCCTATTACGGCAACCAACGGCTTTCTAACTCCCAACCACGAAATGTTCAGTCAATGAGGGAATGGACGAAGCGAGCAGGTTTACATTTACACAAGTACATTTATATAAATGAAACACGTATGCAATTAACAAGCAACAAAAGAACTAACAACCGTCTATAAGCAATTATAATGTACAGTCACTTACACAGTTTTACTTACGGACTCGGCGCACACAACATTCATTCGAAAGAAAAGCAGGAAAAAGACCCCATCAGAGGCAATGGGGTCAGACTGACCTCTTTGGTCTTTATGGCGTGGGACTTGGCAGACCGAACGAGTCCCACGAGACCGTGCAGGTTACCTGCACCCTCGTGCGTGTCTGGCTTGGGCGACCACAGATGCTCCTTCCCCACAGCAGTAGCCGTAGCCGCGGTCGAGCTCGGGCCTTCTGTGGCAGCGGCTCTCTCCGGCTCTCTCCACACGAACGCTTGGGCGACCCGCGATTGCTCCTTCCCACGGCAGCTAGCGTAGCCGCGGTCGAGCTCGAGCCCCCCGTGTGGAGGCGAGCTCTCGTCCACACGAACGCGCGTTTGCGCGACACAGCAGGCAAGGCTGCGCTCCAGCTCACGTCTCCTTCGCGACGCCCGGACTTCCACGCAGCTCCTTGGCTTCTGGGTTCCTCCCGACTCCCCAACTGCGAAGCAAAAACTTACTCCTCCCACGGGACTCAGCACACGAAACTCTGCACGGACTCCCACAGCTCAGCCCACGAACTCAGCCCTACCACGGGACTCTTTCACGGACTCCTTTTACTCGACTTCCACGAGCTCTTTTGGATTCTCCTCACGGACTTCACCGCGAACGCTTTCCACGAACTCTTTGGATCTCCTGAAACAAAAGAAAGATGTCTCTTTATCCTTTGCACCCCTTCCCCGCACCCGCGTGACTCATGCCCTCGTAATCCACCCCCCGCTCAACCGGTGGGGAGGGAGTTTGTTGACGTCACCGCAGTTCTTCTCCTCTTCGCAGAAGAGGGGAGGACGTCTCCATGTTTCTTTCGCCTAACTATTAAATCGATCCGCAGCACATCTAATCGATTTCAAAACAATTTAACAATGGGAGGTGAGCTATCTAGGGAACAAGCACTTAACGACATAGCTGACTAAGGGAACCTGTATGTTGTGTGCGATTGAATTCAAATTCGTAACAATAATATATATATATATTTATATATACATATATATATATATATTGTTATATATATAATATATATATATATATTATTATTATATATTATAAGCCTGGTGTTGGCGCAGTGGTAGGGCAGCGGCTTATTGGGATCTAAAGTTCCGAGTTTCAAGCCCCCGTTCGACCACTGAATTAATACACAGGGGGTTGACTCAGCCTTCATCTTCCGAGGTCGGCGAAAATAAAAAAAAAAAGAGTACCAGGATATGGCCGGTGTATACCCGGTTAATAGGTGTATCATATCCCTTGGCGACCAGGGTTGCGTCCAGGAAGGGCAATCCGCGGTAAACATGTGCCAAATCACTAATGCGGATCTACGGATGAATGCCGCGTGGCGACGCCTGCGGAAGCAGCCGAAAGAAGAAGAAGAAGATATATATTGTTACGAATTCGGTCCGCCGGGCATGCCGATCGGCCACATAACTGAAATCGCGACCGCGTCGCCCACGGAACGGACAATTCAGTCGTGACCCTCCTTGGAACTACGCCAGGAGCTAGTCACGGGTGGGTCTTTCGACCCCACCACATCGTGCCAATCGGCCACCCGCGCAGGATAGGGTTGTTCGCAAACTCGACCTACCTAAGTACCTGCGCGGGTAGTTAACCGGCGATCGTACCTCGCCGCTAGCCGGCCTAGGCACGAAACTGCTTAAGCGGTCGTTCCGTGCTTCAGTGATAACCGAGCGTGTTTATCGCCGGCCGCGACGAGCGTGATTATTTTACCGGGTGCTTACACCCTTCTACCAACCTTCCTTCGGATGCAAGATGGAACTTTCAAACAGGGAAAGGAACGCAACGAAACGGGAAACAGTTCGACAAAGCACATTTATTGCAACACTCATACATTATTATACAAGCACATATGCAGTCAGGAATGAAAAACACTAACATGACGTATACAGACAAAAGCAAGCAAAGGTGCTACGATCTCGACTCTATAAGCAATTATGTACAGTCACATTATACGGTTTTACTTACGGACTCGGCGCCACAACACGCATTCAAAAAAAAAGCAAAGAAAGACCCCCTCATAGACAAGGGAGTCAGACTGGGCCCGTGGGCCTAACGCGCGTGGAACCTGGATGAGCGGACAGGTCACGAGACCGAAGGGTCTTACCCCGCGCCTCCGTGGCGCGATGGCGGGCAAGCCGCAATGTCAGCGTAGCTGCGCCTGGCTTCGTGCCCCTGGGTGGCGGCGACTCTCTCCAGCGCTCCCCGTCTGCCTTTCCCGTCGGCTTCGAGCTCGCTGTCTCCCGACTTACTGCCACTTGCTCCGCGACGACACACTTTGACTTCCACTCACCGACTCCGACTTGACTCCACTTGACTGACGACACGCTGCTGCCACTCACTGCTCCCACTTTTCTGCCGCTCTCCAACCCTCCAGACTGCCACTTTTTCTGCGCTCTCCAGACCCTCCAGCTGCCACTTTTCTGCCGCGAGCTGCGGTGTGCTCACGCTTATATAGGCCGAGGGGAGGAGCGTACATTGCAATTTCTGGATCACAGCGGGTTCGGGGGCGATCGTAGGCACACCACCCGATTCATATAGGCTACAACCGATGCTCAGCCATGGGCGGATGAAAAGGGGCGTGAAGCATTCCTGATCCGCTTTTCGAGGCGAAAGGAACGCATTCACAACCCATGGACGACGTGTGGTAAGATAGGCGGAGGTGGTGGAGTTTGCTGCGGTGTTTGGAAGGGTTTTGTGGTGGCGATTTGGTTGCTGGCGGGCGTCGTTGAGAATGGCAGTGAAGGAGTGTTTGCGGGGTGGATTTGTGGAGGTAAAGAGGCGATAGGTGGGTGTTTCAGTTGTAAGTTGTTTGGGATTGATGTTGGTGGTGGCGATTTGGTTGTTGGGTGGGTGATTGGTCCAAATAATGTTAGAGAAAGAAAAACGGCTATCTCAAGGATCGCAGCCGGTGAACACGGAAATTCCTCTAAACAACGGTGGGAAATCTAAAACTACACAATTACTTATCGTCATAACTGATCTAAGGACCCTTTATGGTTGTATGCGAATTTCCACACCGTAACAATATATATATATATATATATATATATTATATATATATATATATATATATATATATATATATATATATCACACACACACACACACAAGTCTGAAGACGACGATGGTTCACGTGCGCAGGTATTGACAATGTAAGATTGTTCAGAAGTCAAGATGAGAACAATGTGATAATTTGTGACGAAGTTATAAAACAATGATCAACATGTGTGGTACGGAGAACAGGTTATTTGAATAGCTGCAAAATGTGAAAACCCTTTCGTAAAACACATTTTCCAAAAAATTGACCTTTGCACCTAACCTTTAAAGGTCACAAAACAATGTTGTGGGACATTAAATAAGAAAACAGGATACGTGCCCTATAACTTATTGAAGTTAGTTTTTCCCCGGTCCGAAGAAGGTCGAAAACCGGTTTTGATCCCACACTTTAAAAATTTGACTTGTGGCCTTTAAGGTCAAAGGTCAAGGATTATGAACGCTTCTGTGCCAAAACTTCCTCTGGAACATTCCAGGAACAATATAACGTCAATAGCTATATGGCATTTCGCAGCTCCTCGGATTATCCATACTTTGATGAAATCAGCGTAAAAACAAACATTGAAGGGGGCGCCACGGGCAAAGGTGTTCCGAATAGAGCAAAATGGTTTCAAGACTTTAGTGGGAATGACCTCAAGATTATGTCATAAAAATATTGTCATCCTCGCTCTCCAAAGTTTGGCGGTCGTCTGATTTTATGTCAAGAGTCGAAATTTTCTAAGTCATGGCCTTGTGACCTTGCCTTGTGACCTTGACCTTGCGACTAAAATGAAAATCGAGCTCTGTGGCTATGCGGTCCATTGGCAACCAAATACCGAAAACCCCTGCCAGATTCGACAAACCCCCTGGGAGATAGAATGGATTTGTATTGTCAAATCGCAATTTTCTTAAGTTTGTGACCTCTGTGACCTTGACTTGGGAACAAAATGAAATCGAGCTCCGTGGGCCTATGCAGGTGCCATGGAACCAATACCGAAACTCCTGCCAATTCGACAAACCTAGGAGAAGATGCAAATTGAAATCGGCTACCCCTAAAAACACAATCAGCAATTTTCTAAGTTGGACTTGTTGGCCTGACCTTGGCGACGAAATGAAAATTGAGCTCTGTGGGGCTATGCAGGTGCCATTGGCTAACCACAATAACCGAAACCCCTGCCAGATCCGACAAACTCTCGGAGAAAATTTTTTTTTATGTCAAATCCGCAATTTTTCATAAGTTCGTGCCTTGTACCTTGACCTTGGGGACAAAAAATGGAAAACGAGCTCGTGAGCTATGCAGGTTGCCATTGGCTAACCAAATAGTGGAACCCTGTCAGATTCGACAAACCCCAAGGAGAAAGATGCAAATTGAAATCGTGCTACCCTAAACACGTTTTTGGGAGGGGGGTGGCTCCGCCATAAATGGGCCCAAGCCATTTTCAAGGAAAAACACAACTCGAATCTAGGATCATCCAACCTCCACCAAAATTATCAGGATCGGCATGAAAACCCACGAAGCGTCTGCTGGGACAGACTAGATAGACAGACAGACAGACAGACAGACACACAACAATAACGAATATGTGGTGCACTTAATTTCTTCGTGAAAAAAAAAAAAAATATATATATCTACTAAAATGGCAGTCCTTCTGTCCGTGTCTGTCTGTCTGTTTTTGTGACGATAAGCTCCTAGACAGTGAAACCGATCTGCTGAGAACTTTACACTATATAGAACTAACATTCAGCTCCAGGATGCGCTAGTGGCTCTCCATAAAAATGAAAATATATATATTAAAAAAACAAATATTATATATATAAATAAAGTAATAAATTCCCATTAGAAAAAAAAAATGGCTTCGAATAGTGCGCCGGCGTATTAATCATAACAAAAGGCTTCATGGTTAAAAACGGCTAAAGAGGTTTTTGAATACAACAATGTTCGTATTCGTTGAACTTTTTAAACAATAAACACATTCTCCTCCTGTTATGTTGATTCTCGAACTGCACGTGCCGCGCGCAACAGCTTAACTGCTGATCGATCTGCTCATGAAAGAGCCAGGCAAGCGGAGTCAGCTGCAGAGAGTAGAGAGAGAGAGAGAGAGAGTCGTCTTACTGCTGAATATATCTGCTCATAATAGAACGAAGCCAGGCAAGCACAAGTCATCGCGGGCGAGAGAGAGAGCGTTCGCCAAACTGCATATAGATGCGCAACCGATACACCGACGGCGAGAGAAATAGCACAAAATCACGTTCCAGCTTTCTAGGTCTGGTTTTGCAGGACAATCAAGTGACACAGTTGCCACTGCTGGCTAGAAACAATTGATGTGGCTCAAGGCCACCTCAAACAACTATGACCTAATTCTGAGGATTACTGGGCAGCATAAAAGCTTCCTTCATAAATCTGAGGAATAAAAAGAGAGGCCTCTTCCTTAATTTTCCTTCCCATAAAACATACAATGCCTCGCAGCTCACTAGCGTGAGGAAAAAATAAGGGCAATTTTTTTCCCGGGTATTATCTCGGGTACTTCAGCTCGCTCGTTTATATATAGATATATATATATTATTATATTTCTAGTATAATATACATATTATATTGTTACAGCCGGGGTCAGACCGCAACGAGCGACGTCTACCGTCGGAACGAGCCGCAAGTCGAAGTCGCCCCGATTCGCCCGATGCACGGAATAGATCGCCCGCCCGGTATACTCCGGACTCGGATGCGACGACGGTCCTTACTACATGAACCGATATTACCGCGTCCAATCCTGCGAGACCACGTAGGGGGTTAGAGCGTCGGATCATTGCCAATCTTCAATGTACCTGAAATACCGCACGTGATTCCATTCTCCGGGTATTCCATCCCTCAGAAGGAACCTCTACGGAACATAAAACCCCGAGCCGAGCTGCTGTCCGTGCGCGATTCGAAGTGGCGGTAATCGCCGAGAACGGCGTCCGGTTCCATGAAATGTCCCCCATTACGGCGCAAACAACAACTTTCCTAAATTCCTAACTCCTAACACACAAAATGTTCAGAGGCAATTTGATTTTGGACATGACGCGGCGGCACGAGTTACTCATCCAATGCACATCTTATTTATCTTTATCCAATGAAACACGTATGCAATTAAATAAGGCAAAGAAAACGTATGCTATATATAACAACAAGCATACAAAAAGCGGACAAGAAGAACTAATAAAAACAAACCGTCTACTTATTATGTAAACAAGAGTCATTTATCAAAACTACAGCAGTTCCTACT
>CM068968.1:23740378-23747878 GCA_035128595.1 Eptatretus atami
GAAAACTGGAAGAAGGTCTTATGGACCGATGAATCAAAATTTGAAATCTTCGGTTCATTACGCAGGGTTTATGTATGCCATTGAGTAGGCGAAAGGATGTTTCCTCAGTGTGTGACACCAACTGTCAAGCATGGAGGAGGAAACGTGATGATCTGGGGCTCTTTTACTGGATCTAGAGTCGGCGACTTGCACAGAGTGACTGGCACCCTGAACCAAAAGGGCTACCGCCGCTTTGCCAGCGCCATGCATACCCTCTGGTCTACGCCTAGTTGTTCTGGGGTTCATCCTACAGCAAGATAATGACCCAAAACATACCTCTAGGCTATGTCAGAACTACCTTAGAAGAAAAGAACAAGACGGTAGGCTTCAAATCATGGAATGGCCAGTACAGTCTCCAGACCTAAACCCCATCGAGCTGGTTTGGGATGAACTGGACAGAAGGTGAAAGCAAAGCAACCTTCAAGTCAACACATTTGTGGGAACTTCTGCAACAGTGTTGGGAAGAACTTCCGAACAATATTTGATTTCCTTTGTAGAAAGAAAGCCACGAGTATGTTCAGCTGTGATATCTGCAAAAGGTGGCTACTTTGATGAGTCAAAAATGTAGATTAATTTTGTTCAACAAAACGATTCCATGATTTCTTTTTTATCTGCAATTGTTTATTTGTTCTATGCTTTAATTTCAGAGTACATTGAAACATTAACACTGTTAAATTTCAGTAAAAACTGGAAAAATGGGGGTGTTCTCAAACTTTTGACCGGTAGTGTATATATATGTATGTATGTATTTATGTATGTATGTATGTATGTATGTATATATGTATGCATGTATGTATGTATGTATATATGTATGCATGTATGTATGTATGTATATATGTATGTATGTATGTATGTATATATGTATGTATATATATATATATATATATATATATATATATATATATATATATATCTCGGCACGCAACGTCCTCGTGTTTTGTGAAGGATGTACGATGGGATTATATGACGTCAGCAAGCAAATACAGATCAGTGGCATGTTCCTTGAGCAAGCAGCTTGCTATCGCTTGCCAAGCCAGCCGTTCCTTATCAACTGTTTCGTTGGAGTGCTTGCTTGCGTGCTTAAGCCACTTGACGAGCGCTCTCCTCGCTGATTGTAATGGAACCCCCAGTACAAGCAAAGGAGACAGCCACCTCCAGCCACAGGTTGGGCGATTGGAGTATTTTTAATCTGGTACAACCATTCCTTATATCATACATCCATATCCACACATATTTGCAGTTTTCAGGATAAACTCATTGGTGGATTCACAAAACATAAGCTTGTACTTTGTGTGTTGATCTAAAAATGGCTCCAACAATTTTTGGGGGGAAAGAACAATTTTTGGGGGAAATCCCTGGTTTTCGGTTCTGCGTTCGAGATGATCAGTGAATAATTGGCTTAAATGGACTGATTGGTGTTTTCCACTTTTATTTGTTCAATAACTCGATTGTTTTGCATTGCCAGCTCGCTATCACACAAATTTTAACCATTTAAGTGAACATCCTTGACCCTCGTTTAATTTTCAACATTCATTTTCTCTCTTCTTGTGGGTATAATAGGATGCACGGACATGCTCGGCGTCGTTGGCTCGGGATTTCATTACCAATCCGTTCTGCTGGTTGCATCATCATGGAGGGACGGTTGTGCGGCCGATGCGATTCACATTTTAGTGCGAATGTGGAGTGGGACAACGGTACCGACTTGGCCCAAGTCTTTCACGAACCGACTGGCCAGGGCTGACGTTCGACTAAGATTTGGGCAGGAATTTGGAATTTGTTCATAGCTCGCCTACTCTTCGCGAGTGACACCGTGGGATCTTTAATACCAGTAGATCGGGACGGCACACACATTGATGAATCACCCTGCCTGCGAAACACCAGGTTGACAGTTTATAGCTGGGTCGGGATTCAAACCCAGGCTAGACAGTTTAGAGGTGAGTGTGTGTACCTCCAGCCCATCCTTCCAGCCCCAGTTCATAACCGAATAAAATACTTAAATGTGTTCGGTATTATCTTGGTATATCTCTCAATATTTGTTTTGATCTCTTTATTACACATACTATGCTGCAGTAAAGTGAAGAGACGCTCTGTTGCGTTTACATTTCTTGTGATGCTACAACCAGCAGTGTCGGAGTGGCTACCTGTCCAGGATTGTAACCCTAGCTAAAGAAACCGCTTCGGCAGAACTGACGCTCTGTATAGATCATGGTTCTTGACCTGATCTGATATAACCACTGAGAGCTACATTTCAAAATTCATGACTTAATTATACTGAGCAGTGTAAATGTGGCATGAGAATGTTTGTGAGTGTTAACATGAGTTCCTTTGCAAAGAACTTCCATGCAGGAATAGGGTAATAGGCCCATCAAAGGCTGCGCAGCTGCGCTGTAATATTGCCAACCTATCGTTGTTTGTCCGTGCTCTGTCCTTTTGAAATGCTGAACATGGAGCAAGGAGGCAGTACGTACCATTTAAAATAAAAAAAGTCATTGGTGTGATTTGGCTATGGTTCGAACCACCGACCTCCCAGACTCAGAGCGGACACTCTAACCGTTACACGACCATGTCTCTTGGCAGCCCATTCATTAAATTGCAGTTAGAACTACTCATTTATTTTCTGATGACGTATCATATATTTGATTCATGATTAAGAGGCTAATTTGTTCCTAAGGGTTGTAACTTACTAAGGACCGACTTACTACGCGAGCACACGCGGATTTCTTGTCCAATTCTTTTCGAATAAGCACCATATGAGATTCATTTCTGTTGACACGGACGTGAGTCTTGAAATTTCAAAACTTGTTTAAAACTTTTTAAAAAAAGGACTTTGTAGAAAATTATATATTTTTATTCAAGTAATCGAGTGGAAATTTCTTATCACCATCGCATGCCACGCAGACGCTCGTTGTGTGCACCAAAGGCGTAAATAGAATGATAAACTTGAGCGTAAAGAACGAGTGAACACTAGCGTTATTGCAAGCCATACGATTGAAACGTTTCGGGTGATCACAAGTTAGATGAGAAAAATATAAACACTCATTTATGGTTTTCTCAAGTATTTGCAATTACATGAATGTGAGTTACCGTTAAATCTGAATATTCACAAGCTTTCGTTTGTTCACCTGTTTTACATCGGATTGCATGCAATACCGTAAGATGCTGTGGTTTTGGTATATCTCTATCTCTATCTCTATCTCTATCTCTCTCTCTCCCATAACCCCCATTCCAGGCTCCTCACCAGGCTGGAGATTGTGATGGACAATTTTCTGCTTTGCTCGATCGTAGCCGTCGTCAGCGCAAGAACCGGGAATTTGACCAGGGTGCCGGCGATAAGTCATCTACTCTTCATCGAAAAAATTCCTGGGATCTTGATCGTCCATGAACTCATGCTTGCAGTTGGGTCCCCTGCTTTACATCCATCAGATGTATGATGCACTCATTGATGTAACGCCATTTTATTCGTTCGTGGAGATCGGCAGAGAGATCACAGTCATGGAACCCTGTCAGGAGAAGAGATCGTCAACGGCAAGTTTTCAAACACCAGGTGGATTCAACTTGTCAAGAAAAACGATCTCTTATGATGAAAACTCAAAGCCTGCGAAAGCTATAAAGCTGTGCCCCCATAGTTCTCATTATGGATCGTGAATAGTCCTGTCAAAGCATTATCATCCCCCCAAGTTGAACCAGAGGGAAGAGATAAGGGTGGACAAAACCAAAAGAAATAGATAAACAAACCCTTCTCCAAACGACCGCCCTTACCTCTTCCAAAAAAAATCACACTATTTTATTGCCATTTTCACAGTAGCCCAGTAGTCATTTTGTGGATGTACAAAGATGCAAATATTGTTAGAATTTTTGCTTGTATGTCCATGGAACACATTCCCCCACATCATGCCTCTTCCCTCCCTCCACATCCTCACCTCTCAGACTCTTCATTCCATCCCGCCCCCTTACATTACTCCAAATCTCTCCTCTTTCCCGCCCCAACCACCCCAACCTCGTACTTAATCCCACTCCCTGTTTGGCTGGATGCCAATGTGCGCATGCGCATCAGCGCCAGCATACCCCTCTAGAGTTCTCTCATCACACAACGGCACAGAGTCGGGTGTCCTGGGCTCTGTTGCAACCTCCCCTATGTAGCCATCTCCGCCTCCAACTTCCTACAGTGGCTTCCGCCCCTAATCGGGGTCTGCTGCTCACTCCAGCGACCATGGTACGCCGAGAGTTAATACAAGTTTAGCGCACGACGAACAGCGAGAGTGAGGAGGGAGTTTGAGAGTGAGGGAGGGACGAACAGCACCGACGATGCGATCGTGGGGCCATACGATAGCCAGGCAGCGGCACGAAGGGGGCCCAGACTGAACCAGGAGGGTTGTCCATCGAGCAGTTGGGACGCGCGGAGAGCTCACAGTGACGCGGATCCGACTGGGTCTCTCTCCACCCCTCCCTCAAACCCCAACCCTCCTCCTCCTCCTCCACAGGGTGTTTTGCACCATGTCGGCCAAAGCAGCAGAGACGCACATCAAGCGGCCCATGAATGCCTTCATGGTTTGGTCCAAGGGCGAGCGGCGCAAGCTGGCACAGGAGAACCCAAAGATGCACAACTCTGAGATCAGCAAACGCCTGGGGGCTGAGTGGAAACTGCTCAGCGACGCTGAGAAAAGGCCCTTCATTGACGAGGCAAAGAGACTCCGTGCTCAACACCTCAAGGAACACCCGGACTACAAGTATCGTCCGCGCCGCAAACCCAAGAGCATGCTGGCGCTCAAGAAAGACCGACTGCTCTTTCCCTTTCCTTATTTCTCTCCTGATGCAGAGCCTGGGAGGATCATGACCATGCAGGGCCCACCACCGGCTTTCGAACCTCTGACCTCGCCGGACAAGCTGCGTGCTTTCCTGCCTCCATACCCACTCCTTCAGAGGGGCTTCCCCGAATTGCCGCACCCGGCATTGTCCACGGCAGTGTCATCCTCCTTCCCCTACTCACCTTTCGCGTCACAGGCTCCTGGGGCCAGTCCCGGCTACCTGTTTCCCTATAGCTGGGCGCCTGCTGGCTCCGGACTTGCCCCGAACCCTCATCTCGCCTATTTCCTTTTACCGCACGGCATCTCCAAGCCCAGTCTGGAACCGCCACTGCCATACCCATGAAATAGTGTACTTTATCCTCTCGCTCACGCCAAACCCCGTGGTAAATACCACCCCCATCCCCCTTTTCCCTAGCTACCGCTCTTCTCATCCCAAAAGGGATCGCACTGGACGTGATCCAGGTAACAACGCGGAATGTTAGCCATTGCCGGTCCGATCACTTGCTTTGCGACCGCGCATCAACAGATATCCAGAGACGGACAAACGGCGAGGCAAAGTAAGACAAAGTCGAGAGCACGAGGCTTTGTTCTCTCATTGTCTTTCTCGCGCCAGTGCTCACAAAGAGCGGATTAAACGAACTGAATCAACGCGCCGAGTGCTGAGTCCCCGCGCTCTGTGCTCCAGCGATTTGACTCCATTCGTTGCTAATCCCTTTGGATTCGAACTCGCTGGCAAGAAGGAGACAAGGGTTAGACGGCGAGGGATAGACAGACACACAAGCAGACTTGTATCAATGGTAAAGAGATCTGTCTCAGCATATCCTCCGATTACTTATGGAGGTTTTTTTTCATGATATACCCAGTTAGTAAAACCGGCTTCATGCACGAAGTCCTTTACGTAATGTTCGAGAGTTAATTTAATTGCCTCTGTTTTGTTTCTTACCAATGGTGTACGCTATAGGTAAGGATAACTCTTATGTTCATATTTGAGCAAACATGAATAAAATTTAAATGGACACATTTCTAAACTCCAGATCGTTTTGATCCTTCATTTTATATTCATTCGCCGAATTATGACACTTGATTTTATTTTTCTTTCTCATTGTATTACTGATTTCGTTGGGATTACCTAATATTCTTTGTATTTGTGCTTTTTTTTTTTTGTTCTGCGCAGCCGGACGTACAGGTCTCTCTGCAATGTGCACGCTGTCGTAACGTCCAGCCGGGTTGGGTCGGGTCGCCTAAACCACACGATTTTTATTTTTATTTTGGCTTTGTGTGTTTATGATGTGGGAGCTGTTGATCTCGTGGCTCGAGCCTTGTCGCGCGAAACCCGAGCGTGAGAAGTGAAAAAGTGGAATTTGGCAGGCGTGACAGGTTGTCACGCTGGTGTCTCATTTACTCTAGATTTACTACTGCACTTTCTAAATCATTGGCGCCATAAACACAGAGAACGTGGCATCAAACGAGCGCTAACAGTCAAGGTGTCACAGCAAATGATGTTTTAACGACTGCGTTGGAGAGACTTGTTGCGGCATGAGTAAGGCCTCCAGCTAGAAATGTCACTCCAGTGATTACAAAATGTCACATCAGCAAACTGCTTAGCCTTTTCTTTTGACTTTAAGGAAACTGAACAAACTGGGAGAAAGAGTGACTTTGTGTGTGGATATATATATATTTGTCAATTAATCTTGAAACAAAACAAATGGGAATACGTTTGTCAATGAAGAGACAATCGATCGGGCATTGTTAGGAGCAATTTGCAGTGACGGACATTCGACCCCCATTGGACTAAAATTTGCGCTTTGTTGGAGTTAGCGAAAACGATTGAAATTGCTAACTGTATAAAGTGGATTAACGCCGCACGCGAATCATGTAACACTGTCGATTATACTGCATCATCATGCACGTGGTGGGTTGAACGCGTCGGACACTGAGGGGCACGGCTTTGGGGGAGATTGAGGCTAAGAGCCTCGGTAGTAACTGCAGACAGTCCGTGGTTTGTCCATCTCTGAGTCCGTGCATGAT
Organism: Eptatretus atami; assembly: GCA_035128595.1. Lineage (NCBI taxonomy): Eukaryota > Metazoa > Chordata > Myxini > Myxiniformes > Myxinidae > Eptatretus > Eptatretus atami. The sequence continues at coordinate 23,747,251 of CM068968.1, forward strand.
GCGTCACCTTAGTGTGTCTGTAGGATGGTGGCGGTAGTGGTAGCGGATGCTGGGAGAAGGAAGGGGGGGTTCCAGAATGGCAGGAGAGGGGGCCTGCTTACCGGTACTGAAAACACGATTCCAGCTTGTATGGTGCTCTTCTTACTACCTGTCTCGTCTCTTTGTTATCTTTTTTGCTTTCCCTCATTTTCTTTGAGAATGCGAGTCAGTTGGACGTAAGCTTACCGCAAAACCATTGTCGTTTTACTATACCTGGTTAAAAAGCAATGAGGTACTGAGGAAGTATGCGTATCCAAGCTTATAATCAGCATTCTTTGTGATGCTTGTTCTTGCTTCTTTCTGACATTATTGTGCGAGTGATATCATGATGCAACCGTTGAGGTTTAATCCGAATTGGTTGTGTGAGAAGACGACAAATCTCCCGTGCACGGGCATTAAAAATACGGACTTACTAACATCTTCACTTCGTTTTCATGGATAGGTTTATGCAAACACATGCTCTAATATAATGTAACGTGAAGAAATCCGAGCTTGTGTTATGTCTATGGCTGTGATTTATCGATACAGAATAACAGAGAATGTGAAGAAATCAAGTGCAGTACAATATAGTGCAATGCAGTGCACCTAT
>CM068968.1:23752878-23767343 GCA_035128595.1 Eptatretus atami
ATGATGGTTTATCAATCGGTCATTTCTTCCTCGCTGTAAACTATATTGTTTCCTGACCATCTATTGTGTGGCTTCAATCAGTCGCCTTTCGATCAGTGACCAGATCTCAAAGAAAAATGGGACACTCTGGCATGGTAAAGGCTTTGAAGCTATGAAGATTTATGCATTTAAATAATCTTTGAGGTTTAATATTTTGAAATATGAGCGAGAGGGCTACTAGAGTTTGTTAACGTCACATTGTGTACATACAGACCACCTGCATCATGGGAATTGGCATCACGAATGAAATACATCAAAATACTGAGAATATAGGACAAATGGAATCAATGGAAGGCAGGAAATGGGATGTGGTACACTTCAGTATACAACAGGACGATGCGGTAAAATATGGGACCGCGGATCACAGGGCTTTCAATCCACCATGAGGTTCTGCACCCGCAAGCTCAAAACCACATCGACACATGCACGTTTACGTGGGCCGAACATCTCGACTTGAAAAACCACTTGATTGGAGAGTTTTCACAGGTAAATTAAATTGCATCTTCGACACACGTGCCCTCCCTCGACAGCATGCTGCATATTATACTGAATGAATTCAAATGATCTGATGGCCCACTGTACACTTGTGGAATATTAATACAATAAAGATGATTTTCGGTATTAATTTCTACATTTCTGCAGAAAGAGTGGAAAACTCACTTAATATCCTTTACATTGTTCATTGACTTTTACGGTGTGGCACCTGTACAGTTTATTACCCTTTCCTTGACAAGCGACCCTCCAGGCATTATAGCGGAGATGTTGGAGTGCACTCTCGCACCAAGCACTCCCCCTTCCAAATTTTCATGCTCCCTTCCTCTATCCCTGATCCTTTCTGTGCATACATGGACAATTCTATCTTTGTGTGGACAATTCTATCTTTGTGTGCATTGTTACATGTGACTTGTAGTGAATGCAATCCTCATCCATTGTGAGTTCTGCTGTAAATAGTGTGTGTGTGTGTGTGGTGTGTGGTGTGTGTGTGTGTGTGTGTGTGTGTGTGTGTGTGTGTAACATAAAACACACCAACATTTCTTAGCCTGCTATACAATGGTTCACCAATATAATGGCAAGCTGTGCATGTCCGTTTGCTCAGTTCTCTGTTACATCCAACAGCAAAACTACCGTACAAGGATCAATTAACATTGATTTGCACTGTCGTCATGATTGCTATACTCTTGAAAACTCTGCTATATATGATTGCTATACCCTTGTAATGACGCAGAATTTTCTGCAGAGCTTGCATATGGAATTACCAGTGCTGGAAGATAAGTCCTCCAGCTTACCATCCTGCCCACGCATGGTGCCCACATTTATGTCTCACCTTGCATGAGAAACACCAGGGTGACAGTTTTTAGCTTGGTCGAGGTTCGAACCCAGGCTCGATAGCTGAAAAGCGAGTGCGCACACCTCCATGCTATCCTTCCAGGCCCTGTGTATGGAATTAGGGTTGTATTAATTATTTTAAAATTATATGATCACACAATCTCTAAAATGTAATGCACAGTGTGGTAACATATGTCCTGCCTGCCCGTGGAGGGCAGGTTGAATAGCCGAGAGGTACGCGCGCTCGCCCTGAGCTGCATAGCCTGGGTTTGAATCCTGACCCAGCTATAAGCTGTCACCCTGGTGTTTCACAGGCAGGGTGATTCATCATTGTGTGTGCCGTCCCTCGGATGGATGTTAAACTGCCAGGCGTCCCATCTACTGGCATTAATTGGTGGCGTATACCACGGTGTTGTTCGTGATGAGTAAGTGAGTTATCACCGGCACCCTGAACAAGTTACAAGTTCCTGCGCAAATCTGCTCCAATCAAATGTCAGGCCCTGGGCAGCTGGTTTGTAGAAAAAAAAAATGGGGCAATCGCTAAACCACATGGCTGATTCGACAAGGTTAGATACATTGGCCTCCAGAAGTAGTAGTAGTAGTAGTAGTCGTAGTAGTAGTAGTAGTAGGTAATCTGCCTGTCCCTCATTACAGCTGATGCAATGCACAGGTTGTGGTTGAATCTTAATGCTTTCAGTGCATTTTGGAGGTGGCCATTAAACTGAAACGAGAGAGTTAATGGAACACCTTACCCAACGCAGTCTTGAGAAAAAGGACATGGGAATAGTTTTGTAAACTCTTATTTTGTGTTTCATAGCATGATCTACATTCGTTGTATTTGTGAACCTTGCATAACATGCATGATGGCAACCACACAGCACTTTGTGTCGCCATGTTTGTCAGAATGCAGAATCTTAAACAAATGGTTATTCTGCCTTTAGGACATGAGATGGCTTTGATGATGTTTCGCATAGCTTTCCTCATAGGTACTCTGCCCTCAGGGCATGAATATTTTTTTCCAAGTACTGCTAAACGGAAGGCTTTTGAAAGTGACAAATAGGCGATTTGCATTCTCGTAGAGGGTTTAAGTTTATAACTCAAATAAAATAAAATAAATATTTTAAAGGCTGTCGAAATAAAATATCTGAAGTTTACCGCTATTGATGGACCGTCTTTTACACCACCTTATTTAACACGTTACATTAGCTATCCGTGCTTATTGTTCGTGTCCTTTATGACGTTGCTAAAAACAGTAAGTTTCCTGTTTGGAATGATTTTCAATTTTGAATGACTGGCAGACAGGCAGAAAGACTAAAAAAATGATCTCACTCCTCTGCATATGTGCGATTGGGCCAAATTCAGAGCCAAAGTACTGCTAAACGACAGGTTCGTTTTCCGATTAATGTTGAAAATATAACATTCAATTGGAATGAAGTTGTTCCTGGATCATAGACTGACGTTTGTACACAGACACACAGACAAACCAAGAGACAGAAGTGAACCAATTGCTTAACCTCACTTTTCACTACACGTGTGCAGGATAAACACAGGTCCACCCACCTCCCCATACCCTGCCTCAAAAGAAAGTTCAATTCAATATTGATATCAAATAACGTATGGAAAGATTTTATAAATCTCTAGTGAAGTTGTTCTGAGTTTCAGAAGAATTTAAAACAATTGTGAGTGAATATTTGGGAATAGCAGAATAAACTTTATTGCTCACCGCTCAGAAATTCTTCGCAAGAGATTGCTTGAAATGGGAACCATGGAGGAACTGTTGTTCACTGTGCTCCCCCCAAATCCCTTCCACTATGAGCTTGGCACCAGCAGACCTTTTCCTCTTTCTATGGCGAAAAGGAGTTATATTCGTAATATGTACGCACAGAAGGGGGATAGAATACGGAGAAGGGGAGGGGGAGGGATGAATACTGCCGGTTCCATACTTAACATGTACGTGGAACTAATTTCGTGTTGCTTTCTGGAATTAGATTTTCGTTTCGTATGTACTGTTCCCGAAAGACCTTCTTGAGACGAAGAAGAGAATGGTCTTCAAAAAGACCATTTAAACACCACCAGAATAGTTTATTGGAAGCATTGGAGAAGGAAACAAAAACTGGCAGCATGTCCAACTCACAGGGAGGCTGTTTCGAAGGCTACCTAAAGTTTATAAGAAAATGTATTACTTTGGCATGTATTTTGAATTATGCAACCATTCCTGGAATTCTAGATCATATCTCATTGTATGAGTTGCAAAAATGAAATAAGTAAACAGAATCGAAGACATTTTTGTCTGCACTATTTATTATACACAAGCGGTGTTCACAAGGTAATACCAACCAGAAATTCACAATTGTCCGAGACACGCCGAGGTATTTCCATATATATATATATATTATATATATACATATATATACATATGTGCAGGGTGTCCATAAAGTCCTTGTGCACCTTTACACTTGTATAACTTTTGATGTACACATGAGAGAAACAAACTATAAAGGGTGCGTGAAAGCATAATTCATCAAGTTGTTACCCAATACAGTTCAACGTTTTCGGCTTCAAAATAATCGCCATCTTTCGGAATAAATCGCTCAATCCGATTTTCCAACTTGTTGAAAACATTCTCCAGTTGCTGCTAAGTAATTTCATGAGCTGCATCGATGATCGTAATCCGAAGTTCATCCAAAGAATGTGATTTGGATGAGTAAACAACAGGTTTACATAGACCCCTAAAATGTAGTCCAATGGGGACTGGTCGGGCGAACGAGGTGGCCAAGCAATTGATCCACATCTACCGATCCTCTTGTCTGGAAAGACATCCTTCAAGAACTGTCACACATTCGAAGCATAGTGACAGGAAGCCTGTTCTTGCTGGTACAAGATGATATGTGAAAGATTTAATCATCGTAGTCCAGTTACAAACAATTATACAACACTGCAAAATAAAGTTCACCATTGACTGTTGCCTCTTCCAAAAAAACGAAAGGACCAATGAATGATGCCTGACTCTTTGAGAGTACACAGGACATTGATATTTGGTGAGTCTCTTTAATGTTCCTAGACCTCCTGAGGTTTTACTATCCCCCAAGTGCGGTAATTGTGGTGGTTGATTTTACCACTGATGTAAAAGTTGCGTCATCAAAAAATGTCAACTCGTCAAGAAACCCAGGGCAATGGGGAATTGTGGATTTAACAAAAGCAATAACAAAAGCATTGAAGGCAATATTAACAATCACAAAACGTGATGAATTATGCTTTCATATGCCATTTATAGTTTGTTCATATCATGTATATTTCAAAAGTTATAAAAGTTCAAAGTTGCACAAGGACATTATGGACATGCTGTATATTTAATATAATCATCTACTAATCCTTTATCTATTACTACTCCTACTAGAGAGTTTATAGAACACCTTTCCCCATGCAATTTTCAGGTATAAAATTCAATTGAAATAAAATAATGATTGTAAAGGTCGTATAAAGAGAAATTCCGGAAGTTTAGCACCATTGACGCAGTGGCTATTACACCAAGTTATCTAACACATTAAATTAGTTCTCCATTCCTGTTGTTTGTGTCCTTTATGACATCACTAATAACAGTAAGTTTCTGTTTGGAATGGTTTTCAAATTTTTTTGACTACCAGACAGGCAGATAGAGTAAAAAAAAAATTATCTCACTCCTCTGCGCATGTGTGATCGGGACGAATTCAGAGCCAAACTACTGCTATACTACACGTTTGTTTTCCTATTCATGTTCCGATTCATGTTCAAAATATAACAATTGAAATTAAGTTGTTCCTCAATCATAAACTGACGTTTTTCGACGGACGGACAGACATACAGAAAGAAGTGAACCAATTGCTTAACCCCGCTTTTTGCTTCGCATGCGCGGGGTAATTTATCTCACCTTCATATGAGGCCGCAAGGGGAAATATTTTTGTCCAAGTTTTTCACGAACTTGCTAGCCATGCCTGATGTTTGACTGAAGGTGATAATGATTTTAAAGTTGTTCATGGTGCCGGCAATAATGAGGCTACTCTTCGTTAATGTCCATCAATTAATGCCACCAGATGAGACACCCAACTTAACCTCCACTGGAGCGCCAGCACACTTTGTGATGAACGTGTAATACCTTTCCAGCAGCAAAGCACCAATCCCGTAATTTATAGTTGGGTTGGAAATCGAACCTACACAGCTCAGAGATAAGTGCGCTACCTCTGCGGCAACAAGAAGATGGTTGGCATTACTATTCCCATGAGATGAGAATTAGCAGACTATTTACACAGAGTTGTTGCTGCCGAAGCAGTTTCTTGCCACAGGTTATGCTGAGTAGTTTGCCATTGCCTTCCCAGCAGTAGTCTGGGCTAGAATTTGTAATTTGTTCATGGTGCCTGCGATATCTCACCGACTCTTCACGAAGGACACCATGGAATCTTTCACATCCACAATATGGAAACAGACAAAGCTGTGAAAAAATATTGCAAGATCTCTACCGGATAATGTTCTGTCACATAAAAACTGCACTGTGAGGGATTTAACGTCCCTTTTTTAATTATAGGGTTTGAGCTTTCTTCCTTAACCACTTCTATAATAAACAGTAGCAGTTTCTGTATATCCTCCATAGTCTTGCAGAGAACTCCCGCGGAACCATGAAGTCGAAGCTGCAATCTACTGCATGGAGTAACTCTCACTGACCCAAACTTTGGTTTCTATATGCTCGTCAGTCGTCACCTGATATTACTTTCCTAAGAGCCACAGTATTCACCACACTACAGTGATATCACCACTGATACTTTTATTGTCCTGCATGAATTTGCGGCACTTCCTGATTGCTTGCATAAGAAGCAGTCGCATTGTCCTTGATCAACACCTCAATGAATATTTCATTTTTACACATGCGATGCAATTCTATCACGTCTTTATATCCCGTTTTCCTGAGTTTCCATAATTATTTGCAATACATATTTATTACATTTATGAACTAGAATGGCAGTCGGTCGAGCGCATACCTCCATCAGGCTGAAGAGTTTACATTTTGTATCCCACTGATAGGCCAGGTTTGCGTCCAAACCTGAACGGAAATCGAATTGGCTTGATCTTGTCACCTTCCCAACTCATACACAAAGTTTTGTCAAAACTCATCCACAACTTTTTATGATATCGTGATACGTATCGATTTTGGCCCAATCTCTCAATGGTGACAAATCACTTTTAAAATTCTAGTATCCGGTTCCAGATCCAGATCTTCACCAAAATTGTATCAAAAATCCAGATCTTCACCAAAATCACCACTTCGTCCTTGTCACACACCTAACCTCTCCACCAAGTTTTGTCCAAATCCGTCCATACATATTTGAGATATCCTGCTCACAGCCAGACAGACAGGGGTGAAAACATATCCCCCGTCCGCCTTTGTTGGCGGAGGTAATAAATGTAAAACTAAGAAGCAGCACAATTGTCAATGTTCGATCAACACTGTATGTCACTTGTTTGTACCAGAGTTTTTGTACCAATATGAGTATTTTATACCTCTATTGTGACGTGTTAATATGTATGCGCTGTTATACCTACAATATGTATAGTAATTTTTTTAAAGACAACATCACACAAAGCGAATCGTAAATTCTCATCGTGCGACCAAGAAATCCATATGGGTGAAATCTCAGGTTGGTTATACACACCGAGGAAGCAACTTCATGTTGAAGCAAATAATTCACCTGAGGAAACCACTGAGATACCCTACACAATGCGCAAACCCATGTATTATACTTGTCATCACAATGATGAAAAGGAAAGCTCATCGGAACGCCGCGGGTATACGAGTCTGTCACGAATCATTGCTCTTGGCGCTGTCAGTTATCATTGTTATATCAGCTTTTATTATAGATTTTGGCATTACATTATTATTATTATTAGTAGTAGTAGTAGAGTGTATTTATTTATTTTTTGTCATTACTATTCCCATGAGCACAATTCACTGGTGCTGGAATGTCACTCCGTGGAAGGCGCAGATTGCTCTGGAGCTGTGTGCGTACGGAAGAGTACGAGGAACGATCTGTTGAGGGTGGAGCGGGTGGTGGAGAGAAGAGGGATCTGTACATTTCCTTAGTACAACAGAACGAGTGTGGTGAGAGTCGCAAAGGGAAAGATCTAGGGACCACTGGTTTTCCCCACGCACATGACCTCGGAGGTCCTGTCCGGCGCCTCTACTGAGCGTCAGTTGGAGTGTCCCAAGTTGAGCCCACGGGCAGCCCGACGTTTCTCAGGTTTCCCAGGTAAGGACGGGTGGGAGGCGGTAAAGTGCTGTCAACGCTATATGTTGATGATATAATGGCATTTGGCCTGGAGCCGCCGACGAGTATTAAAGATGTCTATCCGTCCAAAGCCTCTAGTCCACACTCCAAAAAGAGCCGCCGAGCTATTGTGCCCGCGGCTCGGGTTCCCAAGCTGGACTCGGACGGGCGACTGTGCACAAGTTCCACGAGCGATGGTTGCCGCTCGCCATGGACCCTTAAGAGCTGATTCTTGGTGACAGGAATGGCGTGATAGCGCTCGTAAAAAAAAAAAAAACACGCACCAAAATGAAAAGGGCTTGCGCGCACGGGCCGCACGGTGTGCGCTCTCACGCACAATCCGATTAGAGGCTCCGATACGCGACTAATGCCATCATTTTCCAATTAAACGTTTTCAAAGGTCGTCGGCCCGGCGCTCTGTACTTTATCAATGGGAAACACATGTCTCGCGGAGAATGGATTGCGCTTCAACGGGCTCGAGGGGAACTCGCGCCACAAGGTGCACGGTATGCATGAGAGGCACAAATAGGGACAGGCACGGTGCTGGTGAAAACTGTGGTGCCATTGCTGCTTGTCCTGATACCTGACAATAAGAGGGACAGATCGGGTGACTATTAGCAGCCATTACCGAAGTGTGTCTGGGTTGATCTTGGATCACAACAAATGGCCTAAATATATGATGTGCTGATGAAACTGTATCCCAGTTTGAATCGAGAAGGTTGCAGCAAGGTGCACAAGCAGGGAAACAATGGTGCATCCCTCCCCTTCCACCAGTGTAACCTCCTCATGTCCTGGTTATATGTTCTATAATCTGAAGGTTCGCACCAGAGGGCTCTATGGCTGATTGTTAAGCAGTCAATTTCAGATTTAAAATGTTTAGTATATCGAACAAAGGAACGAGGAAGACACCGGCGTATGGGGATTGTGAGGGGATATTGTTCCTCCTTTTTGCGAGGTGCACAAATTTTCACAGAAAATGTCGGTGTGTGGTGTGTGTGTTGTGTGTGTGTGTGTGTGTGTCTGTGTGTGTGTGTGTGTGTGTGTGTGTGTGTGTGTGTTAGAGTTAACAGAAAAACAATATATATATGTATATATATGCATATATAATATATAATTTATATATATATATATATTATATATATATATATATAATGTATATATATTATTATATTTTTATATGTATTATATCTATATATATATATATATATATATATATATATATATATATATATATATATACGTATATACTAACCGACATACATTGACAATAGGACCGTGTTGCTCACAGGTTGTGCATCTATTGCTATTAATTAAAATCTGTACCTTGCTACCTCATCAAGTTAGGGGGTTCAATTTATGTGTGTGGAAATATATGTATTTAATATAATATATTTATATATAGTTTCCATATATATGTATATCTATATATGTATATATTAATATTTATATATATATATATATATATATATATATATATTATTTCATATACACACACCACACCACATATATATATGTACAGTGTGTCCAAAAGTCTGGATCCATAGGCAAAATTTTATTTAAAAGTTTTATTACAGTAAATGCCTCAAATTGATGGCCTTGGACTTCACGACACTTGTTTATACGCTAAATACAAGAACGTTAAACATTTCTGAACCTAAAACGTTTAAACACTTTTACAGTAGCATGTGTTATTGGATGCTTATCAGGATACTTTCTCGTGAATTCGGCAGCAACTCCTCTATGTGAAGATCCTGTCTTGCGTACATGAGAATGAGTTCAATTCGATCTATATTGTTAGTTTTGAAGCCATCTTGGATCTGAATAAAAATAAAATATCAAATTGTATTTAGGAAATGCTGATGGATCCAGACTTTTGGGACACCTGTACATATGTGTATATATATATATTATATATATATATATATATATATATATATATACATATATATACACATATTCAACTAAAGAAGCACGCTGACTCGATGACATGACGGTGACGTCATGTGCATAAATTACACCAATACTCACTCCAAACTTGGAGGAATCCGTGTGGTCCTCAAGCTTTTGCAGACTGATATTTAAGCCTATGGTCACAAATAGACGAAAGCAGGGATGTCGATCTATATTTTCCCCTTGTTGTGGGCTCATCAGGACGATGCCTGCTGCCTCGTCAAGTTCGGGGGTTCGATTCAGATTCACCTACAGTGTTATATATGTATATATATATATATATATGTATATATATATATATATATATATATATATACATACATACAGATTGATGCCTCAATTAAAGGAAGAATGAGTGAGCATAACGAGCTCTGCCTCTTTCTCAGATTGAGGGAGTGGCGCACCACAGGGTCTTCGATTCGAACCCCCCTATCTATTACCATGGTCAGTGAGTGATGGTTATAAAGAACTTTATACATTTGATAATGCAGCTGGGTCCACAATTATATTAGGGTCAATCTAAAATGGTCAAAATAAATAAATTGAAACTATTGCTTACATTTTTATGGCTTGCAAGGCAATGGGAAGAGGCAGAGTAAGTATGGTTCCAAATCAAAGGCAAAGATTAAGGGGCGGAGCTTGTGAAAATAAATCAAAAACAAAGTTTGTCATATTTACCTCCACCACCAAAGATTCCCTTTGTGTACAGCCTATTTTGGCTGCTGGTTGCATCATTTGTTAGGGGCACAGCTATGCTGCTGATGCAGTGCCCCTATTGCCAGTACACTGGTGCCCATGTCACTGACTTCAGAAAGATCACAAGCTGAGTCAACTCCCTGGTGTTAGTTCAGTAGTCAACAGGGCTCAAACTCAGGACCCCAGGATCCCAAGCCACCACCGTAACCACTAAGCCAACGCCAGGCGATACCATAAAGGTGGATGGCGGCTATGTTTTCACCATGATCTGTCTGTCTGTTCGTCTGTCTGTCTGTCTGTTTGTTTGTGAACACGATATCAAAAAGTTACGGATGAATTCAAACGAAACTTCCCTGCATAAAAGGTGCAAAAACAGATCCCTGCAACTACAGACCAATCAGCCTTCTCCCAATCGTGCAAGGTTGGGGAATCCATCATCGCTTCAGACATTAAATCCTCCCTCTTCTCCAATGGCTTGATTTCCCATCATCAATTTTGGTCACACCAGGTCACTCTACCCTGGATATGCTGCTTTTGCTCTCCCAACAATGGATGGAGGTCCTCAATGCCGGACATGAAATCAGAGCCATATCCCAGAGGATATCTGTGTTGCTTTTGACACAGTCTGGCACCCTGCCCTGCTCACCAAACTCTCTTCCAATGGTATCCAAGGCCATCTCAACTCATGGCTCGCAGACGTCCTCTTCTGTCACAGTCAAGGTGTGGCTAAATTGGAGTTCTTCATCCCCTCTTCCTGTCCAGGCTGGAGTTCCTCAGCAGCGTAATGGGCCCTGTTTCTTTTTTCTGGTTTTCATCAATGATCTCTCCGACTCTCTGGAAAATCCTCTTTATCTCTTTGCTGATGACTCCACCCTCTGCCGTACAATCTGTCATCCCTCAGTCCGGCAAGCAGCAGCTTCTTCGCTCAATGCAGATCTGGGTAAAATCACAAACTGGTCCAACATGTGGAACATGTCTTTTAATCCGGACAAATCTCACACTCTCACTTTCTCTCTCAGAAAGGACCATTTGGAACCCCCCCCCCCTCCATCCACTTTCTCAACAATCCTCTGGAAGAAGTCCTTCCTTTAAGCTTCTGGGTCTCACTATCTGCCATGATCTTTCCTGGGAAAGCCACATTTCCAACCTCGCCTCCAAAGCCAGTCGCTTACTGGGAATCCTCCGTCGTGCAAACCTTCCTCGGCCACCTGAGCTCCTGACCACTTACAAAGCATTCGTCTGCAGCCTGATGGAGTACTGCTCTCCCCTCTGGGCTGGTGATCCTGCCTCCCACCATTCTCAGCTTCACACTGTGGAACCCAAGGCATTTCGATCATTGGCATCTCCCGCAATAAGGCTGTCTTTGGGCCTCTCACTCTCTCACCGCAGGTAGGTCGGTGGTTTTTCTGTCTTTACCGTCTCCTCTCCGCGTCTCGCCCCCCCTGCTCTTTCTGCGATTTGTACGCACCATATTTCCACAGGACGCTCAAGGTCCGCCAACAACCCCTTCTGGTAAAACTACCAAAATCACGAATCACTGCTCACCTTCACTCTTTCATTCCTATTTTTCCCCGCCTTTGGAATATATCCCTCACTCTATTCAATCCCATTCTTCCCTCCAGGCCTTCAAAACAGCTGTTCACCACCACCTCTTATCATCCCCCATCCAAATCCTCGATCTTTTCTTCCCCCGTTAATCCACCCCAAATCTACCTCGTTCAAATTCCCTGCTTTCCTTCCTGAAAGTCCCTGTAATGTCCATCTTGTATTCCTCAGGTTCCCTGCCCCATCCCTCTCCCTTCCACAGATCTCCTAATGTCTCTGTTCCCCACTGTTTTGTCCTTCCCACTCCCGCCCCTCTTGTCTCATGCTGTGCCTTGTGTAATAGCTCTCATACGAGCCTCGACAAGGTATACAAACAAAAAAAAACTCTTCAGGATCCCCAAAAGCACCCAGACCCCCGAAATCTCCACTCAGATTGTTTGCAAACTCTTCAGCCACCCTCTCATCCTTGAGTTTGCCAACAACCAGCCTTGGTTGGGAAGGTACCATTCTCCTGGATTTAAGCTGCAACTTCAGATTGCTATAACAAGCCTGTGGTCAGTATTGAGGAAGTGAGCACTCTGGTAGACACTGCAGTTCTTGATTATCCTCCAGCGACCATCCACGAGCACATGGTCAATCTCCTTTGCCACACCGCCAGCGTTGGAATACCAAGTCCAGCGATGAGCTTGTGGGCACTGAAACCATGAACCGGCCACCCTAAGTCCATGACTTCTTGCAAAGTCAATGAACTTAGTGCTATTCTGGTTCACAGTTCCAGAACCATGGGGACCAACATATATCTCATAACCATCCCTATCAGTTCCAATTGATGCAATGAAATCCCCCAAGACTAGAAGAGTATCTCGCCTGGGGTACTGATCAACCACAGACTCGAGCATGGCTTGGAATGCGTCCTTCACGGTGAGATCACTCGCCTCAGTCGGAGCATATACAGAGACCAGGGACATGACACCCAAGGAGTGACGAATCCTGAGTCTTCGAATACGCTCGTTGAGCAGTGTTACCTCAATTATCATTGGAGTGAGCTTATTGGACACAGCTACAGCAACTCCTTGGGCATGGTAACCATCAGAGCGACCAGACTAAGAGTAGGTGTAACCACCCGCCATGATCTCGCCGCAATCCGGTCTCCGAACCTGAGAGAGTGCTGCAATATCGATGTCCAAATGCTTGAACTCAGACGATAACAGAGACAGGTCATCATCCTCTTTTCGGGACAGGGCATTCCAGGCACCCACCCAAAGAATCCGCCTCAGGTTAACCCAAGGAGACCGCTGTCTGGTGGATGACACCTCAGCACCACCCCGACACACACTACTGCAATCTGACCCTCGAAGGTTACCCCGTGGTTCCCCTCCCATCATCAAAGATTGGGGGTCCCAAAGGCTTTGCCTCAATCCCATCATCCGGTGAGCTGCCCTGCGAAGGGCAGCTGCACAGGAGGTACTCCCACGGAGTGGGTTTTCAGATTTCTTTTTGCTTTTGGTATGCTTTGCGGAATGAAGTGTTTTACGGTGGCCGGAATGCAAATCCTGCCACCAACCTCCTAATAAAAAGTAACGCAACTGTAGAAGGACGTCCGCAGACAAAGTTGGGCACTAGATATAGATGGCCGTTAGCTCACAAGGAGCTCCTCCGCCCTTTGACAGGTTTTGTTTTTAATCCTGCTGGGTGTCCATATCATACACCCTCCTCACCAAGAAATTTGGGGGGGGAGACGGTTTAGTCGCCGACAACCCGACCATTAAACAGGTTAGTGCAGGTTTACATGGTACCTGTAGCAAGTTACAGATCTAATCTAACCTGACCTGATCCGAGGATCCTGAGTTCAAATCCCACTTAGCTGTTGAATGAAACCCAGGTGGGGTTGACTCTGCCTGTCATCCTTCTGAGGTTGGTAAAATGAGTGCTATCATGCTGATATCCTGTGTCGGAGTGGCGACCTGTCCAGGATTGTGCCCAATTGCCAAGGAGACTAATTAAGCAGCACCAATGCTCTGCACAGAGTATGGTTCCAATGGATGGATGGATATATATATATATGTATACATATCATACATATATATATTGTTGAGGATTCGGGGGTGGGGGGGATTCGGAAGAATGCGCCAATCACTGTCCGTAACCAGTTTGGGTTTTTGCACCCCTACTCTCGACAGCCAAATGTTACAGATTCGGCCAGCCCCTAACCACCGCGCGTCTCCGTGTTATAACGCTGGCTGGTTCGGCACAGGCCTCGGGTCACGCGTCTTGAATCGCGATAGCAACGTACTCCTGGACCTTACCAGTTGGGGAAATAGACCCCGGTTACAGACTGGTTTTGTCAGAGACCGAGCGAATTCTGCCAGTCTGTAACCATTTTGGTTTTTATATCCAAATCGAGCGGATCGTTCCTCGCGTGGCACGAATTAATTCAAAGCGGCACATGTCAATAGCAAATCAACGAATCAGCCTGATTTATTGGGGACATCAGGGAACACGACACAAGCAAAGCATTCACGACAATGTTATACTTAATCTATAATCCGTTCTTAACTAGGGAGCTACGGGTTTCGAAGGGGACCCTAACGAGATAAGCCTTAAACAACATGCAGA
>CM068968.1:23771261-23786010 GCA_035128595.1 Eptatretus atami
CACACACACACACACACACACACACACACACTATGGTCCAAAATGATGTGCAACGTTTTATTTAACTACACTATTGTTTTTGTGAGTGTTCGATTCTATTTGTTTTTGACTCATAATACACAGACTGTTACATTTTTGTTTATTAACGCAAGATAATGTTTCAACATGCAATAAGGAGCGAGCGATGTCATTAGAAGTTGATGAAGTGCTCAATCCAAGCACTGCAACTCTGGATGACAGCTGCCACATGGACACTGAAGTTGTCGATGATGCAGTTGAGAACTGAAGCTGGTATGCGTCTGATTTCCCATCTCATGTTATTTTTCAACTCCTGCACTATGTGGATTGTTTTTGTAGACTTTAGCTTTGAGGGACACCCATAGGTAGTAGTTTGGCGGTGACAGATCCAGGGAGTAGGGAGGCCAAGGGTTGTCCATCCGTCGAGCAATATTTGTACCTCTCCTTATTTCTTTCAGTCTTGTGCTGCCGTAAGTGTAGGAACTATCTTGTATGGACACAGTTTCAGATCGTCATGCAAGAAGTTCCCACTGGTTGTGCACATCGGCTTGTCGACTTTTTCAATGAACCCTGCAAAGCTTCTCTTTTAACCTCTATCTTGTTGGGTGTTCTCACTCAAGGCTTTCAACCACTGTGTTCTTTAATTTGGTCTTTCACATTTCCTGTGTCTCTAAACGTTACAACAATACATTTTGCTAGTTTTGTATTGTGGAATTTTTGCATTTGGATAGACCCGCCAAAACTGCCTTTGTGTAGGAACATGACTTCATCACCAAAAATGTCTCTAAAATTAGTGTCTGCTGGGTCACGGAGAAATTGTTCGACATAACATGGTTCTACGAAAAAAACAACTTTAAACCTTGTTCTTTAGGCGACCTGAAAATAAAAGTGTCACATGAGAAAATTATGACAGCTGTTTGAAAAGTTGCACATCATTTTGGACCACCTTGTATATAGCAGTTGGGTGAAAACCAGATGAACTGAATGTACAGTCCGATCTCCACTCTTCTCCCAGTCGAGGGGGTGACACACCACTGCCAGAGCCAATGCGAGAGAAGGGGTGGGCATACTTCACCTAACATGTGATGTTCACTCCCTGAAAGGGCTGCCATTTAATACTTTGACATCAATTTTTTGAATAATTGAAAGTTTTTATTACCTTGTTGTCATTCCGTGTGTAAATAACCGCATACAGCAAAGTGAAATTGGCCTTGAAATTTAGAAATGTATCAGAAAAAAACAGACCCTCCCTCATATCTATATATCTATATGAATATAGATATATACAAGTCTGAAGACGACGATGGTTCACGAGCGGTATTTGACGATTTAGATTGTTTCAGAAGTCAAGGATGAGACAATGTGATAATGTTTGACCAAGTTATAAAAATGATCAAGATGATGTGGTACATGATCAACAACATGACAGGTTATTAGCTGCAAAATGTCGAAAACCCGGTTTTGTTCAACAACTTTCAAAATTTTACTTGCTAACCTTAAGGTCACAAACAATGTTGGACATTAAAATAGAAACAGGATACGTGCTATAGCTTATTGAGTTAGTTCGTCGAAGAAGGTCGAAACCCGGTTCGTTCCACAACTTTGAAATTTGACCTTTGTGAACTCTTAAAAGGTCAAAGGTCAAGGATTATGACCTTTGGTGCAAAATTCCTCTGGAACATTCCAGGACAATATAACGTCATATAGGCTCTATGGCATTTCGCACTCTCGGATTATCATATTTGATGAAATCAGCATAAAAACAACTTGAAGGGGGCGCACGGGCAAGGTGTTCGAGATAGAGCAAAATGGTTTCAAGACTTTAGGTGTGGGAATGACCTCAAGATTATGCATAAAAAATATTGTCATCCTAACTCTCAAAGTTTGGGCGGTCGTATGATTTAGATGTCAAAATTCGCAATTTTCTAAGTTCGTGACCTTGTGACCTTGACCTTGGGAGGAAAATGAAAAATCGGGATTATTTGAGATTGAATATGAATAGAGAATATAGATATACAATAGGATATATATTTATATATAGTTTCCATATATATGTAATCTATATATGTTAACTATATATCTTACATATATATATATATATCTTCATATACACACAACACAACACACACACACATATATATGTACAGTGTGTTCCACAAAAGCTCTGGATCATAGGCAAATTTTATTTAAAAGTTTTTAATTACAGTAAATGCTGCAATTGATGGCTTGGACTTCCACGACACTGTTTATACGCTACAAAACAGAACGTTTAAACATTTCTGACTAAAACGTTAAATCACTTTTACAGTAGCATGTGTTATTGGGTGCTTATCAGGATACTATTCTCGTGAATTCGGACAGCAAACTCCTCTATGATAAGATCCTGTCTTGCGTCACATGAGAATGAGTTCAATTATCTTATATTTAGTTTTGAACCATCTTGATCTGAAATAAAAATAAAATATCAAATTGTAATATTGGAAAAATGCTGATGGATCCAGACTTTTGGGACACCCTTACATATGTGATATATATTAATATATATATCATATATATATATATATATTATATATATATATTAATATGATCACTAATAACACAATTCAACTAACAGAAGCACTGACTCGATGACATGACTGGTGACGTCATGTGCATAATTACACCAAACATCACTCCAAACTTGGAGCATCCGTGTGGTCCTACAAGCTTTATGCAGACGATATTAAGCTAGGTCACAAAACACGAATAGGCAGGATGCTCGATCTATATTTCGCCCTTTGTGGGCTATCAGGACGATGCGCTGCTGCCATCGCAGTCAAGATTTCGGGGGTTCGATTCAATCGCACCTACATGGATTTATATGTATATATATATATATATAAGTATTATATGATTATATATATATATATATATATAATATATTAATATAATATATACATACAACAGATTGATAGCTCAATTAAAGGAGACATAGTGAGCAAAACGAGCTCTGCCTCTTTCTCAGATTGAGGGAGCTGCGCACACACAGGGTCTTCGATTCGAACCCCCCTATCTATTACCTGTGTCAGTGATGATGTTATAAAGAACTTTAACATTTGATAATGCAGGCTGGTCAGCACATTATATTAGGGTCAATCTAAAATGGTCAAAATAAATAATTGAAAACTATTGCTTACATTTTTATGCTTGCAAGCAATGAAAGGGCAGAGTAAGTATGTTCCAAAATCAAAGGCAAAGATTAAGGGCGGACTTTGTGAAAAAAATCAAAAACAAAGTTTGTCATATTTACCTCCAACCACCAAAGATTCCTTGTGGTACAGCTATTTTGGCTGCTGGTGCATCATTTGTTAGGGGACAGCTATGCTGGCTAATGCATGCCCTATTGCCAGTACACCTGGTGCTCATGTCACTGACTTCAGAAAGATCACAAGCTGAGTTCAACTTCCCATGGTTATCAGTAGTCAACAGGGCTTCAAACTCAGGACCCCAGGATCCCAAGGCCACCACCGTAACCCTAAGCCAACGCCAGGCATCCATGAAGGTGATGGCGGCTGATGTTTACCATACTGTCGTCTGTCTGTTGTTGTGAACACGATATTTTTTCAAAAAGTTAGGAGATGAATCAACGACACTTCGCCTGCATAAAGGCAAAAACAATCCCTAGCAACTACAGACAGCAATCAGCCTTCTCAAATCGTCAGCAAGGTTGGTGGAATCCATCATCAGCTTCAGACATTAAATCCTCCTCTTCTCAATGGCTTGATTCCCATATCAATTTGGTTTCACACCAGGTCACTCTACCCTGGATATGCTGCCTTCTGCTCTCCCAACAATGATGAGAGGTCTCAATGCCGGGACATGAAATCAGAGCCATATCCCAACGAGATCGGTGTATTTACACAAGTCTGGCACGCCTGCCTGCTCACCAAACTCTCTCTCGCAATGTACCAAGCAGGATCTCAACTCAGAGCTCGCAGACGTCTCTCTCTGTCACAGTCAAGGTGTGGCCTAATGGAGTTCTTTCATCCCCTCTCCTGTCCAGGCTGGAGCCCCAAGCAGCGTAATGGGCCCTGTTCTTTTTTGGTTTTTCATCAATGATCTCTCCGACTCTCTGGAAAATCCTCTTTATTCTTTGCTGATGACTCACCCTCTGCCGTACAATCTGTATCCCCTCAGTCCGGCAAGCAGCAGCTCTTCGCTCAAGCAGATCTGGGGTAAAATCACAAACTGGTCCAACATGTGGAACACTGTCTTTTAATCCGGCAAATCTCACACTCTCGACTTTCTCTCTCAGAAAGGACCATTTGAGAACCCACCCCCCCCTCCATCCACTTTCTAACAATCCTCTGAAGAAAGTCCTTCCTCAAGCTAATTGGTCTCCACATCTGCCTGATCTCCCTTGGGAAAGCCACATTTCCAACTCGCCTCCAAGCAGTCGCTGACTGGGAATCCTCCGTCGTGGCAAAGTCCTTCCTCGCCCAACCTGACTCCTGACCACTTACAAACCGTTTCGGTCTAGCAGCCTGATGGAGTACTGCCCCCTCTGGCTGGTGACCCTGTCCCCCATTGCTCAGCTATCACACTGTGAGAACCAAGGCATTTCGAATCATTGGCAATCTCCTCCAATACAGGCTGTCTTTGGCCTCTCACTCTCTCACCGCAGGTAGATCGTGGTTTTTCTGCTTTACCGTCTCCTCTCCAAGGTCTCTCCCCCCTGCTATTCTCGATTGTCCGACCATATTCCCACAGGACGTCAAGTCCGCCAACAACCCCCTTCTGTAAAACTACCAAAATCACGAATCACTGCTCACCTTCAACCTCTTAGTCCTAATTTTTTCCACCGCCTTTGGAATATATCTCTCACACTTATTAAATCCCATTCTCCATCCATGGCTTCCAAAACAGTGTCACCACCACCTCTTATCACGCCCCATCCCAAATCTCGATCTTTCTTCCCGCGTTAATCCAACCCCAATTCTACTCTCGTTCAAATTCCCTGGCTTTCCTTCCTGAAAGTCCCTGTAATGCCATCTTGTATTCCTCAGGTTCCCTGCCCCATCACTCTCCATTCCACAGATCTCCAATTCATCTGTTCCCCACTGTTTTTGGTCCTTCCCACTCCCCGCCCCTCTTGTCTCATGTCTGTGTCCTTTAATAGCTCTCATACAGCCTCGACAAGTGATACAAACAAAAAAAAAACTCTTCAGATCCCCAAAGCACCCAGACCCCCGAAATCTCCACTCAGATTGTTTGCAAAACTCTTTCAGCCACCCTCTCACCTTGATTCCAACAACACCAGCCTGGCTGGGAAGGTACAGTTCCTCCTGGATTCTAAGCTTGCAATCTTCAGATGCTATAACAATGCCTGTGGTCAGTATCGAGAACGTGAGAACTCTAGTAGACACTGCATTCTTGATTACTCACAGCGACAATACCACGAGCCACATGGCAAGTCTCCTTTGCCATCACCGCCACGTTGGAATACCAAGAGCCAGCGATGAGCCTGTGGCACTGAAACCTAAACCGGCCACCCTAAGTCCATGACTTCTTGCAAAAGTCAATGAACTTAGTTGCTATTCTGGTTCAGCAGTACAGAACATCGGGGACCAACATTATACATCATAACCATCCCTATCAGTTCCAATGATGCAATGGAATCCCCAAGACTAGAAGAGTATCTCGCCTGGGTACTGATCAAACACAGATCTCGAGCATGGCTTGGAATGCGTCCTTCACGTGAGTATCACTCGCCTCAGTCGCAGCATATACAAGACCAGGACATGACACCCAAGGAGTGACGAATCCTGATCTTCGAAACGCTCGTGAGCAGTTACTCAATTACATTGGAGTGAGCTTATTGGACACAGCTACAGCAACTCCTTGGCATGTAACCATCAGAGCGACCAGACTAAGAGTAGGTGTAACCACCCGCCATGATCTGCCGCAATCCGGTTCTCCGAACCTGAGAGAGTGCTGCAATATGATGTCCAAATGCTTGAACTCAGGATGATAACAGAGACAGGTCATCATCCTCTTTTCGAGACAGGGCATTCCAGGCACCCACCCGAAGAAATCCGCCTCAGGTTAACCCCAAGGAGACCGCTGTCTGGTGGATGACACCTCAGCACCACCCCGACACACACTACTGCAATCTGACCCTCGAAGGTTACCCCGTGGTCCCCTCCCATCATCAAAGATTGGGGGTCCCAAAGGCTTTGCCTCAATCCCATCATCCGGTGAGCTGCCCTGCGAAGGGCAGCTGCACAGGAGGTACTCACGAGTGGGTTTTCAAGATTTCTTTTTGCTTTTGGTATGCTTGCGAATGAAGTGTTTTACGGTGGCCGGAATGCAAATCCTGCCACCAACCCCTAATAAAAAGTACGCACTGTAGAAGGACGTCCGCAGACAAAGTTGGGCACGAGATATAGATGGCTGTTAGCTCACAAGGAGCTCCTCCGCCTTTGACAGGTTTTGTTTTATCCTGCTCGGTGTCCAATCATACACCTCCTCACCAAGAAATTGGAGGAGGGAGACGGTTT
The DNA here is from genome assembly GCA_035128595.1 of Eptatretus atami. NCBI lineage: Eukaryota > Metazoa > Chordata > Myxini > Myxiniformes > Myxinidae > Eptatretus > Eptatretus atami. The sequence goes on from CM068968.1 coordinate 23,777,819, forward strand.
AGTCGCCGACAACCCGACCATTAAACAGGTTAGTGCAGGTTACATGGTACCTGTAGCAAGTACAGATCTAATCTGACCTGACCTGATCCGAGGATCCTGAGTCAAATCCCACTTAGCTGTTGAATGAAACCCAGTGGGTTGACTCTGCTCTGTCATCCTTCTGAGGTTGGAAAATGAGTTGCTATCATGTGATATCCTGTGTCGGAGTGGCGACCTGTCCAGGATGTGCCCAATGCCAAGGAGACTAATTAAGCAGACCAATGCTCTGCACAGAGTATGGTTCCAATGGATGGATGATATATATATATTATATATATATATACAACATACATAATTATATTGTTGAGGATCGGGTGGGGGGATCGGAAGAATGCGCAATCACTTGTCCGTAACCATGTTTGGTTTTTGCACCCTACTCTCGACAGCCAAATGTTACAGATTCGGCGCCACCCTAACCACCGCCGTCTCCGGTGTTATAACGCTGGCTGGTTCGCACAGGCCTCGGTCACGCGTCTTGAATCGCATAGCAACGTACTCCTGGACCTTACCAGTTGGGGAATAGACCCCTCGTTACAGACTGGTTTTGTCATAGAGACCGAGCGAATTCTGCCAGTCTGTAACCATTTGGTTTTATATCCAAATCGAGCGGATCGTTCCTCGGCGGGCACGAATTAAATTCAAAGCGGCACTTCATACGAATCAGCCTGATTATTGGACATCAGGAACACGACACAAGCAAAGCATTCACGACAATGTTATACTTAATCTATAATCCGTTCTTACTAGGAGCTACGGGTTTCGAAGGACCTAACGAGATAAGCCTTAAACAAACATGCAACATGACATGGACAGCATGCAGACAAGACACAGAGTTACTTGGTGATGTTTCATGGACGAGAGGAAAGTGTCAAAAGCACGAATGTGGCTCGTGACAAGCCGATGTCCACGGATTCGAGCCCCAAGCTCGAGCACGCCGCGTGGCAAAATGGCGCTCGTCCATGTGTCCGCAGCCCTCACGCACGCAGCCTCGGCGCGTTCAGACCCCCACGAGTCGACTGCACCAGAGCGAAAGATCCACAGTGGATGACTGCTCCAGCTGGCTTTTCACAAGGTCCAGCATACAAGTCCAGGCCTGGCCTGTTCACCAGACCAGGCCAAATCAGGTGTTGGGCTCCGCAGGCTGGGTCCATGGGATTCCAAGACGTCGTCGAGCTGTGAAGAGAGTAGGGACAGTCAGAGCTCCGTCAATGGACTCCGGATGAACTGTCGATGTCCTCCTCTCCTCATAAAAGTCGATCGCCAACTCCCACTCGTCGTTTCTCATCCAGACCGATGGGCAGACAGACCTCATGCTCCCTTCACCTGCCTTCCTATTCGGCTCGCTCCTGCACGCAAAAACAGGACACAAGCCGTCCCATCTACAGCCGAATCGGCGCCCCTACGTCGGCGCTCAGTTTCACCACTGCCGATCGCAGACTCGGCGCGCTCCTGCAGTCTTTTCCTTCACTCGCTCGCCTCAAAACCGACTGGCTCCTCCTTCAGTTTCACTTCCTTCTCTAGGCCACTCTCCCTCTCAGCGCTGGGCGGGAGTATTGTTCGGAGAGAGGAAGGAAGAAAAGAAGAACCTCTCGTCCACCACCAATGTACAACAAAATAAACAGCCTCTTTCACCTCCCGACACACATGTAGCATCCATTTACGAACAACCTGGCTAAACATGCATTTAATGGGGGATCTGGGATATCCTATATTTAATAACACTAAGGGCCATTCTGCAGGGTGATTGACGTCTCCGACATATATACATATATATATTATGTATGTATGTATATATCTATGTTATAACATTTGATTTATGTTCAATAAAATTTATATATATGTATACACGACCGGTCAAAAGTTTTAGAACACCCCATTTTTCCAGTTTTTACTGAAATTTAAGCAGTTTAATGTTTCAATGTCCTCTGAAAATTAAAGCATAGAACAAATAAACAATTGCAGATAAAAAAGAAATCATGGAATCGTTTGTTGAACAAAATTTAATCTACATTTTGACTCATCAAAGTAGCCACCTTTTGCAGATGTAACAGCCAAACATACTCGTGGCATTCTTTCTACAATGGAAATCAAATATTGTTCGGAAAGTTCTTCCGAACACTGTTGCAGAAAGTTCCCACAAATGTGTTGCACTTGAAGGTTGCTTTGCTTTCACCTTCTGTCCATTCATCCAAACCAGCTCGATGGGTTTAAGTCTGGAGACTGTGCTGGCCATCCCATGATTTGAAGCCTACCATTGTTCTTTTCCTTTAAGGTAGTTCTGATACAGCCTGGAGGTATGTTTTGGGTCGTTATCTTGCTGTAGGATGAACCCCTGACCAACTAGGCATAGACCAGAGGGTATTGCATGGCACTGCAAAATGCTGTGGTAGCCTTTGGTCAGGGTGCCAGTCACTCTGTGCAAGTCGCCCACTCTGGATCCAGCAAAAGAACCCCAGATCATCACGCTTCCTCCTCCATGTTTGACAGTTGGTGTCACACACTGAGGAAACATCCTTTTGCCTACTCGACGGCATACAAAAATCAATGCGTGATGAACGAAGATTTCAAATTTGATTCATCGGTCAATATGACCTTCTTCCAGTTTTCAGTAATCCACTGGTGGTGCGTCATGGCCCCAGGCAAGCCTCTTTTCTCTATTTGCCATCTTAGCAATGGCTTTCTCTGGCCTAAGTCACATTTGCTCTACGGCGAGAATATAGCGGCCGTACGCCCTCTAAATTGACAGAAACGTGCGGCGGCCGCAGAGTTTCTGCGGTGGCCTCAGGTGGCCCTACGCCGTTTAGCTATCTTTACAGGCCATAGGGTCGCCGTGGAATTATAACGCGGAGTTATAACTTTTTTCATTTCTACGTTCGCCGTAGCAATTCGACAAGCCGAAAAAAAAAAACTGGTAAAAATAAAAAAAATAAAAAAAAATGAACTCACTCGTTACGTCCGTCTGGCCGCACGTTCGCCTTAGGGCCCCCTGCAGTCGCCTTGTGGGCACTTAGAGGCTACCTTGCGTCTGCCTTGAAAATTCTATGGCCGCCGCAAGGCTCCTTAAGGTCACCGTGCGACATCAAATCAAAGACCGTACGGCAACCCCACGTTTTGGTCTCCACATTTTCTAAATACGCCGTGCGCTCCCCGAAAAATAAAAACATATGTGACTGTACATTGTGTGACCGTGGAAATACTGCGGCCGCCGTATAATTGCTAGTGGCCGTAGATTTTGGAGACCCCACGGCCGCCGTGGCAAATGTGACTTAGGCCTTACTGCCACTCGACCTGTAAACCTGCAGCTCGAAGTCTCCTCTTCACAGTTGAAACTGAGACTTCCTTACTTCGACCAGTGTTAAGCTGTGCTTGAAGCTGCTGTACTGTGAGTCACCTATCACGCAAGCTGTTGACTCGCAAACTTGTCTTCTGATTGTGTTTTGCTTGGGTCTGCCAGACCTCTTCCTGTCAGTGTTTCCTCCAGTTTCCAAGTGCCTTTTGATGGTGTCGGAATCTGTACTCACTGACACTTGGCTTCTTTGCATTTCCAAAGGAAAGACCTACACTTTTAACGGTTATAATGGTCTGTCTGTCTTCCTTTGTAATTGTCTTTTTCTCGCCATTATGATAGCAATATACTACTTCCTGCAGTGCAATGTTTCCAAATAATGCTTCAGAAGGTGTAGCAACACAGTCTGTTCCAACAATACTTTTATACAGATAGAGGGTTTGCAACTGATCAACAAAAGTTGGACACCTGTAGGAGTTGTTTGCATCAACTTCCAAGGCGTAATTTACTTTCATTGCTGCAGAACAGCTGCAGTTGCTAACCCATTACTTGTTCCCTGAAAAGGCCTTTTTTAACAACTCTGAAATTTATATTATTTTCAGTTTTTGTCATCTAAACTTTTTTTTTTTAAACCACTGGCAGTTTACCGCTTAGCTTTGTACCATTTCCGGTTCTTCACTGGACGTGAACAGCTTAAATCTCAGTAAAAACTGGAAAATGGGGTGTTCTAAAACTTTTGACCGGTGGTGTATGTAAGTGTATATATATAACTATAGACAAACCCGTGAACCCGTTGGTTCCCGTTGTGACAGCGGTTAATGAAAAAAAAGAAAATAAAAAAGACACAAAAGTTTCTATATATTTACTGATCAAACTTTAACTTGACGAAAATTTGAGCATTTACCTCAGGAGTCATCGTTCAGCCAACCGGTTTCTCGAGGTATATCAACACATTCTGCATGGTTTGTCCTTGCGCTTTATGGATCGTCATCCCAAAACTTGACTGAATCGGGAATTGATTTTTTAAATAATTTTTTCGTTGTCCGATTGAACGAAACTTGATACTGCACACCGCAGGCAAATGGTGAGTGAGGTGGCCCTAAAATGTTTGTGCTATCGTGTACCGTTTTGGCTGTATTTCGGGAACATACATACATATATATATATGTATATATATACATGCATACATACACACACATACATACACACATACACACACACACAACACACAGAGACACACACACCACACACACACACACACACACACCACACACACACACTATGGTCCAAAATGATGTGCAACGTTTTATTAACTAACACTATTGTTTTTTGTGAGTGTCGATTCTATTTGTTTTTGACTCATAATACACAGACTGTACATTTTGTTTATTAACGCAAGATAATGTTTCAACATGCAATAAGGAGCGAGCGATGTCATTAGAAGTTGATGAAGTGCTCAATCCAAGCACTGCAACTCTGGATGACAGCTGCCACATGGACACTGAAGTTGTCGATGATGCAGTTGAGAACTGAAGCTGGTATGCGTCTGATTTCCCATCTCATGTTATTTTTCAACTCCTGCACTATGTGGATTGTTTTTTGTAGACTTTAGCTTTGAGGGACACCATGAGGTAATAGTTTCGGTGACAATTCCAGGGAGTAGGGAGGCCAAGGGTTGTCCATCCGTTCGAGCAATATTTGTACCTCTCCTTATTTCTTTCAGTTCTTGTGCTGCCGTAAGTGTAGGAACTATCTTGTAATGGACACAGTTTCAGATCGTCATGCAAGAAGTTCCCACTGGTTGTGCACATCGGCTTGTCGACTTTTTCAATGAACCTGCAAAGCTTCTCTTTTAACCTCTATCTGTTGGTGTTCTCACTCAAGGCTTTCAACCACTTGTTCTTTAATTTGGTCTTTCACATTTCCTGTGTCTCTAAACGTTACAACAATACATTTGCTAGTTTTGATATTGTGGAATTTTTGCATTTGGATAGACCCGCCAAAACTGCCTTTGTGTAGGAACATGACTTCATCACCAAAATGTCTCTAAAATTAGTGTCTGCTGGGTCACGGAGAAATTGTTCGACAATAACATGTTCTACGAAAAAACAACTTTAAACCTTGTTCTTTAGGCACCTGAAAATAAAAGTGTCACATGAGAAAATTATGACAGCTGTTGAAAAGTTGCACATCATTTGGACCACTTGTTACTCAGTTGGGTGAAAACCAGATGAACTGAATGTACAGTCCGATCTCCACTCTTCTCCAGTCGAGGGGTGACACACCACTGCCAGAGCCAATGCGAGAGAAGGGGTGGCATACTTCACCTAACATGTGATGTTCACTCCCTGAAAGGGCTGCCATTTAATACTTTGACATCAATTTTTGAATAATGAAAGTTTTATTACCTTGTTGTCATTCCGTGTGTAAATAACCGCATACAGCAAAGTGAAATTGGCCTTGAAATTTAGAAATGTATCAGAAAAAAACAGACCCTCCCTCATATCTATATATCTTATGATATAGATATATACAAGTCTGAAGACGACGATTGGTTCACGAGCGGTATTTGACGATTTAGATTGTTTCAGAAGTCAAGGATGAGACAATGTGATAATGTTTGACCAAGTATAAAAATGATCAAGATGATGTGGTACATGATCAACAACATGACAGTTATTAGCTGCCAATGTCGAAAACCCGTTTTGTTCAACAACTTTCAAAATTTGACCTTTGCATAACCTTTAAAGTCACAAAACAATGTTGTGGACATTAAAATAAGGAAACAGGATACGTGCTATAGCTTATTTGAGTTAGTTCGTCGAAGAAGGTCGAAAACCCGGTTCGATTCCCACAACTTTGAAAATTTGACCTTTGTGAACTCTAAAGGTCAAAGGTCAAGGATTATGACCTTTGTGCAAAACTTCCTCTGAACATTCCAGGAACAATATAACGCATATAGGCTCTATGGCATTTCGCACTCCTCGGATTATCCATACTTTGATGAAATCAGCGTAAAAACAAACTTGAAGGGGGCGCCACGGGCAAGGTGTTCGAGATAGAGCAAAATGGTTTCAAGACTTTAGGTGGGAATGACCTCAAGATTATGCATAAAAAATATTGTCATCCTAATCTCAAAGTTTGGGCGGTCGTATGATTTAGATGTCAAAATTCGCAATTTTCTAAGTTCGTGACCTTGTGACCTTGACCTTGGGAGGAAAATGAAAAATCGAGCTCTGTGGGGCTATGCAGGTGCCATTGGGCTAAGCAAATACCAAACCTCTGCCAGATTCGACAAACCCCCTAGAGAGAGATGCAAATTGAAATCGGCTACCCCCTAAAAACACATTAGCAATTTTCTAAGTTCGTGACCTTGACCTGGACGAAAATGAAAAATCGAGCTCCTGTGGGCTATGCAGGTGCCATTGGGCTAACCAAATACCGAAACCCCTGCCAGATTCGACAAACCCCTCAGAGAAGATAAATTTTTATGTCAAAATTCGCAATTTTCTAAGTTCGTGACCTTGTGACCTTGACCTTGGGACGAAAATGAAAAATCGAGCTCCGTGGCCTATGCAGGCCATTGGGCTAGCCAAATACCGAAACCGCTGTCAGATTCGACAAACCCCTCGGAAGAAGATGCAAATTGAAATCGGCTACCCCCTAAAAACACATGTTTTGGGGCGTGGCTCCGCCCATAATGGGCGCACCACACCCATTCTCAGGAAAACACAAGTAGATCATGATATAAACCTCCCACCAAAATTTTATCAGGATCGGATCAAAACCCACGGAGCTATGCTCGGACAGACAGACAGACAGACAAGCCGGTAGGCGACATGGGTAGTCGACTACCCAATAGAACCTGACGCAATGGGCCCGTTCGATGGGGAATGACCTGAGGATTAAGCACAAGAAAATTCATGATTCTAGCTTCAAGGTTAATGCTGCAGATTGTTTTTTTCATAAAATACCCCCACATTTAGAGGTTTTTCGGCCGTTGCTAGGCAACGGAGGTCCATGGCAACGGTTCTTTCTCACACATAACTAGAACATACCATGAACCTACCATACCAGTTTCATGTATATCTGACTCATAGTCTCTGAGATATAACGAACTTCAATTTTTTTTATTGTTTTCGACCAGGTTCATTCAAAGTCTATCTTCTCCGACAGTTTTCATAGGATCCGGCTGGAAATTTTTTCAATATGGCTGAATTACTGCCCACAGTCGCTCATGGCCCGATTTTTGATTTTCGAAAAAATAATTTTTTTATGATTTTTCAAAAATTTCAAAGTCCCGTTGCTAGGCAACGGTGGTTTCCATAGCAACGGTTCTCATTTGCACACAACTAGGTCATGGTATGAACCTACCAACCAAGTTTCATCGAAATCGCCATTGTATTAACGGAGCACTGGACCGGACAGACAGACAAACATATCGACGGAAATACTGATAAATAAGGGTAGATCAAATTTTTTTTTTTTTTCGACTCGATCGACTACCCAACAAACATATCGACGGAAATACTGATAATAAGGGGTAGAACAAATCTCAAGGAACAAATTTTGAATTTTTTTTCGACTAGATCGACTACCCAACATATCGACGGAAATACTGATATAATAAGGGTAGATCAAAAAAAAATAATTTGTTTTTCGAATTTTTTTTTTCGACTTTATCGACTACCCAACCAGACAGACAGACAGACACACACAAAACGAATATAGTGGTCACTTATTTTTTTCGTGAAAATATTTTTCGTGAACCATATATATATATATATATATATATATATATATATATATTTGTGGAAAAAAGATGATATATTATATATATATATAATATATATACATATAACATGTG
>CM068968.1:23786035-23803938 GCA_035128595.1 Eptatretus atami
TCACCAGGGGTCTCCCTGGCATAAGGGAGACGAGAATCACTTGACCACAGGTGATGCTTGATCCCCTCACAGATTCCTTGCACAGAGGACTCCTTGCCCACCCTCCGCGCACGTACAGTTTTACGCCTCAACTCCCTGAACAACTCAGCTCTGCCATTAAGCCAGGCCCTGCGACTCTGGTCAATAGTATCCAGTGTCCTTTGAGAGACAAAATTCTTCTTCGCCCTTCGGTGAGTTCCAAGACACCACCGCAACATCAAGATGTGGTCCTGAAGGCACTCCACAACTCTTCAGGATCCCAAAGCACTAATCCCCACTCAGCCTGTTTGCAAACCCCTCAGCTATCCTCTCATCCTTGAGCTTGCCAACATCCAGCCTAGGCTGGGATGGCACCATTCTCCCAGATATAAGCTGCAACTTCAGAGTTGCTACCACAAGCCCGTGGTCGGTATTGAGGAACTGAGCACTCTGGTCGACTCTGCAGTTCTGGATTATCCTCCAGTGACCATCAACAAGCACCTGGTCAATTACCTTTGCCACACCACCAGCATTGGAATACCAAGTCCAGTGATGAGCCTGTGGGTGCTGAAACCAAGAACCAGCCACTCTAAGTGCATGACTTCTTGCAAAGTCAAGGAACTTTTAGGTTCACAGTTCCAGACCCATGGGGACCAACACATGTCTCATAACCATCCCTATCAGTTCCAGTTGATGAAATGAAATCCCACAAGACTATAAGAGTATCTCGCCTGGGGCACTGATTGACCACAGACTCGAGCGTGGCACAGAATGCATCATTCACGGTGAGATCACTCGCCTCAGTTGGAGCATATACAGAGACCAGGGAAGTGGCATCCAAGGAGTGACGAATCCTGAGTCTCATCTCATAATATGTAACTTGTGCTCTGCACGCATTCTGGTATATTCATACCAGGGGCTTATGATATCCCAAAGAACCCTGGAACTTCTACTCCCCCAAAACTTGGCATGTACCCTTTCACGTCATGCGCCCATTCTACCTCGCACAGCCTTACCTTTACTGGACTCATCTGGTCACAGTCTGCTTTGAGGGAGCATATCTTCAGATCTCCCTTTGTTCCTGAAGGAGGTTACCCTGATCCTTACATCGGGTCTCAAGACCTTCAACAAGCTCAAGCTTAATGTCTCTCACCTTTTCTTCAGTTTGTGTTTGCTCCTCCTTTACCTTATTAAATTAATCCTTCATCCATTCCATCTCTTTGTGTCTCCGTTAATTCCACCTTTGTTATCTTAAAACCCTCTTTGGCCTCTTCCTCGTGTTTCTGTAATCGTTTGTTCATTTCTTGATTTTTCGTCTATACTTTTCGTACCATTTCTTTAACCGTTTTCGTCATCTCTTCGTGTGACTACACTCCTCTTTCCTCTTTGTTTCCTCCTGGCCTTGTTTGAAATTTTGTATCGCGTTAGTGTTTTGCCAAATTTCCGTCTTTATTTGCTCCAGTCCTTTTAAAGATTCCCTCATTCCCTGTCCGAGTCTATCTACTTCTCGTCTAACTGTTATTTTATTTGTCACTTCATCCTTACCCATCTTCATCGTGGTCCAAACACCCTTCACACTTCACCCCGTTCATTTCCTCCCATATTATTTGATCTCATCTGCCATCCTCTGGTCCATCCTTTGCATATCACCCTTTACCTGCACCAGCCCGGCGTCCAGGCTTCGCTGCCCCACCTTTACCTCTTCTAGTTCTGCCTTCAGCTCCTTCTGGCCTGCTTTAATTTCCTCAATGATTCCATTGCCCATCACTTGCATATCACCCCTCAGTTTTTGCATATTCCCGTCCATTTTCTCTTGTCCCAGTTCCAACCTTTCGGCGAACCTCTTCTGTCCCTGTTGTCCCTCTTTCATATCACCCCTCAGACCCTCTTGTAGTTGATCCATCATCAGTTTCATTATTCCCGTGAGTTGATCCATATCAAATGGTTTTGGCGAGGCCACTGTGCTACTCCGGGGAGTAAATTCCCGGGGAAGCAGGACGTCCTTCGGGAGGGGAATTTGACAGTGGGGGCCCCTGAGCATTGCCAATGTCTCTGCTGCCTCTACGGTTCTCTCTGAGCATTCCTCCAGGGAACTATCTTCCTCATCACTGCCATCCTGGGCCATGGATGTTTCTTCTAACATTCCAAAACCCACTTGGACCAGCTCGTCTTGGTCTGCCATGGTCCGCACAAATAATTAACTAAATGTTCACTCTAACCTGCTCTTAATTTTGGGAGTGCGTTCAGCACATCCCAGGTCCGAATCTCATTCCCGATGTCAAAATGTAGCTTTTGACGTCAGGGGTATCATATCCACACTCCTGACAACCTCAATGTAACGGCCTGGCATCGAGGGATAAACTGCCTTGGGTTACTCACAGGAGTCACCGGAATCGCAAGACGTCGTACATGAATAACTTCGTGATGCGGTGGGTCGCTAATCGACTGCGAACGCCAATAACTCGACCACGTGACTTCGGGTCCTCCGTCTAAGAAACCGTTTACCTAAGAGTCACGTGACCTCCTTATCGGGGAACACATCCTCGGTATGTACTTGTGTTAACCAGATTACTTACCAGATCAGGTGTAGCCGAGCGGAACTGCCAAGTATGTACCGGCTACAAAGCAAATCTTTTGGGAATAACGTTCCAGCTAAGGTAGGGCGTGGGCCATGTTGGACCAATGAAAGAAAACATGAAAACGAGCTGGGAACATTTCTACACTGTGCATTTATTTACAAGCAGAATGCGAGGAAAGATATGTGGCACAGTGAATGGGATTTATTGGTATATACAGCAGGGAAAGCAAGGAATCCGTGGGGTGCGGAAAAAGACAAGCCATCTTACAAAAGCAGAACCAGAGCAGAGTTGTCCCGTTATATCTTCTACAATATTAAATTATACTAGGAAAGGCACCATCTCTCTCTCTCTCTCTCTCTCTCTCTCTCTCTCTCTCTCTCTCTCTCCTCTTTCTCACACACACACACACACACACACACACGGAAGATTAGATATACCCTGGGAGAGAGAAAGCAGGTGAGGGTAATATAAGCCCGGCAGCACCTCACGGCAGTAGTGTGTGATCACCCCCACCGCCCCCCCCCCCCCCCGCTTGGTCACGGGGATCACGCCGCCTTTCGCTCTGCACCAACCAGCTCACTGACTGCCTGCTTACCGATCCCCTCTGGCTTCGCGTTCCTTCAGCAGCAGTGCCGACAGCCCCGAACACGAAGGCGAGCAGCAGCAATGACAGTGAGCAGGGTGCACCAAATGAACTCGAGCAGACGAGCAGGCTGATGGACTGACCCATGAACAAACTGACTGAAAGAGCGACTGACCCAAAAGAGAGCGAACTGACTCCTGTCTGCCCTTTTTATGGGCCCAGATGAAGGGAGGGGCTGAGAACCGGATCACGACGAGCTGCAGGCAAAATCCTGCTCCTCTGTTGGGCCACAGTAGCCGTAGCCATGCTCCGCCATGCCTCGGAGCCAGAAAATGGGCCAGTTACTCGCTATCCTTGACACATTTCGGAGCTCCGAGCTTCACATGGGGCTGCAGTGTTCGGATGCGTGTTCTGGCCCCAAACGTGTGCTGCTTCTTCATTCTATCATGGAATTGTAGCAAAATCCTCGCGCTACCCAAAGGTACTTTCATAACCCACATCACACGTTCGTGCCTCGTGTTATGCCTTGAAACAGCTCAACCAGCATCTCCTCCGGGTCCCTTGATGCTTCAGTGAAGATTTGGCGACCATGAGACAGTTGCAATGGATATAGAACAGGGCGCTCTTGTCTTGGCATCCGTAGTGAGAGATGGTGTCGATGAGGCATTGGTAGCGAGTGATAATCGCCACGTGGCGTCCATGGTGAGGGCTGAGTGACACGTGGCGATCACAGTGAAATGGGTGAATAAAAGTAGCGAGTTGGTGTGGGTTGTGGCGAGGATATTTTTCCCAGTTTTATGCAGTGGTTGTGTTAAGCGTGGTCAGGCTTGGTGAGCGGGATGAAGTCTGAGGTGAGCTGGCGGTTGGGAATTGGCACGAACACTCCAAAGGAACGATGTACTGTGCATTGTCGTCAGGAAGTGCTCGCAGCGCTCGCATGCTGAAAACGCCCGTAGCGTGTTGCTCAGTCTTATTTGTGCGGTGTGCGTGCTTGCTTGCATTGTTCGTGTAACAGAAGGTAAAAGGTTAAAGGCTAAAGTGAGGATATAAGAGATATAAAAGGCCTAACTGCAAGAGTTCCACGCAATGCATCTTTCCCCTTTTACCCACTAGACATATGGATAGGACTAACTAAGACAGAAACGATTGAAATAACTGCCTTGGGATCGCTGTATGTTGTGTGCCATTTCCTTGGAGGCATGCAGTTTTACAGAACTGCAACAAAATATAGGAAAGCTGCTGATTCCACCAGTAGATACCTGGCACTTCCGGGAGGGGGGAATACCCAGCCCTGCCCGGCTGGGTGAGCTTTTCCTTGCATTGGTTTTGGGACGTGTTGGACATTGAAAAACTATAGAGTTATTGGGCTCATGGTGGTTACCTTTTGCCTCCGGGCCGGTAGCAGCACTGCCTGAGCCACATCCCAAAATACACTTTATAGCGGCCTTGGTGGCCTAAAAACGGACGTCAAGGCCAACGTGTGGTAGTTTCAAACCTTGCCCAGATTCTGATTTATATACACTCAAAATTTGGGGCCTCTGGGTGCTATGGTTCGGCCTCTAAAGAATAAGAAACAAACACTTGAAAAAAATATTTACTTTCCATTTAAATATGCACAAGTTGGATCACCATGATCAAATCGGATTACTTAGACTTTCGTAAAGCGTCAAGAAGATTGTTAGCTAAGATTAAGTCATAAACAAGCAAAGCCATTAATAGATTAACACAGTGAAAGAGAGGGAAATACACCAGCCACAACGTAGAGAGCCACAACAGAAGGACACTTGGAGGAAGAATGGGCAAGGAGAAGAAACAGCTAGAGAAAAACGTCTGAGCCCAGAAATGGGCATTTTACAACTGTAGCAAAAATTAACTTGGGACTGCAGTATGGTAATGATGTGCCAAATGGCCTCCTAATTTCCTTGTTAAAGGTCATACAGGATTATATGACCACTCGTTAGACTCTGTATAGTCCCATGAAGACAGTTCTGTTCTTGCATATGGCAGCTTGGCTGCCAGGTAGCTGCCATTTCTTGGAATCACAGCTGTGCCACTGATGCTATGCCCCTCTACGAGTACGCTGGTACTCATTTTGCTGACCTCAGAAGGATAACAGTCCAAGTCAACCCCACCTGGTGTTAATTCAGCAGCCAACAGGGCTCAAACTCAAGACCCTAAGATCCCAAGCAAGCCACCCTAACCACTAAGCCAACACCAGGCATGTGGAGACAGAACCCTTTGCATATGAATTTCCATTCTGCATAAGGAAAATAAATACAGTATTTCAATGCCATGGATTAGATTCCCAACAGAGCATTGACATTCAAACGCAGAAGTGCAGTCCAAGCTCTGCCACACTCCTTGCCAAAGGAAGCACCCTACATACAGCACTCGATCACCCAAAGTGCCGTTATTTCATGTTTTTACATCCATTTGATTTAGACATGAAAGTTTTTTTTTGATGTTGTCCGATTTTGATACTGACAGACCCCGGCATTCATGGAGGATACGTTCATCAAAAATGCCATGAATGTCGAATCCGCGAATGTCAGGGCATTGTTTAAATGGGAAAAGGGGGGAATAGGTTCCCGGCGGTTCATGATTCATGAGGGGAAATCAAAAGTCCCGCAGAAAAACCGTGAATAAAACTGCGAATGTAGAAGCAGGTCACATTTTATGAACTGCGAATATGCAGAACCACGAATGTCGGGGTCTGACCGTATTGAAATGTTGATGAATATTTTCTATCGCAGCTTCAAATCCTCATTAAAACTGTGTAATGGATGCCCAGATTGGGTGGATATGTGGCAGTTATCCAATATTGGTCAGAACCCTTGAGCAAATACAGGTGTGGCACAAAGGTTCCTAGTCACCATTCCAGTGAAGCAACCAAAAATACGAACCGAGCTCTGGAGGAACTCAGGTCGAGTTTGAAATAGCAAAGGGCTTACCTTGTGTTAGCATTCTTGGTTGCTCTATACAACCTTCTCTGACAAAACGGGCCGAGCGGTGATTCAATTATATGTGCATATATTGTCGTGTTGACAGGTCGGACTAACGTCTCCCATCACCCTGAGTGGTTTTTTGACGCTCGTAAATGACCAAATGATCTCCGAATTCGCACAGCGTTATTTTAATAATTACTTCTGCCACCGAAGGTGGATGGAGGTTACGGTTGGGTCATCCTGGCTACAGGATGACCCATGGTTGTGCAGGCTGGTGTTGCAATGGGCTGGTGTGGCATGGGACAGGAAGATGGTGATGAAGAGACCGCTCGTTTTCTCTTGATGATCTTTCTTGATGTCCCATCTGCTGTACCGTTTCATCTCCACTCCCGCACGCGTGTGTGGATGCCACATTTAAGCTTTTACCGACCGCCTTTCCAGAATGCGGCCGGTCTCTCTCATTGGCCACCCGCTGCCTATAGGTGGTGCCATCTTCACACACATTATCTTCCACATCGCCAAAGTGTCCATGTGGCAAATGGCACTTGTTTGTCCCAGATTGAGCAGCAATAGCTGTAATGGGACTCAGTCTGGCATCCTCACCAATGACAGTTTGGGGTGCATCGTTAAACAGTATAAATCCATGAGGCTTCAAAGTCACTAAGTGGATGGAGCAGCGATGTGTTGCCCTGACGAGCCCTCCAAAAAGACCAAAACTTGCCGGTAGCTTCGCTTTTTATCTGCTTGGTGACAGCATTTGATCTTGGCATCTTTGCACTGCATAAGGTCCTTCTGGGGCAGAACAGTATTGTCATGACATTTGTCCTGGTCGTAGAACTTCATTAATGATGTGTATATACATATAAACGCTTTATGCAGCTTTCTTTGGCTGGAAGAGCATGGTGGTTAATTTATTAAAATCCTAGCCACCTTTTGCAATTGATTATGTGAGAGACGATTGGTTATTCCCTCCAATTTCGGGTGAGAGATATGATTGGGTCTTGGTATTTATATGTTAACTGCTGTTGGCTTTGCATGTGGTATATGCTTGGGAGTCTTGGTGGTGTGAGTTTCTGTCTACGCTGTCGGTGATGACTTGCCAGCAAGGAATGAAACCGGCCGGTCTTCTAAGGGGAGCTGTAGCATTGGGATTCTCAGATGCAGGTCGTGGAGAAAAAAAATGGAAACACCAACGTGAAGTCACTTAATAGGGCATTGGGCCACGATGTGTGGCCAGTATGGCTTGTATGCATCGTGGCATAGAGTTCACCAGCATCTGGAATTCTGCAGGAGGGATGCGGCACCATTCTTCCACGAGAAAGTCAATCAACTCACATCTGTTTGATGGAGGTGGAAAATGCTGTCTCAGGTGTCATTCCAGAATATCCCATAAATGCTCAATTGGGATCAGATCTGTCAGATCTGGTGACTGAGAAGAACATGTCAAATGGATGACATCAGTGTCATGCTCATCAAACCAATGGGCGACCACACATGCTCTGTGAATGGGGGGCATTGGGAGAGGGGGGGTCTCCTCTTGCAGCCATTGCTAGCCATAATTATCGGCAACCAGGCCTGTGCAGCATTTTTATACATGACCATAAGCATGCTGGGATGTTATATGCTTAATTAACACACGGGCCACACCTGTATGGAAGCCGTTGCTTGGTGTCCTTCATTTACCCAAGTGTTTCCATTTTTTGTCCACTACCTGCATGTGCTACTTGTGAATCGCTGCAGCTGTATTGAATGTCTGCATTACTACTTGTGAATGTCTGTATTATCCTCTTTAATCACACTAGTTCTACATCGAATTTCCGTATTATCATGAACTCATTCCAAAAGGATTGTGTCATTCTGTGACAACTGGGTTATAGAGAATGCAGCACCGAGTAAACCAGAGAGAAAAATACCTCTGTTTAACAATGTTACCCCATAATATATATCTTTATCTATATCTATATCTATATATATATACATATATATATATATATATGTATATATATATATATATAAATATACAGTTTGTGGTGTTCCTATCTTGTTTCCTCTTCCTACTTTAAGCCCGCTGGGTGAGCTCACCCATCAAGTTGGGTTTTCTTTTTTCGCGGACGACCTAAGCCATTGGTAAATGATGCGGCAGCAAACATTCCAAGGCGTTATTTCCCCAAAGCAAACGAGGCCGCTAGACCGAGTTTGTCCCGAGTGTAATTTGTACAGCGGGATGGCCCCCCGCGGGCCTCAAAAGGCCGCTTTGTTACGGATGGAAGTGAATTTGTGTAAGGTTAATAAGGTGGCCCGCTGTCATTATCAGGGCCATGGCACGGGCGCGTGGAGTATATTCCATTACATTTGTTTGGAAGACGGCGGAGCGAGTCTGCCTTTGAAATATTACACCAGTTGCGAACCTGATGAGCCTCTTAAGAAGGCACTTGCCATGCACTATGTAATAATAAGGCAGCGCAGGCTCTGTGGTGCATGCGTCGGCTACTTGTTAGACCCTGTGGTGTGTGAGTCGGCTCCTTCTGAGACCATGTCGTGTATGCTGGTTCTTTGTGAGACCCTGTGGTGCATGTCAGCTCCTTGTGAGACCCTGTGGTGCATGCATCGGCTCCTTGTTGATGACACCACCCCCCCCCCCCCGGTGCATATGGTGGCTCATAGTGAGACCCTGTGGTGTGCGTTGGCTCACAGTGAGACCTTGTCTTGTGTGTTGGCTCCTTGTGAGACCCCCCCCCCAGTGCATATGATGGCTCATAGTGAGACCCTGTGGTGTGCGTTGGCTCACAGTGAGACCTTGTCTTGTGCGTTGACTCCTTCTGAGGTCATGTCATGTGTGTTGGCTCCTTGGAGAACCCTGTGGTGTGTGCACATAGGCTGGCCACGTGAATTTTTTGACTGCATGACCAGCTCATAGCATCTTCATTGCTTACACAGGTCACATGATTTCTCATGTGTGTGTGTGTGTGTGGTGTGTGTGTGTGTGTGGTTGTGTGTTGTGTGTGTGGGGGGGGTGGTCGAGGAGGGCCATTGTCTCGAGTTAACCGTAGCCCTATAAAATATGACAATAATTTGAGAAGTGTCTGTTAATTTGGAAAAAAAATATTTTTTTGACAAGAATGTTGATCGCTTCCGTTTGTCTGTCCGCTCACCTTTAATCGCCTACAGATCACAATTTTAAACCAAGCTTCACGAATCTTCACCAAATGGTGAAGTTAGTGGTCTGACAGAATCCTATTTATTTTTAGATCAAAAGGTCAAAAGGTCATCATAGGCCGAAGGACAGAAACTTTTTCAGATTTCTAAAATCCTCAATTTTCATCCGATTGACTTGACATTTGAAGAGCATTTGCGCATCAGGCCAATTAATTCCACCAGCTATTATTTTTGAGGTCAATATAGGCCAAAAGGTGAAGATAGGACAAAATGTCAACATAGGTCAAATTTCTAAAATTGTCAATTTCCATCTGATTGACTTTAAATATGAGGAAGATTTCCAAATCAGGTCACTGAATTCAAGCACCAACTATTTTTGAGGTCAACATAGGCCAAAGGTCAACAACTCAGTGAAATTTCTAAAATCCTCAATTTTCATCCGATTGACTTGACATTTGAAGAGCATTTGCACATCAGGCCAATTAATTCCACCAGCTATTATTTTTGAGGTCACTATAGGCCAAAAGGTCAACATAGGCCTAATTTCTGAAATTGAGAGATAGGGCCAAGATAAATATTAACAGTAAGGATTATACCAGTATTACCAGTATTATAATAGTGGTGCTAGGATTCATTTAATACTGGAATTCATTTAATTTGAACATTTGAGGGATTAATATGTTTATTATTGATATGTTTATTATTGGTATGTTTATTATTGGTATGTTATTATTGATATGCTTGTATAATCAATAAAATACGTTTTGTGTGCACGTTTTGTTTTTCATTACTGTATACCTACTTTTGCAGCCCCCTATATAATGATATAATGATATAATGATATATATATATATCATGTCTCAAAAAGTTGTGGATGCTTTGGTTAGGTGACAAGAACAAGCGGAGAAGATTTTTGTTCAGATCCAGCCCATCAGTGGGATACAAAACATAAACTGTTCAGCCTGGCAGAGGTATGCGCTCTATTGAGTGCCATTCTACTTTGTTCTGTTTTTCCAAGTGTCGCTCCATGAGTGATTTTTCAGTTGTTTGTTTGTGTGCTTGTTTGTTTGCACTCCCGAACCACTGGGTGGAATGAGTTGAAAAATAGTGGGTTGTATACTCTGGGTGAGACCAGGAAGGTTTTTGACGACACACAAGGAAACTAGGCACAGTAGGAGGTCATTCGGCCCATCATGTCTGGGCCACATTAACACCAGACCAATTATATCCATCAAAACGATGCAATTTAATTGGGGGAATGAGGAGAGGAATGTGGATGAGACATTGTGGCATGGGATATCCCAAGTGTGGCTTGCTCAGGTGTGAAACCCTGTGAGACCCTTGCTAATCGTACCCGGGGATATCCCAAGGGTGTCAAAATAAAATGGGGAAATATATACATTTACATTAAGAAGCAAAAAATATTTGTGTTTTGTTTTCTGTTTTCCAGGGGGTGGGGTGGGGGGGGGGGGGGGGGGGGGGGGGGAGTTTGGTTGGGTGAAAGCGATTCTTGGGTGAGAAACACACAACATCAATCACACACCACTTCTTGAGGGACCCCCAGAGACACGACACTCCACATAGATGCACACAATCACCATCCATACATATAGGTACCAATCTCATTCTAATTTAAACATACTGTATCCATTGTTTCTGCTGCCACCACCTTTCCAGGGAGACTATTCCATGCATTAACTACTCTCTGAGTGAAAGACCTCTGCCTTATTACCATCTTGATTATCTTCTTCACTCTCTGGCTGGTGATCCTATCACAATTTACTTTGCTGAATAATTATTCTGCACTTATTTTGTCTCCACCCTTCATTATCGTAAACATTTCTATCATATCTCCTCATAACCAGCTCCTTTCTGGTGTGTAAAGCCCTGTCTCCTTCAGCCGCTGCTCATAGCTGAGTTGAGCTAGGCCCGGAATCAATCCAGTAGCCCTGCGCTGAACCCTCTCTGTGGCAGCTACACTACATGACTAAAAGTATGCGAACACCCCTTCTAATTAGTGGATTCAGCGATTTCAGCCACACACATTGCTGACAGGTGTATAAAATCAAGCACACAAACAGGCAATCTCCATAGACAAACATTGGCAGTGGAATGGGCCGTACTGAAGAGCTCAGTGACTTTCAACGTGGCACCGTCAAAGGATGGCACCTTTCCAACAAGTCAGTTCATCAAATTTCTGTCCTGCTAGAGCTGCCCCTGTCAACTGTAAGTTCTGTTATTGTGAAGTGGAAACGTCTCGGAGCAACAACAGCTCAGCCGCGAAGTAGTAGGCCACACAAGCTCACAGAATGGGACCGCTGAGTGCTGAAGCATGTAGCGTGGAAAAATCGTCTGTCGTCGGTTGCAACATTCACTACCGAGTTTGAAACTGCCTCTGGAAGCAACGTCAGCACAAGCACTGTTCCTCGAGAGCTTCATGAAATGGGGTTCCAAGGCCGAGCAGCCACACACAAGCCTAAGATCACCATGCGCAATGTCAAGCGTCGGCTGGAGTGGTGTAAAGCTCACCGCCATTGGACTCTGGAGCAGTGGAAATGCGTTCTCTCGAGTGATGAATCGCGCTTCACCATCTGACAGTCCGGTGGACGAACCTGGGTTGGCGGATGCCAGGAGAACACTACCTGCCTGAATGCATAGTGCCAACTTTAAAGTTTGGTGGAGGAGGAATAATGGTCTGGTGCTGTTTTTCATGGTTTGGGCTAGGCCCCTTAGTTCTAGTGAAGGGAAATATTAACACTACAGCATACAATGACATTCAAGACGATTCTATGCTTCCAACTTTGTGGCAACAGTTTGGGGAAGATCTTTTCCTGTTTCAGCATGACAATGCGCCCGTGCATAAAGTGAGGTCCATACAGAAATGGCTCGTTGAGATCGGTGTGAATGAACTTGACTGGACTGCACAGAGCCCTAACCTCAACCCCATCGAATACCTTTGGGATGAATTGGAATGCAGACTGCAAGCCAGACTGAATCGCCCAACATCTGTGCCCGACCTCACTAATGCTCTTGTGGCTGCAATGAAGCAAATCCCCGCAGCAATGTTCCAACATCTAGTGGAAAGCCTTCCCAGAAGAGTGGAGGCTGTTATAGCAGCAAAGGGGGGGGGGACCAATTCCATATTAATGTCCATGATTTGGGAATGAGATGTTGGACGAGCAGGTGTCCACGTACTTTTGGCCATGTAATATATTGTTATGCTTGTGGGGGTAGATGGAAGAATCTAATTGGGAATATAGCATTGTGTGGAGTTGCTATCTCGATGTGGTAAGTAGGGAACCTGTGAGCTAAAGTGATATGTGTCACACACGCGGGCCGGATTAAGGTCTTCGTAGGCCAAGGCCTTGAGATTGTCGGCCAAATTCAAGAGTGACCAAAACGACGATTTTGAACATGAAATTTAATCGGAACAGACTGCGTAAATGGCGATTTGTCCGACTTTCAAATAATACAAGTGCCTGTAAAATCCAATTCGCCTTCGAAATTGAGAAAGAACGATACAGAAAACAAATTCGAGGAATGTTTGTTATATTCAATTTCCACCTTGCTGAAACACCTTCTTTTGTGCCTTTTGGTTGGCAAACGACGCGATCACTTCGGAGAAATCGATTTGCTTCATCAGCTCAGATTCAACACAGAGCAGAGTGAGCGTGGACAAGCGCACCTGCCCCACGGTCGACCGAAGACAATTTTTCACGGCTTTCATGTGCTGAAGGAGCGTTCACCCTCGCAGCTCGGAGCAAACATCAAACAATATATTTGGAGGGCAATAAAAATATTGGGGAATGTCTGTGTCAAATTGTTATGAATAATGTACTCGAGCATGTCCGATGCATCAATGAACTTGGAGTATTTCGAGCAAAGTTCTATTTCCTGAACTATGTCCATTTCAACGTCACCAGGTACGCTGAAACCAGTTTCTCTGCTCTGCGAGAGAGTGTATCATGGTCGAGGCTGTTGGCCGTGGGGATGAATCCAAACAGATCCGTGATTTTCTGATAGCTCTCTCTTCCCAATGGTATTCTGTCAGAAGGCGATCGAGCATGGAGAAGTACGTCTCAACTCTGAACTTCTCCCTGCCAGATTTTGGGGTTTCTTCTTTCTCGTCATTTTCATCGAAGACCTTTTTCGCCTCTTGACCCGATGATTATCATCAGCGTAAATGATGGACTCAACCATCTTTTTGGCACGGTCCTGAAATGCATCGAATCTTTCATCATTTCGAAGCGACTCTATGTATTCATAGAGGGCATCATAATGCTGCTTAACCGCTCCGACATCTATTCCAGGTTGTTGGAGCATCCTGTTTACTCGATCAATGTTGCCAAGTAGATCAGACCCAGCGCAATGATTGCTGTTTCGGTCAGTTCCATCTTCTCAGCCAATGCTTTGGCTTCCAGTCTTACTGACGGAGTGTCTTTAGGGCCTCGCCTATCTTCATTAGGCCTTCTTTATGTCCTTGTAGCTTGCGGAAAACGCTTTACAAGCGTCCGCGCGAGCTGACCACCTCGTATCAGACTCGGACAAACATTTGAGTTTGATGGCACGTTCATCGAGTGACTTATTTAAAATGACCCATCTTTGGGGAGATGCTGACATAAAGTTATACACGGCTTGAATAAGTCCAAAGTATTTGACGGCTTCCAAGAAATCTCTGCGGCAGCGACTCCTACCAGATTCAAATTGTGCGCAGCACATGGTACCCACTGAGCCAATGGATTAATTTTACAGACTCTTGCCTGTACGCCTGAATAGACACCGGACATGTTGCTTGCATTGTCGTATGACTGCCCTCGACAATCTATGAGATCAATCCCATTGGCTTCCAGTACCTCTTGCAATTTTCCAAACAGATATTCACCATCGTGATGCTCAATGACGACGTACTGTAGAAGCCTTTCGACGGCGCTACCATCTTGCATCACATATCGAAATATTACCATCAACTGATCGATATGCGAAACGTCTGGCGTCGAATCGATAGAAAACACATAATATTTAGCATCTTTTATTTCTCGCACGATGGTAGATTTCACTTTTTCGGCCAGTAGTAGGATAAACTGCGTCGCATATTGTTGATGACAGGTACGATACACTTCCCTTTCCCTTGTTCCCATACACTTCAAGATGCTTGGTGAGAAATGGATCGAACTTTGAGACTAGTTCAAGACAACCAAGATAGTTTCCATTGTTAGCGCAACCCAGCTGCTCAGTCGTGCCCCGGAAGGGAAGCCCTCTTTCGGCGAGGAACGATATTACAGCGACAATTCGCTTCAGGACATTAGTCCAGCAAGCTTCCTCATGCAGGTACTGCTGTTCAAATGATGTGTGAATCCTGTCTGTCACCTTCATTTCGAGCGACTTTTTGATTGCGAGAATATGGGCAGTCCCACGCTCGTGCAACGCTAGACGTGCAGAGGCATTCTTCCAATCATTGAATCCGATTCGAAAATTACTGTGATGGCTTTCCTGATCATCGCCGTCGGGACATAGGAGTTTGCACACGTAGCAATAAAGTTTACCGTTTGATGGAGAAAACAGCATCCTGTCCCTGATCACCGTTTCCCCGTTCGTGAGTTTCCGCTGAAAGTGTTCGCACCGAAAATACCGTGTTTTATCTGGATACACTCGGGCCGTATACGAAAAATCTGCGTTCCTATCTTGGTAGGGAGGATTCTGTATGAAATTATCTACGAGTTCTGCGGAAAGAGTTCATTCAGCAGGATCAGGATTGAAACTATGAGCCGGAGGAGATATATTGGTGTGATCGAAGTCAGAGTGAAGGCGGTTGTGCATTTTTAAGAGGAAGGAGTTGGCTTGCGCATTTTTGGGAGAGCCGTGATCAGAGTAGAGGCACGAGGCACATTGTTTTGAGAGGTGAGAGCAGAGGTTGAGCGCATGCCGAGGAGGATGATACGGCCATTTAATTTGTGTTGAGGTGATTTGGCTCATGTGGTGAAGTAAGACGCTGGCCTATTGCTTTTGGTCGGGTCAATAAGGACAATCGGAGCACACGAAGATGTTACACTGGGGCTTTGAGCCTTGATGTGGAGTGCTGCTCGCGGATTGCCTGGCGTGCGTTCATCCCGCTACGAGAGAAGCGCCTTCATTCCAGTTCCACAAGGATCGGCTCTGCGCCAAGCTAAGTGCAGGAGTGGTTAAAAAGGAAGGTTTTTCTCTTCATTTTGTGTCCCCTTTGTCTGTATTTGAGTCTGTGTGGGAGGTTCCTCGACTGTAGAATTTATTTACTTTATTATTATTATTGTTAACCTTCTGAATTATTGTCCATTGTAAATATTCATTTACTTTCATTAAATGTATTCCTTTTAAGATACTGTAGCCTTGTGCTGTCCTGTTGCAGCGTCCCTGTGCTGTGCTCCTCCCCGTGCACCTCCTGGGTGGATCGTCTCTCCGCCATTACGCCCTGTTAATGCGTGCGCATTAATCTCTGAATCTCGGTTGTAGCCTTCAAGGGAGAAGTTTTGCCATTTATCCAGGTGGGGTTAAACCCCCTGGACATGACAGTATGTTCTCCCTGAGTTGTGATGACCAACACGGCATACAATATTCTAAATGTGGCCTCACTAAATTCCTGTACAATGTTAACACCACCTCTTTTGATTTATAATTGATCCCCCTCCGAATCCAACCTGAAACCCTATTTTCTGACACTGAAGGAAAGAAATAAAATGTGGAATTAAGAGATAGGCTAGGTATAGAAAGCATTGGTGAGGTTATGTGTAGAGATCGGTTGAGATGGTTTGGACATGTGGAAAGGATGTGGTCAGGTAATTGTGTGAGGAGGTGTATAAATATGAATGTGAATGGAAGGAGAGCGAGAGGCCGTCCGAGGAAAACATGGGATGTGTTGCTGAGAGATGATCTAAGAGTGAAAGGCCTAACAAAAGGGCTAGCAAGGGATCGTGCAGCCTGGAAAGCAGCCATTAGGTGAACCACATGCAAGCATGGAAACGGCCGTAAAACGATGATGATGAACGACGACATAGCTGCCTGGCACTGTGCTGCCTGCTTACCTCCCGTATCTATTACCACCCCAGATCCTTCTCCTGTGTGACACGCTCCAAAATTACCCCTTGCATCCTGTAATCTCTATTTTCATTGTTCTTTCCCATCCCCAACACCTTACACTTGTTTGGTTAAATTCCATCTGCCAGTCTTTTGCCCAATCTATACAAGTATCAATACTTTCCTGATTCTGATCACCACCCCCTCTGCTATCCACTTACGCCAAGCTTTGTGTCATCTGCAAATTTGAAAAGCTTACTCTCACCCCACATCCAAATCATTGATGTAAATAATGAATAGTAATGGTCCGAGTGCTGATCCTGAGGTAACCCGCTACTTACATCTCCCAGCAAGACATCCTCCCGGTCACAGCCACTCTTTGCTTCCTACCACAAAGCCAGTTTGTAATCCAATTAACTACCTGACCAGCCACTCCACAAGCCTCTACCTTGGCTAACAACCTCCGTGTGGTACCTTATCAAATGCCTTCTTAAAGTCTAGACATACATGTCCACTGCCATTCCTCATCTACCTAATCAGACACTGCTTCATAGAACTCCAAAATATTTGTTAAACAGGAACTACCTTTGGTAAACCCTTGCTGACTACTTTAATTAGTTTGTATTTGTTTAAATGGTTCCTCATCTGGTCCTTAATAAATGTCTCCAACACCTTCCCACAACTGAGTCAAACTAACAGGTCTATAGTTTCCTTAATTCTTCTCTGGATCCTTCTTAAATCATGGTGTTACATTTGCTACTCCAATCCTCTTGCACCTGTCCTGACTCCATTGAGATAATGAAAATATCCGTTAACATCTCGCTACCTGCTCAGCCACTTCCATCAATACTCTCGGGTGCATATTATCT
Source organism: Eptatretus atami (assembly GCA_035128595.1). Classification (NCBI taxonomy): domain Eukaryota; kingdom Metazoa; phylum Chordata; class Myxini; order Myxiniformes; family Myxinidae; genus Eptatretus; species Eptatretus atami. The sequence continues at coordinate 23,803,233 of CM068968.1, forward strand.
GGCATATTCGAGCCTTATCTACTCTTAGATTTCCTTACTGTTCCTTTACTTCCTCCACTCCAACCTGGATCTTCTGTAAAAGCCCTTTCTCACCTCCTTGATAGATACTCTCAGCTATTGGCAATTCTCCTGACTGTTCTTGTGTAAAATTTGAAGCAAAATACCTTGTATAATAAGCCTGCCATCTCAAACTTTCATCACTAACCACTCTCCTGGTGCTATTCCTCAATGGGCCCACACTCGTCCTAACCTGTTATTTACCCCTTATAGACTCAAGGAATGCCTTTTTTGTGCATAGTCGAGGCTCGTGGAAGAGCTAGTATACTGAACGGATCAGGACATAACAGACAAAAACAGGATGCAAAACACGCATGCATGGAGAAGGAAACTCAAAGGAAGAAAAACTGGAAAATTAGAAGAACGAGATATTTGGGTGGGATTAACAAGGAAAGAAAAGATCATGGATATGAATTGGTGACGATCTGAGATGTCATTGAACAACTGCCTTGAATACCTGGAGGGAAGAATGAGATTGAAGAAGATGTGCAAGTTGATTCCACAGGTGGGCAGAAAGAGGAACAAATGAGTGGAGGTGAGCAGTGATCCTGGATTTAGGTCGTTTCACCAGAAGGGGGTTGATGGAGGACCGTGTGAACCCTAAATAAACCTGGATTGGGGGTGGGGGGACAAAGCAAGGAAAGAGCAG
>CM068968.1:23803956-23818458 GCA_035128595.1 Eptatretus atami
AGATAAGAAAGGAGGCAGGAGAAGACAGAGAGATCACCGACCGCTCTCTGCAATGGGAAAGTGCTACGCTCATGGACTCAGCTTCCTCATGGGGGATTCTAATGATCTTGAAGGCCTTGGTTTCCACAGCGTTAAGCCGAGGAACATGTGAGGCAAGGGAGCCAACCCTCAGGGTAACAGCAGTACTCCATCTAGCTGTGGATGAAGGCTTTGTAGGTGGATAGTTCAGGTGTGCCAAGGAAGGACTTTGGAGAACGGAGGATGCCCAGTCGGCGGCTGGCTTTGGAGGCCAACTTTGAAATGTGGTTTGCCCAAGAAAGATCATGGCTAATCGTGATACCCAGGAGCTTGAATGACAGAACCTCCTCAAGAGGAGGGTTTGCTGGATGGTCCTTTCAGAGAGATAGTGAGAGTATGAAATTTGTCAGGATTGAAAGACATATTCCAAATGGTTGATCATGTGATTTTGTCAAAGTCTGAAGAGAGGGAAGAGGCTGCAGCCTGCCTGTCTGAAAGATGATGGATGTCACGGCAGAAGATGGAGTCATCAGCAAATAGATAAAGAGGATTTTCCAGAGAGGCAGAGAGATCATAGGTGAAGATGAGGAATAGGACTGGACCAAAAACACTGCCTTGGGGCTTGACAGGGAGAGGAGATAAAAGAAGTCCGTTGAGTGTCACACGTTGCCTACAAGCGTAGAGGAAGTCAGTAAGCCATGTGTGGAGTTCAGCTTGGATGTCACATGCAGACAGTTTGGAGAGTAAGGCAGAATGCCAGACTGCATCAAAAGCACGAGATGTGTCCAAAGAGACGGCTCTGAACTCATGTCTGACATTGACGGCCTCCATCCATTGGTGGGTGAGTGGAAGCATCACGTCTAAGGTGGAGTGACCTGGTCTGAAACAAAATTGGTGATCTGAGATTGGGATTGTTGGAGAAAAGGAAGGATTTCATATAAATTGTGATAATTGATTCCATGAACTTGCTAATTATTGGAAGTAGTCTGACCGCGTCTTGCAGTTGAGCGGGATTTATTTTTTGCACCTTTTTATTATACTGCAGTGATGTTGAACAGATTTCAAGCAGAAGGAAGATACAAGCACAAATGACAGAAGTGAAGAGAGAGAGAGAGAGAGATGAGAGACGAGAGAGAAGAGAGAGAGAGAGAGAGAGAGGAGAGAGCGAGAGAGAGAAAGCACGAGAAAGATTGAGAAAGACGGAAGAGAGAAAGAAGATCGAAAAGAGATGAAAGAGAGAAAAGAAAGACAAGAGAAAGCAGAGAAGAGGGAAAGAGAGAAACAGAGAGAGAAAGAGAAGACTCCACAGCACCCCGGGGCGGGAAAAGAGAATAGAGTGCAAAGAGAGAGAAAGAGAGCAAGAGCAGGTTTTTGGGATATGTGACTGATGCCGTCGCGTCCATTGCAGTCAGTCAGTCGAGGTTAAAGAACCTTCTCTACTTCTCAGGTGCACATAACCACAGGTCCAAGAGTAGTAGGTATGACGCGGGAAGGATGGGAAACTGAGAGTGAAGGGTAGGACAAAAAAAAAGACCGAGGGTAGAAAAGATCGTAGTTATGGACAAGTCTGAAGACGACGATGGTTCACGAGCGATATTTGATGTAGATTGTTTATAAGTCAAGGATGAGACAATGTGATAATGTTTGACCAAGTTATAAAATGATCAACATCATCTGGTTATGAGTGACAGTTATTAGCTGAAAAATGTCGAAAACCCGGTTTCGTTCAAACAACTTTCAAATTTGACCTTTGCATACCTTTAAGGTCACAAACCAATGTTGTGGACATTAAAATAAGAAACAGGATACTGCTGCTATAGCTTATTGGAGTTAGTTCGTCGAGAAGGTCGAAAACCCGTTCGATTCCCACAACTTTGAAAATTTGACCTTTGTGAACTTTAAAGGTCAAGGTCAGATTATGACCTTTGGTGCAAAACTTCTCTGGAACATTCCAGGAACAATATACGTCATATAGCTTATATGCATTCGCACTCCTCGGATTATCCATACTTTGATGAAATCAGCTGTAAAAAACAACTTGAAGGGGGCGCACGGCAAGGTGTTCGGAGATAGAGCAAAATGGTTTCAAGACTTTAGGTGGGGAAATGACCTCAAGATTATGCATTAAAAAATATTGTCATCTAGCTCTCAAATATTGGCATCGTATGATTTTATGTCAAAATTCGAAGTTTCTAGTTCGTGACCTTGTGCCTGACCTTGGGACGAAAATGAAAAATCGAGCTCCGTGGGGCTATGCAGTGCCATTGGGCTAACCAAATACCGAACCCCTGCCAGATTCGACAAACCCCTTAGGAGAAGATGCAAATTGAAATCGGCTACCCCTAAAAACACGTTTTTGGGCGTGGCTCGCCCCATAATGGCGCATCACGCCCATTCTCAGGAAAAACACAACTAGATCATGATATAAACCTCCCACAAAATTTTGTCAGGATCGGATCAAACCCACGGAGCTATGCTCGGGACAGACAGACAGACATACAGACAGACAGCACAGACAGACACACAACAATAACGAATTATCATGGTCACTTTTTTTTCATGAAAATATTTTCGTGAACCAAATTATTTTTTTTGTGAAAATATTTTTTCGTGAACATTAGGACAAACTGTGATTGTGGTGAACAGCTGTCTTGAAGACCTTGAGGGAAGATGAGATTGAAGAGGATGAGGAAATTGATTCCACAGGCAGGAAAAAGGAGGGACAAATGAGTGGAGGTGAGCAGTGATCCTGGTATATACCTCATAAATGCCTTCTGCTTCTCCTCAATAGCATTCCTTATCTCACTACTCAACACCCTGGCCTTGTTCTCCTCTATTTACACCTCATTGGAATGTACTTACTCTGCACTCCACACATTTGCTCCTTGAGGTTTCCCATTTTTCTGATGCTGACTGTCTATTGTTAGCCTCTCCCAATCTACATCACCCAACTGTCTCCTCATACCCTCCAGGTTAACCTCCTGAAATCTAATAGCCTTACTCTACTATCCTGAACTCTAACCCTTAACATAAATTCTTGCATACATGATGTGCAACACTTTTCACACTGCACCACCTTTCACACATTTTCCTCCTTTCGTCACCCACAAAGGTCACTTGCTTCTAAATGCTCCCCAACCCTCACCTCCTCCACCATATTGGATCGTTACTTAAAAGGAGGTCGAACACTGCACTCCCCCTCGTGGGCTTTTCTACAAACTGGGTTAAAAAGCAATCCTGCACTAAATCCAGGAAATCATCTGCTCTGTCCTTTCCCTGTTCCTGGACCCAATCTATCCCTGGCAAATGAAAACCCCCCCAAAACAATACTCTTCCCTTGCAACATACCCTTTTGAATTCTTCATGTACTCCTCCTTCCTCCTCTTCCTTCACACTTGAAGCCCTATAAAAGCATCCTCCTAGTATCTTACTGTTTTTACAATCTCTCATCTCTACCCATACAGAATCCTCCACATTAATTCCCTCCTTAATATCACCTCTTTCTGTTGATGCAACAACAGAGAAGGGTGGGACACCAACAGCTAGGTTGAAGGACAAAATAGAGGGAGACTTGGACAAACTGGGTGTGGGAAGGAATGAAGGGAAGGGGAAGATACATGTGGTGGACAAGATGGATATCGAAGAAAACTTTTAGGAAGGATCAGGATTGACCAACTTTCTGTTTGTCCTTTTCCCAGATTACTTCTCCTCCTCCTATCCTCTCCTTCCTATCACACCAATACACCTTGTAGCCTTCTAATCCTGTCCTCCAGTTCCTCTCCTCCTTAAACCGCGTCCCCTTTGTCCCTGCAATGATTCCCACTGCCTCTTAAATGCAAAACCTTCCTCTCTACACCATGTTTCCAGCCATTGGTTGACATTTATCGCTCTGCTCATAATTTCTATATCATCTCCTAATCTTGGGAGAGTCCCACAAAACGATACCTCACAACCCTTTTCTTTCAGCTGCCGTGTTTCAGCTCTTCCACTACGACCTGATATGATGTCATTTACCCTTCCTTAAATGTCCCTCACTCCTTGCTCCTTCAAAATTGCACAGAACTCTATGCCTTCCTGCAGAATGAAGAATCTACATATTTAATCGTTTCATCGCCCACAAAGACTATCTCACAGACCTCATTCTTACCTATCTCTATTGCTGCACCCTCCACCACCGTCTACACTCGCTCCAGCTTGACCATGGCCTGCACTCGCTGCACCCTCACCACGGCCTGCACTCACTGTACCCTCACCATTGCCTGCACTCGCTGCAGCCTGACCATTGCCTGCATTCACCGCTCCCTAACCACTGTCTGCACCTTCACCATGGCCTATACTCGCTGCACCCTCACCATTGCCTGCACTCGCTGCAGCTGACCATTGCCTGCATTCACCGCTCCCTCCCCACTGTCTGCACCTTCACCATGCGCTGCACTCACTGCACCCTCACCATTTGCCTGCACTCGCATCACACCTTCACCATGCCTGCACTCACTGCGCCCTCACCATGGCCTGCACTCACTGCACCTTCACCATGCCTGCACTCACTGCACCTTCACCATGGCCTGCACTCACTGCACCTTCATATGGCCTGCACTCACTGCACCTCACCACTGCCTGCACTCACTGCACCTTCACCATGGCCTGCACTCACTGCACCTTCACCACTGCCTGCACTCACTGCGCCCTCACATGGCCTGCACTCACTGCACCTTCACCATGGCCTGCACTCACTGCACCTTCATATGGCCTGCACTCACTGCACCCTCACCACTGCCTGCACTCACTACACCTTCACCATGGCCTGCACTCACTGCACCTTCACCATGGCCTGCACTCACTGCACCCTCCAATATGGCCTGCACTCACTGCACCTTCACCATGCCTGCACTCACTGCACCTTCATATGGCCTGCACTCACTGCACCCTCACCACAGCCTGCACTCACTACACCTTCACCATGGCCTGCACTCACTGCACCTTCACCATGGCCTGCACTCACTGCACCCTCAATATGGCCTGCACTCACTGCACCTTCACCACTGCCTGCACTCACTGCAGCATTTCCACTGCTTGCACGTACTGCGCTTCCAGAAAGCATGAGTTTTGCAGAACATAAGTTTCAGCATTTAGACGAAAGAGTGGCAACTTCCACATGGTAACCATAATAATTGTTATGTTCCCGGATGGAAATGAGACTCACAAAAATACAGGAAATGTGAGAAATATTCATGGGTGAGAGATGTCGACTTCCTATAATTTCTGATTAAAATCCAAGCGAGCAAAGCAGTGCACATCCTCCCTTGTGTACACGTGGGAATGACAAAATTCCATCTAGCCCCTCCTATTCCTCGTGTGGACCTCTTGTTTCTTCATACCGTACTCTTACCAAATCAATATCCCTCTAAATATATCCTGAGGTCGCAAACTCATCACTGAAGAAAGCAGGAAACACACAAACAACCGCGGCGATCGGGGAAGACATTTGGGGTGTGGATTGAATTTTTTCGAGCTCAGCTGTGGTTTCCTCGCTCATTCCACGTTTTTCAAGTTTCGGTTAACAATGCAAGGTATAAATGTAAATATAAATACCATATAGATAAATAACGACGTCGATCCAAGTAAGAATAATAACCTCTCTGCGATGAGTCAGGAAAATTAATTGACTTTCTGCAGGAAGAGGACCCGGAAGGGAACTAAGGCGACAAACGAGGTGGTGATGTGAAAGAGTTAGAAGAAGAAAAGAAGTCAATGCTTCGATTCAGTGATTTGGCCGATTGAGACATTAAGTTAAAAAGAAGGGCAGAGAAGTTACAACCTGTAGCTTTCACAATGGAAGCGATTGTGAAAGGGTCATCTGCGCAGAGGATTTGCTGGTGAGAGGAGGACGATAGAAACAGCTGATGAAGTCGGATCTCGCACAGCTTGATTCGCTGAGTTTTACTGAGAATATTGGGAACGAACTTGATTAGCACGACTCGAATAAAATGAAGTCGCCGCCCATCCTCATCCTCACTATCCTTTCGACGCTTCAGTGTGCTTCCAACCTCCTTCCTCATTCTTATTACAATCCTCTCTCCGCTTCCAGTCCCCACCGCACTCCGCTTCCAGTCCCACCGCACCCGCTTCAGTCCACACCGCACTCCGCTTCCAGTCCACACCGCACTCCGCTTCCAGTCCACACCGCACTCCGCTTCCAGTCCACACCCACTCCGCTTCCATTCACACCGCACTCCGCTTCCAGTCCACACCGCACTCCGCTTCAGTCACACCGCACTCGCTTCCAGTCCCACCGCACTCCGCTTCCAGTCCCCACCGCACTCCGCTTCCAGTCCACACCGCACTCCGCTTCCAGTCCACACCGCACTCCGCTTCCAGTCCACACCGCACTCCGCTTCCAGTCCACACCGCACTCCGCTTCAGTCACACCGCACTCCGCTTCCAGTCCCACACCGCACTCCGCTTCCAGTCCACACCGCACTCCGCTTCCATCCCACCGCACTCGCTTCCAGTCCCCACCGCACTCCGCTTCCAGTCCCACCGCACTCCGCTTCCAGTCCACACCGCACTCCGCTTCCAGTCCACACCGCACTCCGCTTCCAGTTCACACCGCACTCCGCTCAGTCCACCCGCCCTTCCAGTCCACACCGCACTCCGCTTCAGTCCACACCGCACTCCGCTTCCAGTCCCCACCGCCACTCCGCTTCCAGTCCACACCGCACTCCGCTTCCAGTCCACACGCACTCCGCTTCCAGTCCACACCGCACTCCGCTTCCAGTCCACACCGCACTCCGCTTCCAGTCCCCACCGCACTCCGCTCCAGTCCACACCGCACTCCGCTTCCAGTCCACACCGCACCCGCTTCCAGTCCACACCGCACTCCGCTTCCAGTCCCACCGCACTCCGCTTCCAGTCCCCACCGTACTCCACTTCCAGTACACTCCGCTTCCAGCCCCACCGCATCCGCTTCCAGCCCCCACCGCACTCCGCTTCTGGCGCCCCCACCACCACCAGTCTCCGCTTCCGCCCCCCCCAACACCAGTCTCCGCTTCTGGGCCCCACCACCAGTCTCCGCTTCTGGGCCCCACCACCACCAGTCTCCACTTTGGGCCCCCCCAACCACCAGTCTCCGCTTCCGCCCCCCCCCACCAGTCTCCGCTTCCGCCCCCCACCACCTGTCTCCGCTTCCGGCCCCCACCACCAGTCTCCGCTTCCGGCCCATTAGATTGAGGTTTATGTCCAGATGCAGAGCTGTCCTATTTGTGGGCTTTATAACGTAAACTCTTCAGCTTGGTTTAGCTTGTTGCTCTCCTGAGTGCCATTCTCATTTGGTGTTGCGATTGAGGTGGGGGTGGGGGGAGCTGATTTTGCTTTGTTTTTTCTTTTACCCCTGCGGACTTCACCGATGGTCTCGTAGACCCTTGGGGTTCTGTGGACCACAGGTTGGGAAACACTGACTGTGATAATCCTTTTGATATTTCTCTGTCAGATTATTATGACAGAGGCATCTGATCTATACATTACAGACTATGGGTGGGGGGTGGGGGGTGTCAGAATACATTTCTACTCTCATCAATTTAGACATTGCAGCCATGATGTGTTTTGTTGGGGTTTTTTTTTTTGTTATCTTATTATTATTTCCGAGTTTGTGGTTTCGTGTCCGCTATCTTCGACTTTGTTCTGCGCTCGAGTAACGTGATATTCGGCTTACATTATCTCAAAGACCATATGAGGTGCATGGTACAAAAAAAGTAAATAAAATGTTCTGAAACAGTGAATCGTATTCCACTTACTGCATTAAAGTAAAATTACTACTGATACTCTGCATCAGTTCCTTTCTCAAACACACCCACCCCACATGTCGCGCAGAGCGCGGGTTATGCTAGTACATAATTAACATCATGTTTTTTCTGTTATACATAATTAACATCATGTTTTTGAAGACTTTGTTTCACCTCAGAATGCAAATGTATTATTTCACTCCACACTTGTGTAGTTTGTGTGTTGTTTGTTCAGTGGCATTTCGAGCCTCGAGTGTTGGTTGGCTCAAAGGTATCTTAGTCTTACCCACACAGAGCGTCGCATCTCAATTTATCCTCTCTACCTCCAATTCGTGCAGAAGTTCGAGAAAAAGTACAAGGAAGAAGAAGCGTCTGGATCGCTTTCGAAAAATACGAAGTTTGAGTACGCCTGGTGTCTCATCCGCAGCAAGTACCCGGACGATATTGGACACGGCGTAAACATGCTAGAAGGTTTTGATCTCGAGTCTCATCGTTGGCATTTAAACACTTTTGATAATATTGTGTATTCTTCATGTTGATGTAATCATTGTCATTTGGAATGCACGCTGTCCTGCCTTGCAGTCACAGTGGAGCATTCTAAGTGAATCGTGGCATGGTGTGTTGTTTGCACGTATCGGTTGTTGTCATTGTGATGAACTGCTATTGTACTGATCGATTTCACTTGCCGTATGATTGACGGCAGCGCTTTACCACGATGGTCCTGCAGAAGAGCATAGGGATTACTTGTTCTACCTTGCTGTGGGGAACTACAGGCTCAAGGTTTGTGCCGCATTTTTAATGCATCATGAACAGACATCACACAAACCATTGTGAGTTCAACAAGTGGAGCTTCTCCAACAAGAATGCAATGTGAAAACCTGAGAATTCATATTATTTGTCTGAGCTTGATTACATTTTTCATTTCGCATACTTGTATGCAGTGAATATAAAGAACACACTGATCAGCAGCAAATGCAACGTCAACGTCGTTCCTCTCCCCCCCCGCCTTCCCCCCCACCCCTCCACTTGTGGGATCAACTTCCACTTTCTCTTCAATCTCGTTCTTCCCTCTAGGTCTTCAAGACAGCTGTTCACCACCATCTCAGATCATCCCCAATACAAAACCATGATCTTTTCTAATCTCATTAACTTTCTCACCCCCACCCGAAGCCTACTTCCTTCCAAATTTCCAGGTTTTCCTTCCTAAAAGTTTTCTTCGATATCCATCTTGTCCACCACATGTATCTTCCCCTTCCCTTCATTCCTTCCCACACCCAATGTTTGTCCAAGTCTCCCTCTATTTTGTCCTTCAACCTAGCTGTTGGTGTCCCACCCTTCTCTGTACCATTCGATTTGTCCTCTTGCGTCATCCGGTCCATCTTCTTGCTCTTTCACAAGCCTTGACTGCATACAAAAAAGACCCCTGAACAAAACTTTTTGAGTCTCCGCAAATGAGCTTTGTTAGACACTCGTATTTTTGTTTCAGGAATATGAGAAGTCACTGAATTTTGTCAAAAGTCTGTTAAAGAAAGAACCAGGCAACACTCAGGCTCGGGAACTGGAGAGAATGATTTCCAAAAAGATGCAGAGGGGTAAGTTACCTTTTTTATGCATGTGCTGCTCCAACATGTTTCATGTGTAGCACAAGCTACTGTGTTTAAGTAAAACTTGTAATGAAGCTTGTATGAAAATTTCAATTAAGGCCTTTCATTCCGACATTGCTTCATGCGACCGACCCCTGCTTAATTCCTTGATCAGGAACAATTTACTTTGTCAATGAGATGTGAGATGATAAACCAGCATGCCATCCATTGCTTTATAGGCCTCCTAGCTTAGAAAGCATTGTTGTTCAGCTCTGGGAGGTAGCACTTCTCTTACGAAGGATTACGACTCGTGCGGAATGAGATACCACATTAAGAAGTCAGTGTTTGCTTTATTTGGTTCAGCAAGGCATCTACAGGTGGCATAATGGTGCAGCAGATTTTAAAGTGATAAGATGGATAACACCATTTTATTGATCATAGAAACTTGCACATTACGGCTGGATTCCTGTATACCGCTGATGGCTGTCCATACATGTATGCTTCATGGTTTCCACACTTTGAAAATAAATGCACAGTGGTAAAAGTAGTGTACATGTTCATGATACAGCTTTGGAGGGGGGGGGGGGGTTGTTGCCCCACACACACGAAGCGAAAAAAGCGGGGTGAAGCAACTGGTTCACTTTGTCTGTCTGCCTTCCACAAAAAGTCGGTTTTAATACCGAGAAAACAACTTGACTTCAATTGAATATTATATTTTGTACACACGACTCGAGAACATGAATTCAGAAAACAAACCTGTGGTTTAGCAGGTCCAGTACTTTGGATTTGAAATTTGGGGAGTGGGGGGGGGGGGGGGGGGGGGGGGGGTTAGGCAGTAACAGTACAGTGCAGGGACCAAAGGGTGAGGGTGCAAGACAAGACCAGAAAAGATGTGGTAGAAGACAGAGCCACCAACCTGTCTGCCATGCAGGAGTAACAGTCCCAGATATTCAGCTTCTTCATGGGAGATTCCAATGATTTTTGGGCCCTTGGTCACCACGGCATCAAAAATATCAGACCCGCTATTGCGGGGGAGATAGTTCCTGGAAAAAGCCCGCCAATGGCGAATCCACGAATAGAGGGGCATTGTTTCAATGGAAAAATGCGGGATAGGTTCCCGGAGGTTAGTGATTCATCGGGGAAAATCAAAAATCCCTTGAAAAACTTCAAAATACGCTCACGAAAACCCGTGAAAAAAAAAACCCCCCGCAACACCCCCCCTGCAAAACCGCAAAAAAACTGTGAATGCGCCCGCAAAAATAGCCCCGTGAAAGGCAAAGCACAGGGCCACCAACGAATGTAGAAACAGATCGCATTTTATCAACCCGAACACGTGAGGTCCGCGAAATAGCGGGGTCTGACAGTGTATGAAAGGTGTGTGGAGGCAGGGGCTTCATCCCAAAGGGTAGAGCAGTATTCCCTTGAGCTATGGAGGAAGGCCTTGTAAGTTGTTCTAAGTTTGGATTTGCCAAGCAAAGAGTGCAGCTGGCTGTGAAGGCCAACTTTGATGTGTTGTTTGCTAAAGAAAGATCATGCCTGAAGGTGAGGCCCATGAGGGAAGGAACTTCAATAGGTTTGTTAAAGAAGTTGATGGGAGGGTTTGCCAGATGGTTCTTTTCAATAGACAGAGCGAGAGTGTGAGATTTGTCAGAGATGAAAGGCACATTTCAAAAACTGAACCAGCTCCTGATTCTATTAATGTTTCCAGAGAAGAAAGAGGTGGCTACCTGGCTACCTGAAGGGTGAGAGGCGTTTCAACAGAGGATGGCGTCATCAACGAAAAGATAGAGGATTTTCCAGTCGTCCATAACGATAGTTTATGAATATGAAGAACAGGACTGGGTTCAAGATACTGCCTTGGGGCAGGCCAGGGAGAGGAGAGGAGATGAGAGGTTCCCATTGAGAGTTGTATATTGACTATGATTGTGCAGGAAGTCAGCAAGCCATGAAAGGAGGTGGCCTTTGATTCTTCTTCTTGCTCTTGCGTATGGCAGCTTGGTTGCTGGATATGGATCATTTTGTTGGGGCGCAGCTTTGCTGCTGATGCTGTGCTCCTATACCAGTACACTGGTACTCATTTCGCCAACCTCGGAACGATGACAGGCTCAACCAACCCCACCTGGTGTTAATTCAGCGGCAAATGGGGCTCTAACTCAGGACCCGAAGATCCCAAGCCAGCTGCCCTAGCCGCTAAGCCAACACCAAGCTTGTGGCCTTTGATGCAGTAAGCTGAGAGTTTGAAGAGCAAGGCAGGATACCAGACTGCATCAAATACTTTAGATATATCCAGAGAGCTGGTCCTGATCTCTCGTCTGAGATTCAGTCTGAGATTGAATCCATTTTGTGAGAGCAGAAGTAGCATGTCCAGGGTGGAGTGACCAAGTCAGAAACCGCTGTGAGTGTCCGAGATCAGGCAGTTGGAGAAAAGGAAGGATTTCATATCAACAGTGATTATAAATTCCATGACCGTGTTGATGCTTGGAAGTAAGCTAACAGGTCTGTAGTTAAAATGATCTGTTTTTAAACCATGTTTCTGCAATGCAGTGATGTTGGCCGACGTCCACATCGATGGAAGGAGACCTACTTGTGCAAATGTTAGTGTGAACAGAGTAGAAAGAGGATGTGCAAGAGTGGCAGAGCAGTTATTAAGACACTGGTACTAATGCCATCCAAGCCCATTGCAGAATCAGTGTCTAGGTTTGCCAGAAAGTTCTCCATCTACTCGGGCAAGAAAGACACTTCAGGATCAGTTGGGTGCAAGTGGTAAGGTTGGTTCAGGGAGTGAGGGCTAAGTTGCATGGCATTTTGATGCAAACTCAGAATTAAGACATTCAGCCTTTTCATGAGAAGGTCAGTTGTGATATTTTAAGTGAGTGGAAGGGATGGAGTGGGAGCATACCCCAGAGACAGACTGGACAAGATGTTACCAGGTCTTGAGGAAGGAAACAAGTTTGTGAGTTTCGCCATGAGGTTAGCCATTTATTTTTATCTGGCTCTCCTGGGAGTGCACACACACACTTGTTATAGGCTTTGTGGAATAACCTGAAGTTGCCTTTGGTTGGATTTGCCTTTCATGAAGAAGTTGTTTTGAGGTAACTACCTCACCATAGGATTTGATGTACCAGAGGTGAGATGATGGTTGTGATAGCTTCAGATGAGATGGAATCAATTTTTTGCCCTTTAGTTGTCGACCTTTGTTTGCAGATATAGTTGACCTGCACCTCAACGGTATGTCTCGTTTATTTGTTTATTTATTTATTTATTTATACCTCTGCCATCGCAAGTGGACGGAGGCTATGTTTTTGGGTTGTCCGTCCGTCTATGCATCCGTTATAGGTGTTCATTGCCGCGAACAGATAAAGGAACACTTAGGAACAGCTAAAGGGACCGAAGTCGAACTTGGTACAAGTATGGATGGAATGATGTAAAGATATACTTATGAGATTATGAGGTCAAAGGTCAGAGGTCGTGTGAGGTCAAAATTATTTCACTCTGCTAACTTGTGAACCAGTGATGGGATTTTGACCAAACTTGATATAAATAAGTATATACTCATATTATGACATAAAGATTAACTCATTAGATTTTACCGGTCAATGAGGTAACACCGGTCAACGAGCGTATTATGAGACTAAGGATTCGTCATTCCTTGGGTGTCATTTCCCTGCTGGTCCTGTTTATGCTCCGAACTGAGGCAAGTGATCTCACCGTGAAGGATGCATTCTATGCCACGCTCGAGTCTGTGGTTGATCAAGTGCCCCAGACGAGATACACTTCTAGTCTGGGGGATTTCAATGCATTGACTGGAAATGATGGGATGGGTATGAGACGTGTGTTGGTCCCCATGGGTCACGGAACTGTGAACCTGAATAGCATTAAGTTCTTGACTTTGCAAGAAGTCATGCATGCACTTAGAACTGGCTGGTTCAGGTTTTAGTGCCCACAGGCTCATCGCTGGACTTGGTATTCCAATGCTGGCGGTTGGGGCAAGGAGATTGACCATGTCCTCGTTGATGGTCGCTGAGGATGATCCAGAACTGCAGGGGTCTAACGGAGTGCTCAGTTCCTCAATACTGACCACTGCTTGTAGCAACTTTTAAGTTGCACTTATCCCAAGGAGAATGGTACCATCCCAGCCGAGGCTGATGTTGGCAAGCTCAAGGATGAGAGGGTAGCTGAAGGAGTTTGCGAACAGGCTGAGTGGAGATTTGGGGGGTCTGTGTGCTTTGCGAGGTCCCTGAAGAGTTGTTGTAGTGCCTTCAAGACCACCGTCCTTGATGTTGCCGGTGGATGTCTTGGAACTCACCGAGGGCCAAAGAATAATTTTGTCTCTCAGGGACACTGGATACCATTGACCAGAGTCGCAGGGTCAGGCTGAATTGGCAAAGCTGAGCTGTTCCTGGGAGCTGAGACGTAAACTGTACGTGCCTTAATGGTGAACAAGGAGGCCTATGTGCGAGGAATCTGTGAGGGGGTAGAGCATCACCTGTGGTCAGTGTGATTTCGTCCTGCTATACAGGGGAATTCGCGCATTGCGTTCATCTAAGTCCATCCCTCGGTGTACTGGCAGTTAGAGCGAGGGTGGTAGGCTCTTGACAGAGGATCCGAAGTGAAGGCTGCTGGGCCGTTCTAGCAACGTTCAACAACAAACTCTACAACTTTGAGCGGTTGTACCAGGCTGATCCACCAGCTGTCGAGTTGGAGTCCAGGGTGTTACAATCCCTGTTGCGACCCCCAATCAACTGTGTTTATTATTTATTTATTTACCTTCGCTGTGGAACACACAGGCTGCGGTGAGCCGGTTGAAATGGTAAACAGCTCCAGGGATCTTTGGCATCCATGCTGAACTCTCAAGGCTGGTGGAAATGTGCTCTTGTGTCATTGCATGCAGTTGTGATGCTCTGTCTGGAATCACGGCATCATCCCAATGAGTTGGAAGAGGGCCCTTGTTGTCCTCTCTGGAAAGGTAAGGTGATTGCCAAGACGCTAAACAACTACGAGGGGGTTGACGCTGCCTCAAGTGCCGAGCAAAGGTCTTTTGCTCGGATAATTCTGATGGGTGTCACCAACCATCTGCTTGAGCACACATCAAGCATCCAGAGCAGTCAGCTTTACACAAA
>CM068968.1:23819695-23834854 GCA_035128595.1 Eptatretus atami
GTTTGATTCAGTGAATCGGGATGCCCTCTGGAGGATTATTGGTCTTCGTGTGGTGCCACCAAAACTGATCGATCTGATGTCTGAACTCTACTCTGGTAATGAGAGTGCTTTGAGATGTGGTGGTACCATCTCTGACTTATTTCCAGTTGTTACTGGAGTTTGTCAGGGGCCCGGAGAGATCCCACTCACCACCTGGATCTTCTGTAAAGCCCTTCTCACCTCCTTGATAAGATACTGCTCAGTATGGCCAATTCTCCTGACTGTCTTCGTGTAACAGTTGAAGCAAAATACTATAAATAAGCCTGCCATCTCACTTTCATCACTAACACTCCCTGGTGCGATTTCCTCATGGGCCCACACTCGTCCTAACTGTTTATTTACCCCTTATAAATAGACTTCAAGGAATTGCCTTTTTGTGCATAGTCGAGACTCGTGGAAGAGCTAGTATACTGGAACGATTCAGGACATAACAGCACAAAAAACAGGACCAAAAACACGCATCGCAATGGAGAAGGAAACTCTAGAAGAAAACTGAATTAGACGAACGAGAGATGGGGTTGGGATAATAAGGAAGAAAGCATCATGGATATGGATTGGTGACTGATCTGAGATGTCATTTGAACAACTGCCTTGACTACCTGGAGGAAGAAATGAGATTGAAGAAGATGTGCAAGTTGATTCCAACAGGTGGCAGAAAGAGGCAACCAAATGAGTGAGGGTGACAGTGATCCTGGATTTAGGTCGTTACAACAGAAGGGGGTGATGGAGACCGTGTGAACCCTAAATACTGGAGTTGGGGGTGGGGGACAAAGCAAGGAAAGAGCAGGAGGGTGCAAGACTAAGAAAGGAGGCAAGGAGAAGACAGAGAGAATCACCGACCGCTCTCTGCAGATGGAAAGTGCTACGCTCCATGGACTCAGATTCCCATGGGGGATTTCTATGATCTTGAAGGCCCTTGGTTTCCACAGCGTTAAGCCAAAGAACATGTGAGGCAAGGGAAGCCACCTCAACGGTAACAGCAGTACTCCATCTAGCTGTTGATGAAGAGCTTTGGTAGGTGGATAGTTCAGGTTGCCAAGGAAGTAGACTTTGAGAACGGAGGATGCCCAGCTCGGTGGGCTGGCTTTGGAGGCCAACATTTGTGAAAATGTGGTTGCCCAAGAAAGATCATGGCTAATCGTGAATAACCCAGAGCTTGTAATCAGAGAAAACCTCCTCAAGAGGAGGGTTTGCTGGATGGTCCTTTCAGAGAGATATGTGAGAGCTATAGAAATTTTGTCAGATTGAAAGACAATTCCAAAATGTTTAGATCATGGTGATTTTGTCAAGTCTGAAGAGAGGGAAGAGGCTGCAGCCTGCCTGTCTGAAGATGATGGAGTGTCAACGACAGAAGATGGAGTCATCAGCAATAGATCAAGAGGAATTTTTCCAGAAGAGGCAGGAGACTCCATAGGTGAAAGATGAGGAATAGACTGGACCCAAAAACACTGCCTTGGGCTTGACAGGGAGAGGAAGATAAAAGGAGTCCGTTGAGTGTCACACGTTGCCCTACAAGCGTAGAGGAAGTCAGTAGCCATGTGTGGAGTTCAGACTTGGATGTCACATGGCAGACAGTTTGGAGAGTAAGGCAGAATGCCAGACTGGTTAAATCAAAAGCACGAGATGTTGTCAAGAGACGGCTCTGACTTCATGTTCTGACCATCTGACGGCCTCCATCCATGGTGGTGAGTGGAAGCACATCAAACGTCCTTAAAGGTGGAGTGACCTGGTCTGAAAACAAAATTGGTGATCTGAGATTAGGGGTTGTGGAAAAAGGAAGTTTCATATAAATTGTGATAATTGATTCCATGAACTTGCTAATTATGGAAGTAAGCTGACCGGATCTGTAGTTGAGGGATTATCTTTTTGCACATTTTTTATGTCTGCAGTGATGTGCGCAGAATTTCCAAGAATGAAAGATAACCAAGCACAAATGAGCAGGGTGAAAAGGAGAGAGAAGAGAGAGAGAGAGAGAGGAGAGAGAGAGAGAGAGGAGAGAGAGAGAGAGAGAGAGAGAAGAGGCAGAGAGAGAGAGAAGAGAGAGAGAGAGAGAGCAGCTAGAGCAGAGGTTTTTGGATATGTACCTGAATGCCGTCGGTACCATTGCAGTCAGAGTCGAGGGTTGAAAGAACCTTCTCTACCTTCTTAAGTGCACATAACACAGAGTCCAGTAAAGAGTAGTAGGGTATGACGGGGAAGATGGGAAACTGAGAGGGAGGGGTTGAGGAACACAAGAAAAGACGTGGTAGAAAAGAATCGTAGTTATGGCAAGTATGGGGGGGACAAACTTGTGATGTGGTGAAACAGCTGTCTTGAAAACGCTGATAGGGAGAATAGATTAGAAGCAGGATGGAAGGTTGCATTCCACAGGCAGGAAAAAGAGGACAATAATGAGTGGAGTGAGCAGTGATCCTGGTCAAATATACCTCATAAATCCTCTGCTCTCCTCAATAGCATCCTGCATCTCACTACTCACACCACCTGGCTTGTTCTCCATCTAATTCACTATTTAGAATGTACTTACTCTGCACTCGACACATTTGGCTCCTTGAAGGTTTCACACTACTTTTATATGCTGACTGTCTAATTGTTAGCTACTCCAATCGACATCACCATTAATACACTCTACAGGTTAACACATCCTGAAATCTATAGCCTTACTATCTATCCGAACTCACTTACCATCTCATTAACACTTTCACATATGCCCCCTTTCACACATTGCCCCCCTTTCACACTTGCCCCACAATTTATCACATAGCTAATGCTCCACTCCACTCACTCCACACATATTATCAGAACATACACTAAAGACACTGCAATCCACCCGTACGAAAAACTTTCTACAACTGGGTTAAACACAATCCCTGCATCAAGAAATCATCATGCTCTGCATCATACTACCGCTGTTCTGACCAAGTCTATCCCTGGCAAATGAAAAAACCCCCAAAACAATACTCTTCCGCAAACATACCCTTTTGAACTTCTTCATGTACTCCTCCTTCCTCCTCTTCCTTTCACACTTGAAGCCCTATAAAAGCATCTCCTAAGTATCTTACTTTTTTACAAATCTCTCAAATCTCTACCCATACAGAATCCCTCCCACATTAATTCCCTCCTTAATATCACTCTTTCTGTGATAGCAACAACAGAGGAAGGGTGGAACACCCACAGCTAGGTTGAAGGACAAAATAGAGGGAGACTTGGACAAACATTGGTGTGGGAAGGAATGAAGGGAAGGGGAAGATACATGTGGTGGACAAGATGGATACCGAAGAAAACTTAGGAAAGGATTCAGGATTGACCAACTTCTTGTTGGTCCTTTTCCCAGATTACATCTCCTCCTCCTATCCTCTCCTCCTATCACACCAATACCCTTTAGCCTCTAATCCTGTCTCCAGTTCCTCTCCTCCTTAAAACCGCGTCCCTTGTCCGCTGCAATGATTCCCACTGCCTCTTAAAATGCAAAACATTCCTCTCTACACCATGTTTTCAAGCCAATTGGTTGACATTTATCGCTTCTGCTGCATAATTTCTTAATCATCTCTAATCTTGGGAGAGTCCCACAAAACGATACTCACAACCCTTTTCTTTTCAGCCTGCCGGTTTCAGCTCTTCCCACTACGCACCCTGATATGATGTCATTTACCCTTCCTTAATGTCCCTCACTCCTTGCTCCTTCAAAATTGGCACAGAACTCTATGCCTTCCTGCAGAATGATAGAATCTACATATTTAATCGTTTCATCGCCACAAGATATCTCACAAGACCTCATTCTTACCTAACTCTATGCTGCACCCTCAACCACCGTTAACTCGCTCCAGCTTGACCATGGCTGCACTCGCTGCACCCTCACCGCAGCGCCTGCACTCACTGTACCTCACCATTGCTGCACGTCGCTGCAGCCTGAACCATTGCCCTGCATTCACCGCTCCTAAACACGTTCTGCACCTTCACCCATGGCCTAATACTCGGCTGCACCCTCAACCATTGCCCTGCACTCGCTGTACCCTCACCAATTGCCTGCACTCCTGCAGCCTGACCATTGGCCTGCATTCACCGCTCCCTCCCCACTGTCTGCACCTTCCCATGGCCTGCACTCACTGCACCCTCACCATTGCCTGCACTCGATGCACCTTCACCACTGCCTGCAACTCCTGCGCCCCTCACCATGGCCTGCACTCACTGCACCGTTCACCATGGCCTGCACTCACTGCACCTTCATAATGGCCTGCCACTCACTGCACGCCTCACCACTGCCTGCACTTCCACTGTGCCCCACTATGGCCTGCATCACTGCAACCTTCACATGGCCTGCACTTCACTCGACTCTTCAATAATGGCTGCATCACTGCACCCCTCACTCACTGCCTGCACTCACTGGTACCCTCAACCATTGCCTGCAGCTCACTGCACCTTCACCATGGCTGCACTCACCTGCACCTTCACGGCACTGCTGCACTCACTGCGCCCTCACCATGGCCTGCCACTCACTGCACTCTCACCATGGCCTGCACATCACTGCAACTTCATATGCCTGCACTCACTGCCCCTCAGACCACTGCCTGCACTCACTGCACCTTCACCAATGCCTGCAGCCACTGCACCTTCACTCAACTGCCTGCACTCACTGCAACCCTCACCATGGCTGCACTCACTGCACCTCACCATGGCCTGCCACTCACTGCACCTTCATGATGGCCTGCACTCAACTGCACCCTCCACCATGCCTGCACTCACTGCATCCATTCACCATGCCTGCACTCACTGCAACCTTCAATATGGCCTGCACTCCTGCACCTCACACACTGCCTGCACTCACTGCAGCTTCACCATGGCCTGCAGCTCACGCATCCTTCGACCATGGGCCTGACACTCACTGCGACCTCCACAGTTGGCCTGCACTCCAACTACACCTTCACCATGGGCTGCACCAAACGCACCTCACCAATAGGCCTGCACTCACTGCACTTTTCATATGGCTGCACTCAGCTGCACCCTCACCATCTGCCTGCATCACTGCACCTTCAAACCATGGCCTGCCACTCACTGCACTTCACCACTGCCTTGCACTCACTGCACCCTCACATGGCCTGCACTCAACTGCACCTTCACCATGGCCATGCCTCACTGCACCTCATATGGCGCTGCACTCACTGACCCTCACCACTGCTCACTCACTGCACCTTCAACCATGGCCCTGCACTCACTGCAAAACCTTCATATGGCTGTGCACTCACTGCCCCTCACCACTGCCTGCATCTCACTTGCAACTTCACCTGGCCTGCACTCACTGCCCTTCACCATGTCCTGCACTCCACTGCACCTCAATATGGCCTGCAATCTCACTGCACCTTCACCACTGCCCTGCACTCACTGCAGCATTTCCACTGCTTGCACGTACTGCGCTCCAGAAAGCATGAGTTTTTGCAGAAACAATAAGTTTCCAGCAATTTTAGACGAAAAAGAGTGGCAACTTTCCACATGGTAAACCATAATAATTGTTATGTTCCCGGATGAAATGGAAGACTCACAAAAATACAGGAAAATGTGAAGAATATTCCAGGGTGAGAAGATGTCGACTTCCTATAATTTCTGAATAAAATCCAAGCGAGCAAGCAGTGGCACATCCTCCTTGTGTACACGTGGGAAATGACAAACTTTCCAATCTAGCCCCTCCTATTCCTCGTGTGGACTCTTGTTTCTTCATACCGTACTCTTACAAATCAATATCCCTCTAAATATATCCTGAGCGCAAACTCATCACTGAACGAAAGCAGGGAAACCACCAACAAACCCAGCCCGCGGCGATCGGGGAAACATTTGGGGTGTGGATTGAAAATTTTTTCGAGTCAGCTTGTGGTTTGCCCTCGCTCATGCTCCAAGTTTTTTCAAGTTTCGGTTAATCAATGCAAGGTAATAAAAGTAAATATAAATACAATAGATAAAATAACGACGTCGATCCCAAGTAAGAATAATAACCTCTCCTGCGATGAGTCAGGAAAATTAATTGACTTTCTGGCAGGAAGAGGACCCGGAAGGGAACTAAGGCGACAAAAACGAAAGGGTGTGATGTGAAAGAGTTTAGAAGAAGAAAAGAAGTAATTGCTTCGATTCCCAAGTATTTGGCCGATTGAGAATAGATCTTGCGACATTAAGTTAAAAAGAGGGCAGAGAATTACAACCTGTAGTTTCACAATGGAAGCGATTTGTGAAGGATGTCATCTGCGCAGAAGGATTTGCTGGTGAGAGGAAGGACGATAGAAAACAGCTGATGAAGTCGATCTCGCACAGCTTGATTCGCTGAAGTTTTACTGAGAAATTGGGAAAGGAACTTGATTAGCACGACTGCGAAATAAAATGAAGTCGCCGCCCATCCTCATCCTCAACTATCCGTTCGACGCTTCAGTGTGCTTCCACCTCCTTCCTCATTCTTATTAACAATCCTCTGTCCGCTCCATCCCCCCCGCACTCCCGCTTCCCAGTCCCCACCGCACTCCGCTTCCAGTCCACGCACTCCGCTTCAGTCCACAACCGGCACTCCGCTTCCAGTCCACACCGGCACTTCTCCGCTTCCAGTCCACACGCACTCCCTTCCAGTTCACATCCGCACTACGCTTCCAGTCCACACCGCACTCCCGCTTCCAGTCAACCGCATCCGATTCCATCCCCACCGCACTCCGCTTCCAAGTCCCCACCGCACTCACGCTTACCACACCGCACTCCGCTTCCAGTCCACACCGCAACTCGCTTCCAGTCCACACCGCACTCCGCTCCAACCGCACCGGCTTACCAGTTCACACCGCACTCCCGCTCCCAGTCCACACGCACTCCGCTTCCAGTCCACACGCACTCCGCTTCCAGTCCACACCGCATCCGCTTCAGTCCCCACCGCACTCGCTCCCAAGTCAAGCACCTCCTCCCGCTCCAGTCAACACCGCACTCCGCTTCCAGTCCAAACCGCACTCCAGCTCCAGTCCAACACCGGCACTCCGCTTCCAGTCCCCACCGCACTCCGCTCCAGTCCCACACCGCACTCCGCTCCAGTCCACACCGGCCTCCGCTTCCAGTCCACATACCGCACTCCGCTTCCAGTCCCCACCGCACTCCGCTCCAGTCCCCCACCGTACTCCACTTCCAGTACACTCCGCTTCAGCCCCCACCGCACTCCGCTTCAACCCACCGCACTCCGCTTCTGGCCCCCAACCAACACCAGTCTCCGTTTCCGCCCCCCCCCCAACCACAGTCCCGCTTCTGGCCCCCACCACCAGTCCTCCGTTCTGGGCCCCACCAACCACCAGTCTCCACTTTGGCCCCCCCAACCACCAGTCTCCTTCCGCCCCCCCCACCAGTCTCCGCTCGGCCCCCACCACTGTCCCGCTTCCGGCCCCCACCACAGTCTCCGCTTCCGGCCCATTAGATTGAAGTTATGTCCAGATGCAGAAGCTGTCCTATTTGTGGCTTTATAACTAAACTCTTCAGCTTGGTTTTAGCTTGTGCTCTCCTGAGTTGCCATTCTGCATTTGTGCTTGGCGATTGAGGGGGGTTGCGGGGGACTGATTTTGCTTTGTTTTTTTCTTTCTTTTACCCCGCGACTTCACCGATGTCTCGTAGACCCTTGGGGTTCTGTGGACCCACAGGTTGGGAAACACTGAAACTGTGATAATCTTGATATTTCTCTGCAGATTAATTATGACAGAGGCATCTGATCTATACATTACAAGACTATGGGGTGGGGGGTGGGGGTGTCAGAACATTTCTAACTCCATCAATTTAGACATTGCAAGCCATGATTGTTTTGTTGGGGTTTTTTTTTAACTGTATCTTATAATATTATTTCCGAGTTTGTGGTTCGCTGTCGCGCTAATCTTCGACTTTTGGTTCTGCGCTCAGAGTAACGGTGATATCGGGCTTAGCATTATCTCAAAGACCATATGAGGTTGCCATGGTAACAAAAAAATAAAATAATGGTCTGAAACAGTGTAATACGTATCCACTACTGCATTAAGTAAAATTACTACACTGATACTCTGCATCAGTTCCTTTCTCAACACACCCACCCCAACATGGTCGCGCAGAGCAAGCGGGTTATGCTAGTACATATTAACCCATCATGATTTTCAGTATACATAATTAACACAAATGTTTTTGAAGAAACTGTTTCACCATCAGAATGCAAATGTATTATTCACCCAAACACTTGGTATTTGTGTGTTTGTTCGTGGCATTTTCGAGCCCGAGTGTTGTTGGCTCAAAGGTATCTTAGTCTACCCACAACAGAGCGTCGCAAATCTCAATTATCCTCTCTACATCCCCAATTCGTCAGAAGTTCGAGAAAAAAGTACAAGGAAGAAGAAGTGTCCTGGATCGCTTCCGAAAAATACGAAGTTGAGTACGCCTGGTGTCTCATCCGCACAATACCCGGAACGATATTGGACACGGCGTAAACATGCTAGAAGTTTTGATCTCGAAGTCTCATCTGTTGCAGTAAACACTTTTGATAATATGTGTATTCTCATGTTGATGTAATCATTGGTCATTTGGAATGCATCGCTGTCCTGCTTGCAGTCACAGGGAGCATTCTAAGTGTCGTGGAATGGTTGTGTTGTTTGCACGTATCCGGTTTGTTGTCAATTTATGATGAACTGCTATTGTAACTGATCGATTTCAACTTGCCGTATGATTGCGGCAAGCCTTTACCACGAATGGTAACTGCAGAAGAGCAAGGGGATTACTTTGTTCTAAAACTAACCTTGCTGTGGGAAATACAGGCTAAGGTTTGTGCCGCATTTTTAATGCATCATGAACAGACATCACACAAACCATTGGGAGTTCCAACAATGGAGCTTCTCCAACAAGGCAATGTGAAAACCTGAGAATTCAAATTAATTTGTCTGAGCTTGGAAATTACATTTTCATTTCGCATACTTGTACAGTGAATATAAAAGAACACACTGATCAGCACTGCAACCGTCAACGTCGTTCCTCTCCCCCCGCCTCCCTCCCCCTCCACTTGTGGGATCAACTCCACTTCTCTCAATCTCGTTCTACCTCTAGGTCTCAAGACAGCTGTTCACCACCATCTCAGATCATCCCAATACAAAACCATGATCTTTTCTAATCTCATTAACTTCTCACCCCCACCCGAAGCCTACTTCCTTCAATTTCCAGGTTTTCCCTTCCAAAAGTTTTCTTCGATATCCATCTTGTCCACCACATGTATCTTCCCCCTTCCCTCATTCCTTCAAACAACCATTTTGTCCAAGTCTCCCTCTATTTTGTCCTTCAAACCTAGCTGTTGGTGTCCCACCCTCTCTGTACCATTCGAATTGCCTTTGCGTCATCCGGTCCTCTTCTTGCTCTTTCAACCAATCCTTGACTGCATACAAAAAACCTCCTGAAAACAAAACTTTTTGAGTCTCCCGCAAAATGAGCTTGTTAGACACTCTATTTTTGTTTTCAGGAATATGAGAAGTCACTGAATTTTGTCAAAAAGTCTGTTAAAGAAAAGAACCAGGCAACACTCAGGCTCGGGAAAACTGGAGAGAATGATTTCCAAAAAGATGCAGAGGGGTAAGTTACCTTTTTATGCATGTGCTGCTCCAACAATGTTTCAGGTGTAGCACAACTACTGTGTTAAGTAAAAACTTGTAAGAAGCTTGTATGAAAATTCAATAGGCCTCATCCGACATTGCTTCAATGCGAAACGACCCCTCTTTAATTCCTGATCAGGAAAACAATTTACTTTGTCATGAGATTGAGAATGATAAACCAGCCATGCCACCATTGCTTTAATAGGCCTCCTAGCTAAAAGCATTGTTGTTCAGCTCTGGGAGTAGCCACTTTCTTACGAAGGATTACGAACTCGTGCGGAAATAGATACCACATTAAGAAGTCCAGTGTTTGCTTTATTTGGTTCAAGCAAGGCATCATACAGTGGCATATGGTGCAAGCAGAATTTAAAGTATAAGATGGATAACACGCATTTTATTGATCAAGAACTGCACAATTACGGCTGGATTCCTGTATACGCTGATGGCTGTCCATACATTATGCATCATGGTTCCACACTTTGAAAATAATCTGCACAGTGGTAAAGTAGTGTACATGTTCATGATACAGCTTTGGAAGGGGGGGGGGGTGTTGCCCCACACACACGAAGCGAAAAGCGGGGTGAAAGCAACTGGTTTCACTTTGGTCTGTCCTGCCCTTTCCACAAAGTCGGTTTAATGACCGAGACAACTTGAACTTTCAATTGAATATTATATTTTGTACACACGACTCCGGACATGAAATCAGAAACAACCTGTGGTTTAGCAGTCCAAGTAACTTTGGATTTGAAATTTGGGAGTGGGGGGGGGGGGGGGGGTTCAGCATACCGATACAGTGCAGGGACCAAAGGTGGAGGTGCAAGACAAGACCAGAAAGGATGTGGTAGATAGAACAGCCACCCAACCTGTCGCCATGAGGAGTAAACAGTCCAGATATCAGCTTCTTCAGGAGATTCCATGATTTTTGGGCCTTGGTCACGCACGGCATCAAAAATATCAACCCACTATTTGCGGGGGAGATATGTTTCCTGGAAAAGCCGCCAATGGCGAATCCAGAATAGAGGGCATTGTTTCAATGGAAAATGCGATAGGTCCCGAGGTTAGTGATCATCGGGGAAAATCAAAATCCCCTTAAAAACTTCAAAATAACCTCACGAAAACCGTGAAAAAAAAAAACACGCAACACCCCCCTGCAAAACCGCAAAAAAAAACTGTGAATGCGCCCGCAAAAATGCCCCGTGAATAGGCAAGCACAGGGCCAACCCGAATGTAGAAACAGATCACATTTTATCAACCCGAACACCGTGAGTCCGCGAATACGGGTCCTGACAGTGTAGAAAGGTGTTGAGGCGGGCTTCATCCCAAAGGGTAAGAGCAGTATTTCCCTGACTTATGGGGCAAGGCCTTGGTAAGTTGTTTAGTTTGGATTTGCAAGCAAAGAGTGCACTGGCTGTGAAGGCCAAACTTTGATGTGTTGTTGCTAAAGAAAGACAATCCCCTGAGTGAGGCCATGAGGAAAGGAACTTCAATAGTTGTTAAAAGAAAGTGAACTGGAAGGGGTTTTTGCCAGATGTTTCTTTTCAAAATAGACAGAGCGAAGTGTGAGATTTGTCAGAGATGAAAAGGCACATTTCAAACTGAACAGCTCCTGATCTATTAATGTTTCCAAGAAGAAAAGAGTGGGCTACCTGGCTACCTGAAGGTAGAGGCGTTAACGAAGATGGCGTCAAATCAACGAAAAGGATAGAGGATTTTCCAGTCGTCCCTAACGATAGTTTATGAATAGAAGAACAGGACTGGGTTCAAGATACTGCCTTGGGGCAAGGCAGGAGAGGAGAGGAGATGAGAGGTTCCCATTGAAAGAGTTGTAATATTGACTATGATTGGCAGGAAGTCAGCAGCCATGAAAGGAGGTGGCTTTGATTCTTCTTCTTGCTTGCGTAGGCAGCTTGGTTGCTGGATTATGATCATTTTGTTGGGGCCAGCTTTGGCTGCCGATGCTGTGCTCCTATACCAGTAACACTGGTACTCAATTCGCCAACCTCGGACGATGACAGGCTCAACCAACCCACCCTGGTGTTAATTCAGCGGTCAAATGGGGCCTTACTAACTAGGAACCCGAAAGATCCAAAGCCAGCTGCCCTAGCCGCTAAGCCAACACCAAGCCTTTGGCCTTTGATGCAGTAAGCTGAAGAGTTTGAAGAGCAAGGCAGGAATACCAAGACTGCATCAAATACTTTAAGATATAATCCAAGAGAGCTGGTCCTGATCTCTCGTCTGAGATTCAGTCTGAGATGAAATCCATTTGTGAGAGCAGAAGTAGCATGGTCCCAGGGTGGAGGGACCAAGTCAAAAACCGCTGTGAAGTGTCCGAGATCAGGCAGTTTGGAGAAAAGGAAGGATTTCATATCAGACAGTGATTATAAATTTCCAATGACCTTGTGATGCTGAGGAAGTAAGCTAACAGGTCCGTAGTTAAAATGATTGTTTTTAAACCATGTTTCCTGCAATGCCAGTGAGTTGGCTGACATCCACATCGAATGGAAGGAACCTAGTTGTGCAAATGTTTAGGTGAAACAGGAGAGAAAGAGGATGTGCAAGAGTGGCAGAGCAGTTATATGACACTGGTACTAATGCCCATCTCAAGAACCAATTGCAGAATCAATGTGTCTAGTTGCCCAGAAAGTTCTCCATCTATCTCGGGCAAGAAAGAACACTTCAACAGGTCAGTTGGGGCAAGTGGTAAGTTGGTTCCAGGGAGTGAGGGCTAAGTTGCATGGATTTTGATGCAAAACTCAGATTAAGACCATTCAGCCTTTTCATGAGAAGTCCATTTGTTGATATTTTAAAGTGAGTGGAGGGATGAGTGGAAGCATACCCCAGAGACAGACGACAAGGATGTTACGGTCTGAGGAAGGAACCAAGTTTGTGAGTTTGCATGAGAGTTAAGCCATTTTATTTTTATCTGGCTCTCCTGGGAGTGCAACACCACACACTTGTTAAGGCTTTGTGGAATAGACCTGAAGTTGCCTTTGGTTGGAATTGCCTTTCATGAAGAAGTTTGTTTTAGTAACTACCTGCACCATAGATTTGATGTACCAAGAGGTGAGATAGGTTGCGATAGCTTCAGATGAGATGGAATCAAATTTTTGCCCTTTAGTTGTCCGACCCTTTGTTTGCAATATAGTACATCTGCCACCGTCAAACGGTAAGTTCGTTTATTTGTTTATTATTTATTATTATACCTCTGCATCGCAAGTGGACGGAGGCTATGTTTTTGGTAGTCCGTCCGTCTATGCATCCGTTTATAGGTGTTCATTGCCGGAACAGATAAAGGAAACACTTAAGAACGCTAAAAGGGGACCGAAGTTCGAACTTGGTACAGTAGGATGGAATGAATGTAAAGAATATACTTATGAGATTATGAGTCAAAGGCGAGGTCGGTGAGGTCAAAAAATTATTTCACTTGCTAACTTGTGAAGCAGTGATAGGGATTTGACCAAACTTGATATAAATAATATATACTCATATTAATGACATAAAATAACTCATTAGATTTTACCGGTCACTGAGTAACACTCGTAACGAGCCGTATTATGAGACTAAGGATTCGTCATTCACCTTGGGTGTCAATTCCCTGGTCCTGTTATGATCCGCACTGAGGCAAAGTGACTCAGTGAAGGATGACATTCTATCGCCAAGCATCAGAGTCCTGTGTTGAATCTGTGCCCCAGACCGAAAAGATACACTTCTAGTCTTGGGGGATTTCATGCAATTGACTGGAAATGACAGGGATGGTAGAAGACGTGTGTTGGTCCCCATCCAGGGCTCAGGAACCTGTGAACCTGAATAGCCACTAAAGTTCCTTGCTTTGCAAAGAATCTGCAATGCACTTAAGACTGGCTGTTCAGGTTTAGTGCCCCACCAGGCTCATCGCTGGAACTGGTATTCCAAAGTGCTGGCCGGTGTGGCAAAGGAGATTGGAACATGTCCCTCGTTGATGTGCTGGAGGATGACCAGAACTGCAGGTCTAAACGGAGTGCTTCAGTTCCTCAATACTGGACCACTGGCTGTTAGCAACATCTAAGGTTGCACCTTATCCAGGAGAATGGTACCATAGGCCAGCCGAAGGCTGATGTTGCAAGGCCTCAAGGATGAGAGGGTAAGCTCGAGGAATTGCGAAAACAGGCCTGAGTGAGATTTGGGGGGTCTGTGTGCTTTGCGAGGTCTGAAGAGTTGTGTAGTGCCTTCAAAGACCACCGTCCTTGATGTTGCCGGTGGATGTCTTGGAACTACACCGTAGGGCAAAGAATAAATCCTTCTGTCTCTCAAAGGGACACTGGATACCCATTGAACAGCGTCGCAAAGGTCGAAGGCTGAATGGCAGCTGAGCTGTTCTGGGAGCTAGACGTAAAACTGTACGTGCTCTAATGTGAAAAGGAGGCCTATGTGCGAGGAAACTGTGAGGGGGTAGAGCATCACCTGTGTCAGGTGATTCTCGTCCTGCTTACAGGAATTCGCGCAATTGCGTTCATCTAAGTCCATCCTCGGTGTACTGCAGTTAGAGCAGAGGGTGGTAGGCTCTTTGACAAGGAGTCCGAAATGAAGCCGCCTGGGCCGTTCTCAACGTCAAACAACAAACTCTACACTTTGAGCGTTGTACCACAGGCATGCATCACCAGCTGCGAGTTGGACGTCCAAGGGGGTGTTACAATCCCTGTTGCCTGACCCCCATCAACTGGTGTTTAATTTATTTAATTTAATTTACCTTCGCTTTGGAAACAACAGGCCTGCGGTGGAGCCGGTTTGAAATGGGGTAAAGCTCCAGGGATTTGGCATCCTGCTGAAACTTCTCAAGGCTATGGTGGAAATGCTGCTCTGGTCATTGCATGCAGTTTGGTGCTCTGTCTGGAACACAGGCATCATCCCAACTGATTGGAAGAGGGCCCTTGTTGTCCCTCTCTGGAAAGGTAAGGGTGATGCCCAAGACTGCACAACTACCGAGGGTGACGCTTGCCCCAGTGCCGAGCAAGGTCTTGCTCGGACATAATTTCTTTTGATGGGGTTCACCACCATCTGCTTGAAGCACCAGCATAACAGAGCAGTCCAAGCCTTTACACCAAAGAGGTCCAACAATTGACCATATCCTTGCTCTCGGGTCCTCAACCGAACGCAGACGAGAGTTTGGCAGGGCTGCTTGCAGCCTTATGTTGATCTCTGTAAAGCGTTTGATTCAGTGAATCGGGATGCCCTCTGGAGGATTTATTGGTCTTCGTCGTGGGCCAACCAAAACATCGATCTGATGTCTGAACTCTACTCTGGTATGAGAGTAGCTTTGTGGTCTCTTCTTTTTCCTTTACGGTTTCAGGGGTTTCTCACTTTATTTTGGCTGGATCGGGGGAGGTGTCGGGTAGCGGTGCTCGTTTGGATAGTCAAGATCTTCTTGATTCGCTTCGTATCTTGGGTGACTTTTTTCCTTTTGCACGTCTATGATGGCCGGGGTATGGTTCCCTGGTCCTAAGATGCTTTCAACTGCTCTGGGTACTGCTCTCCTTCTGTCTTTTTGTGG
>CM068968.1:23835680-23849114 GCA_035128595.1 Eptatretus atami
TTCAATGATTCTTCATCATTGAAAGTTGGGCCCAAAAACAATCGATTATATAGCACGATATTGCAAAAAGTTGTGGACTGATATGACAACTTGGTGGTTGAGTTAGGTAGTTGACAATAACAAGCTGATTGGACTTTGCTTCAGGTCTAGATGTAGGTCTGGCCTATAAGTGGGGTACAAAATGTAAACTGTTCAGTCTGGCAGAGGTACGTGCTCTACCAAGTGCCGTTCTTGTTTTTTTTTAATAACTGTCCTTTTTCTTTCTTTATTTGCAGATGGCCTTGTGGGCATGGCAATTGTGGGCGGTGTGGTGGCCGGCCTTGCAGGCCTAGCAGCAGTTGCTATTGGAATCAGCAAATCCAAATCTTGAGTCATGTCTACTCTGCACTCGTTTCTCTGCTCTACGTCTGGTTTCTCTGAGAATATTTTCATTCCTCAGGCCAAACATCCTATTCCTTCTTCTGTGCCCCCGTATTTCTTATCCATTACAAGTGCAACTTTGTTGCTCCTTACCATGAAATCTCTTCAAATAATTTTGCAGCCTTTATTGTTATGTTGTTTTTGCACCCCGTCATTTCAATTGCTGTCTGTAGAGCTGTAGCCTTCTCGGATTCTAAAAAATATTTACTGTTTGTGAAATCCAAGCTACATTTGCACTTCATATTTCTTTTGTATTCTTTGCTATTCATTCGGTTCTTTATTTGTACGTACTGTTATGCCGTTACAAACACTGTCTCACAAAATGATCCAGTAAACCTCTGAAAGGTACAATCTACAAAGGTATGTGTAATGAAAGGTACAAAGGTATGTGTAATGAAAGGTACAAAGGTATGTGTAATCTGACATGGTGAAAAAGGATTATGTCTGCTGCTTTCCCATATGCTGTCTGTCATGTGTTATTACAGTGATTTTGAAGTTTTACCCAGCAGGAAGTTGTCTTTTTCAAACAATGAAGATTAAAGTTGAGGTTCAACTGTTTTCACCGTACAGCAGTTTTATCATTGTTTTGGTCAAACAGAATGAAGCAACTCTATAAATTAGCATTTCCGCTTAATTGTGTGCTTCAGTCATCTCTTATAAATAACCCTGAGTAGCAAAGGGATGGGATACGGTGTTTATGGTTTTACTTTTCTCATCATTTATCTATCTATAATTCCAGAATCGTTGTGTGTGTGGTGTGGTGTGTGTGTGTGTGTCTGTCTGTGACCGCTGTTCTCGACAACCACTGGTCCGATCTAATTGAAACTTGCAAGGTATATTGCTGGGGACCTGAGTATGTGCCTTTTCAAGGTTTGATATTAATCGACAAGTGGTTCCCAAGTATACCATTTATTTACCAAACAATGACAGGACACGTTGCTGCGTAGGAGTGGCCGATGGGAAAGGCTGCCTTAGTTAAGGGCTGTCACACCTACGATTTAGCCAGCGTATGCCGATTTATGAAAAATTTGTCTAAAACACTGTCACACGTCGAATACGTTATGGGTACGTTTTGTGACGTTAGGTGCATGCTGAAAACACTACCATCGGTCGTATTACGCTGGTTTAAAACGTTGTACTTTTTGGTTGTCCAAAAAATTTTGCATGCTTGAAATTTTACGACGTACTCGGCGTTTGGCTCACACGTTCCGCTACGCTGGCCATAAGTTGTAGGCACGTTATGCGATCGTTGACACACGTTAATTGATGTTACTCATAAGTCGAAACACGTAGAGGTAACATTCGCGTACCCGAAACTTATTTCTAACCTATGAGTAACGTTTTGTAAGCACGCTACACGAACGTTGTTCACACTTCGCAACACGCACTTGAAAGTTCCTCATACGTCGAAACACATCAAAGTAATGTTTAGGGTACCCGTGACTTATTTATAACCTATGAATAACGTGCTTGGGAATTATTACGCTATGCATACGCTAGACTATCGTTGGGCATAGGTTGTGGACGCCTAAAACACGATAAACAATCGTTGGTATAACTTATGTATAAGTTATCGAAGCTTCTGTGTTCATTACTAGTACATTATGCATTTGTCAAAGTCGTTTTTAATACTTTAAAAAGTAAAACAAAGAAATATTTCATCGTGGGAATGAAGAAAAAAAATTAGCCGAAAAGAACATCGAACAATGGTGCAAAGTAGTCTCCTATTCGTGGACGCAACGAGGATCCATCATCACCCACACCTCCCCATCACGCTCACATACTACTACTGACATGGACCTACTACACTACCAATACTACTACTACAACTACTACTACTACTACTACTGACATAGACATACTACTACCACTACTACTACTACTACTGACATAGACAACTACTACTACTACTACTGACATAGACATACTACTACTACTACTATGACATGACATACTACTACTATACTATAGACATACTACTCTACCAATGCTACTACTACAACTACCACTATTACTACTGTCACGCACACCAACACTGCAGTATTACTACTACGTGACTACTGGCATTGACCTACTCAACATGGAGTCTGGAACAATGATGGGTTCCTCTGTGAAGCCATTTGTATATACCAATTCCCCTTAATGCTGCCAATACGCCATTACACGGTAGATGTAAGTTAGAAACACGTTCAGTAAGTGCTGTGGTCGTCCGGAAGACGTCAATATAATTCGTCTACATACGACAATGTGCGTTTGAGATACGTTACAAATAGGTTCATAGCACGTTACTCAAAGGTTAGAAGCACGTTATACTTAGGTTCAAAGCATGCTAACATAGGTTAAACGCACGTACTCATAGGTTCATAGCACGCTAGTCATTGGTTCAAGGCAAGTTACAAATAGGTTCAATGCACGTTACTCATAGGTTCAGCACGTTAAACATAGGTTCAGAGCACGCTACTCATAGGTTAAAAGACGTTACCCATTGGTGAAAATTAGGTTGCGGGTATGTTAAATATTACCTTGAGTGTTTCGACTTATGAGTAACCTACAAGTAACGTGTGTCCGTCGTGTGTAAACAATCGCGGAGCGTGCCAGGAACATATGACAACGCATGCGGAACGTGTTAGCCATACGCCGAGTACGTCGTAAAATTTTCAGCATGCTTGAAATTTCACGACGTATTACACGTACCACGTAATATGACAGGTACTTCATTGTTTCCAGCCTACTCTTAACGTATACACAACTTACCTACAACCGTATTTGACGTGCGCCTAGCGTTTTAGACACATTTTTCATAGGCCGGCATACGCTGGCAAAATCGTCAAGGTGTGACTGCGATGTTGACACTTCAAATTCTCAGGGGCGTTATGATTTAAATCGGCGTCCGGCAGGTTCTTAACAGGCTACGCCACGAGTTCGCGGCGATACGTTTACCGCGCTATGCGTAAGTTAAACTATCGTTGGGCAATAGGTTGTGAACGCCGACAACAGGCTAAGCATTCGTTGGTAAAAGTTATCAATAACACAACGAAACGTCTGTGCCCGTTACTAATATGTTATGCATACGACCAACACGTTATGAATACGCCCAAAACTTCAAAAAAAACATCAAAATTTCAGCGTACGCCAACGTTTTACATACATTTTTATACGTTGCCATTGCTGGTTAAAACGTCAAGGTGTGACAGGCCCTTACCAATGACAGGACACGTTGCTTGGTGTTTTGCACCCACAGTATCTATCTTCTATCTATCTATAATTCCAGCCATCTCTGTTTGTTTGCCTTTCAAAAGGTTTGAAATTCATCGGACAAGTGGTTCCCAAGTTATGGCCAAGTTGAGCGCGTTCCCATTACGGGTTACAACGTACGGACTTCCGGATAGTGATGACTTACTGTATTCTAATAATTTCTCGATTCTTATGCGCATTTATAGATAAACACAATGCCCCAATCCAGTCGTGTTTACGAGAGCGAAAGAACGGCCTGTGTGGTTGTTGTTTCTGGCACGCGGTTTGAAAGTTTTTTTTTTTTTGCACGTACGGCCACGCACGTACGGCACGCACGTACGCCGACGCATGTACGGGCACGCACCAGTTTTAGAAATTAAAGGAGAAAATTATACTTTTGGTCCTCATTCTTATTGATCTCCCTCATTTGCAAATCAAAAAACATTAAGTCTCTGAATATACCATTAGTTGAAAGTAAATTTGAGTTTAAGTTATAATTATAAATATTGTACAAGTAATTGTTACTTTATAAATGTTATGTGGAAGTGGGGGAGGGAGGGGAGTGAGGGATCCATAGCTAGATTGTGCTCAGAATAGTATGGACCGTTTGATGAGTGCTTAAATTTACTTCTGTATCAGGGATCTGTCAAAGGTAAAGTCTTGCAGTAACATGTGCACCTACTAGGTGGTGATTGTAAACCTTAAAGCAGAAGAGGGTAAGATTGTGTGATGTGAAACCTTTTGTTTAGGCGAGGCCAGGTAGAGGATTTGTGGGTACAAAGGCACTGCAAAACGAATGATCAACAGAGCCGTTTAGCCAGAAGACAGTGGGCCAGAGCGGTATAGTGAGCTGTGAAGCAACATTTTTGCGAGGAGCCAAGCCACCCTGCGACGGAAGACTGCGTCACCCACAGAAAGCACCTCCAATGACGAGACTCGCTGCCCTTAAAGGTGATAAAGACCGCGTCCGTATTTCTTTCATAATAAGCCATTTATTTACCAAGAAACGTTTTCCTGCATGCCACCAACCACCATATTTGGTTTATATATTAGGCAATTCTTGGAGATGGTAAACCGGTAAATTATATTTAGTAGATATTGAATGCAGCCTGGTGTTGGCTTAGTGGTTAACGTGGTTGGCTTTAGACCTAAGGGTCCTGAGTTCAAGCCCCTGTCGGCCATAGAATTAACACCAGGTGCGGTTGATTCAGCCTGTCATCCTTCTGAGGTCGGCAAAATGAGTACCAGTGTACTGGGGTAATAACCATTCTGGGTAACCTGCGTCGGAGTGGCGACCCGTCCAGGACTGTACTTGCCAATGAAACTGTTTTGGCAGCCCTATGTGCCTTTACGGCACGAAAGGAATGGTATTGTTAAATATTGAACGCAGTGACTTTAAACTTCGTTTTGGTCACTCACTGGGTGACTCAGAGTGCCTGTTTTAGATGGGCGTATGGTGCGACAATATTCTACGCCTTTCTGCCATTCCCAGGTGCAATGTTGGAATGCAGGCACAGTACAAGACTTTCACTATACCCACCTCTTCACAATTCATACCACTTTCACTCCTTCAGACTTCATACCCTGCACATGGTCTCAGTACACCTTGTCCACATTAACCAATCTTACATAAATGATGATGTGTTACAAGCCTTCGTTAGCTCACCTGCAACGTAGTTCTGGGGAGCTTGTGCGATGGGGAGTCCGTCTGTCAATACTTTCCACTTCTCTGAAACTTTACCACAATGTTCATCACCATGTATATCCCAAAGTTTGTGCATGGCATTAAAAAAATCGGGCCTAAATGGGGTCTATGGGGGTTGCCC
Source organism: Eptatretus atami (assembly GCA_035128595.1). Taxonomy (NCBI): domain Eukaryota; kingdom Metazoa; phylum Chordata; class Myxini; order Myxiniformes; family Myxinidae; genus Eptatretus; species Eptatretus atami. Next base: position 23,841,161 of record CM068968.1, read on the forward strand.
CCCAAAATATGTATTTGCATTCTTCTCACAAACTACGCATGCAATTCTGATGAAACTTGACCACAACCTTCATCACCCGTGAGGTACCAAAGTTTGTTCACGACATTAAAGGTCAGGGTCTGAGGGGGTCTACGGAGGTAGTTTACCTGGGGGGGGGGGGGTTGCCCTCCCCTCCATCCCCCAAAAGAGAAATTTGCTTTCTTCTCAGAAATAAACAAACACAATTCTGATAAAACTTCATTACAACCTTCATCACCCATTGTGTAGTAAAGTTTGTTCATGACATTAGAAAAATCGGGCTCTAAGGGGGTGTAAGGAGGGGTTGCCCCCTGAAATATGTATTTTCTTTCTTCTCTGAAACTGCACACACAATTTTGATGAAACTTGACCACAGCCTTCATCAACCGTAATGTACCAAAGTTTGTTCATGCCATTAAAAAAAAAATTCAGTCGAAAGGGGTCTACGGGGGGAGGGGGGTTGCCCCCCCCTAATAATCAGTATTTGCTTTCTTCTCAGAAACTACACATACAATTCCATCCATCCATCCATGGGGACCATACTCTGTGCAGAGCATTGGTGCTGCCTAAGCAGTCTCCTTGGCTATTGGGCACAATCCTGGACGGGTCACCACTCCGACACAGTATACCAGGATGCTGGCACTCATTTTGCCGACCTCGGAAGGATGACAGGCAGAGTCAACCCTACCTGGTATTCATTCAACAGCTAAGTGGGATTGGTACTCAGGATCCTAGGATCCCAAGCCCACCACCCTAACCATTGAGCCAACACCAGGCATACCCACAATTGAACATCAAAATATCAAATTGTACATCAGCCATTTTGGTCACCACTTCTAAAGCGCAGGTCCTTTGGCTTTAGGCCTCTCTTGTACATTTGAAGACTGGACAACGTGTCTTCTGTCATGAAAGAAAGGTACGTTTTGATTACAACCCATGCAGAGGAAAGAAAATAGTCTTTATTTTATTTATTTGCTTTTACAGAAATTGTCAGTGACAACAAAATACACATGAATACTGAGATAGCCGTTTATTGACGAGTCATAATAAGAAGGTCCCATGTAAGACTATTTCAAACTCGGTGATTGTGGTGACACGATATTATATAATGAAATAATGACTGATGTAAGAATTGCCTTTAGCTTTAATGAGCGGGAGGAAGGGAGTTGGGGTTCGGGTTGGGAAGCAAAGCTGGGACAGAGTTGGCAGTGGGAGGTTGAGTACTTGGGGCCTGGGAGGGGTGGGTTTGCTTGATTTCGGGTCTGTGAGGGGGTAGAGGGGCATTGAAGACTTGAAGTCACATTTTACATTGCGCGGATTTTCCGCGGTCCTTGCCAAGATACATGAACACTGCAGAACACAAATCGCCGTCTTGGAATTTTCAAAAACCTTCCATTTAGCAGTACTCGGACAAAATATTAAACCATCTTACATCATCTTGACCAATCAAATTTGCCGCTCGCTCTCTCAGCGTTGGAGAATACCGAGATTCAGGTAATATGACGGCTCGTAGGAAACATAGATGGTGCTCAGAAACGCAATAAGCAAGTTTAAAAGACCCTTCCCATATCCTTTTCCTCAAGATTCCCCAGGGTTAAGGTGTTCTTTGAACTCTCTATTTCTTCAGTCTAATCGCTTGTATTAAAAAAAATCAACAATTTGTTGGCATTTCTTGGGGGTATTGTGAGTATTTAGTTCTGATAACTTTATGAACTTCCAGGTATAAGGTTATACATTCCCTCATTTGGCATGTACATATGAAACGCTTAAGAAGGTGATATTTCACAAATGACATCTTAAAATATATCGCGACAACAAGAAAAGCATTTCAAAAAAACACTAAATTTGGGTTGTCGGGTTTTTCCAGGACACTCAATTTTTACATTCGTTTGAAACATCTTCACAAGCCTGAACAGCATATTCCAAGAACTGGGACAGAAACCTCGACCTCATTGCCAGTGGCCTCGGTGCACATCTGCCTCCCTTAATCATTGCTCCCAGCTCAACTTCAGAGGCGCGACGTCCCTGCGGCCCGGGGGAGGGCGCCAGGCTGCTGGGAATAGCCAGGCATGCATCTTCAAGGTGCTCATGTCAACACCAATACAAGGTTCCACGTGCGATGTCCTGGCAATGCCAAGTAACGTAAAGTTTGCGTCTCCTTGGCGCCTGCTTCATTCAGTCATGTTCAAGTAGGAAGTCCTCAAGGCTGTGAGTCATGCAAAGACGTCTACATTTCCCTCCTGTATCTGTTTATCCCATGTATTTATTTATTTATTTTAATACAAAGACGAGCAAGCTTGTCGATGCCCTCTTTCACACATGCTTTGGTGCTTTCATGTGGTGACAGATTGCCATCGCTTACAGTGACTTTGTTAATAGGGCGCTCACAGGAGCAATTCAACGCACATTCACACGGGGTCATTCTCAGGATTACACCATCAGTGCAACGCAGCCTATGTAATAAAGACCAGGTGAGGTGACACATTTTCAGAAATGAGGACCGTAGGTGGTAAAGCTAATGGAAAAAGTCGCAAAACTTCAGTAACAGAGGAGTTTCAGGCTTGACTATGTGTATAATGTATGTCACAAAAAGATGTTTCAAATCCAACCTTCTTTAGAGGTTATCCCACAACTTGAAACCATTTGTCACAGTCTGCGAGCCTTTATATTGAGATCGTTTATGGTCATGTGCTTATCTTCCGTCGAGATTGAAGGAACAATAAACTTTTGCCTTGCAGGATTGTACACTCAGAAGGCATTTAAAAGTCACTAATGAAATATGCTGGCCTGCAGGATGACCTAGAGAGATGCACACTCACCTCTCTGTTATCTATCCTGAGTTCGAAATCCCAACCCAACTCTGAACTGTCATCCCAGTGTTGCACAGGCAGGGTGATTGATCAATGTGTGTGTGTGTGTGTGTGTCGTCCCTCGGATGGACGTAAAACTGGGTGCCCCGTATGCCGGCATTAGTTCGTTGATGGACGTTAAAGATCTCACGGTGTTCTTCCCGAAGAGTAGGTGAACTACCGCCAGCACCCTGAACAGATTTCAAGTTGCTGTCATAACTACTGCTGGTAAGACAATGGCAAACCACCTGGCATTGCCCTTGCCGAGAAACTGCTTCGGTAGTATCGAGGCTCTGTAACAGAGTATGGTGCGTCAGAATCATGAGAAGAGTGGAATGTGTGAGCAGCTCTGTGATGGGGTGGGTAAAGCCTTGCTGCGATACCCTCACTGGTGTTCATTCGTATTCCCATGGATGCTCCTTGCAAATTTCCACACCTTCTCATGGAGTGGCAACCTATCCAGGATGGGTTCTCAACCATGGTAATGTTCACCACTTGTGAGCACGCACAATGTTCTGTCAAGATTTATAGACTACTGGTAGGGTTGGGCATACAACCATACTTTTTTTGAAAGGAGTGTTTTTTATGGCCAAATTTCACGCTGATCACGAATCCGTTGAACTTTTGACATAGGATGATGTCTTAGGTTGGTAAAATTCAAATTGCCGCCAAATTAACCCACTTTTCAGGTAAAATTTGATAATTATGGCTTACTAGGCATGTAATATTAGGGTTGGGCACACATCGACTTTTTCTCTGTTGTCCCGTTGAAAGAGTGTTTTTTATGGCCATTTTTCACGCTGATCACGAATCCGTTGAAATTTTTGACCTACGATGATGTCTTAGTAAGACATCATCCCTACGATGAAATTTTTGACCTAGATGATGTCTTAGTAAGACATCATCCTAGGTCAAAAATTTCAACGGATTCGTGATCAGCGTGAAAAATGGCCATACAAAACACTCCTTTCAACGGGACAACAGAGAAAAAGTCGATGTGTGCCCAACCCTACTACTGGTCAGCGTGAAATGTGGTTGGAGCTAACTGTTGGCTGGAGTTGGTGAGGGTGCATGGATTTTTAGCCCCCGTTGGACTTAGTCCAAAATGGGGGCTTATGGATTTGGTCTCGATTTTTGTGTCCGTGTGTGCGTCCGCAACCATATCTCGGACATGTATCGACCGATTTTAGTCGTACTCGGCACAACGACAACACATGATGGTATACATGTGCACGTCATCTTTTTTTCGATATCAGATCCAAGATGGCCGACTGGCGACCATTTTAGGTGTAAAAAAAACCCCGCCGGTGTCTAACACGTCCTCAACCATTTCTCGGACATGCATTTACCGATATTGTTCAAACTTGGCACAGGTACAGTACATGATGGCATACACATGCTCCTCACTTTATTTTGCAATCTGATCAAAGATGTCTGACTGGTAGATTGACGGTCATTTTAGTTTTGAAAAATATGGACTTGCCCTTTAACTCTGTAAAGCAAAATTGTTGAAACAACGGGCGCTATGACATTTTATGTCTTTTTTACTTGTTTCTTTTTTGAGGTTGCTCTTTCCCGACCTGTAAGTGATTAGTGAGTGAGCTGGATTTTAAATTCACAATTCAATAAAATGGTAACTCTCCTTGGGAGGAGTTCACTCATTTGCATCATGGAAATCATTATTACTGTTGCTCTTATTCAGGCTTTAACTATTATGCCTATTAGCTTAGTAACAATGATAAAGAAAGTTATCGGATCCATCATCATGGTTGACATAAATCCTTTGTCTTCTTCAACGGCCTGATGTTAGATTAAAAAAAAATTTGTATACCAAGTCGAGGCTCATGTAAGAGCTAATAAGCAGAAACATATAACAAGGCAGGAGACAAGAGGGGCAGGAGAGGGAAGCACAAAATAGTGGGGAACAAAGACAATAGGAGATCTAATTAGTTTGAATTCAGATCTGGTCTCTCTAGCCTGGACAAGCTGCTCTTGCTTCTGCTGCCCGAGCAATGGTTGGAGGCCCTTTATCTCAGACATGAGATCAGGGCCGTTTGATGCATTCTGGCACCCCGCCTTGATCTCCAAACTCTCTGATGATGGCATCCAAGGCCAACTCCTCTCATGAGTCACTGACTTCCTCCACTCTCAAACTCAGTATCTGACTCTCAACGGGATCCTATCAACTACTCTCCCTGGCATAAGTGGAGTGCTACAAGGAAGTGTCTAATTAGGCCCTGTCTTGTTCCTAATGTTCATCAACTATCTTTCCCATTCCCTGGAAAATCCTGCTGATCTCTTTCCTGATGGCTTCACCATCTGCCATAGCATCCCTCAGCATTCCAGACAGGCAGGCAGCAGCCTCTTCCCTTTCTGCAGACCTTATTAGAATCAAGACCTGGTCCCAAACTTGTTCCACAAATTACTTATGTCTGTTAAGCAGTGTATTGGTACAGTGTGAGGTAAATGCTTGCACACCTAAGATGCTATACAGAACGTAATGGTTATCATGTACAACTGCTATGTTTGTGGAGGTGGAGCTGTTTATTCGATAAGATTATTTGTGTAAAAGGATAACAAGTTGAAGATAATCTTTCATCTGTGTGGAAAGATCATCAAGGTGTGAGCAGCTTGGAGAGGGAGGGAGTTTTGTCAATGTTCTTCTCTCCATGAATATATAAATGGTAAAGCAGAAGGAGAAGGGTGAGTAGAGAGGAATTGGAGACAGTCCAGATTTCCTTTGTAATTTGTCATGCCATAGCAGAGTTTGAGTTAATTTTTGCTGTCTCCTATTGCCTCCTTTCTGGTCTTGCACCCTCTCCCATTTCTGTTCCCTATCCCTCCTACCTCTCCCCTCCCCTCCAGGTTTCTGGAGGGTGCACACAGTCTGCCAGGAACCCACTTCTGATGGAACTCCAAAAATCCAGGCTCACTACTGCCTCCACTCATTTGCTCCTCTTTTCCCTCACTTGTGGAACCTGTGCAATCTCTTCAATCTCATTCTTCCCTCCAGGGCTTAGAGATGACAGTCCACTACCACCTCAGATGAGAGAATTTACAAGTACTAGTACGTGGCCGTACGTGCAAAAAAGAAAAGAAAAAAGAAAAAAGAATTGTGACGTCAATCGTGACGTCATAGCACCATGTCCTGTCATTGGTTTGGTAAATAAATGGCCATAACTTGGGAACCACTTGTCCGATTAACATCAAACCTTGAAAAGGCACATACTCAGGTCCCCAGCAATATACCTGGCAAGTTTCATTAGATCGGACCAGTGGTTGGGCGAGAAACAGCGGTCACAGACACACACACACAGAGATTGCTGGAATTATAGATAGACTAGTACGTGCCGTACGTACGTGGCCGTACGTGCATGGCCGTAGTGCAAAAAAAAAAAAAAACTTTCAAACCGCGTGCCAGGTACAAGAACCACACAGGCCGTTCCTTCGCTCTCGCGTGCCCGTACGTGCAACCCCCCCCCCCCCCAAAAAAAAAACTTTCAAACACCACACAGGCCGTTCCTTCGCTCTTGTAAACGACGACTGGATTGGGGCATTGTGTTTATTATAAAATGTGCATAAGAAATCGAGAAATTATTAGAATACAGTGTCATCACTATCCGGAAGTCCATACTGTTAACCCGTAATGGGAAACGCAGCTGAGGATCTCTTCCCCATCGGCCATGCCTACGCAGCACCGTGTCCTGTCATTGGTAACTAAATGGCGCCCTTTCCCATCGGCCACGCCTACGCAGCAACGTGTCCCGTTATTGGTTTGGTAAATAAATGGCCATAACTTGGGAAGCACTTGTCCGATTAATATCAATCTTGAAAAGGCACATACTCAGGTCCCAGCAATATACCTGGCAAGTTTCAATTAGATCGGACCAGTGGTTGTCGAGAAACAGCGGACACAACACACACACACACACACTGCTGGAATTATAGATAGATTACAAGAAATTTATGCACAGGAGGAAGCCATTCAGCCCATCATGCCTGTGCCACACCAATACCAGATTTAATAAATCCATAAATACCCCTTCCCTTCGTGTGTTGCCTTTTAGCTGTTACACTGGTACTTATTTCACCAACCTTGGAAGGATGACAGGCTGAGTCAACCTCTTGGTGTTAATTCAGTGGTAAACAGGGCTTGAACTCAGGACTCTATGATCCCAAGCTACCACCATAACCACTAAGCCAACACCAGGTAATCTCATTTTGATTGAGATTTATTAGGATAATGAATGGTATAGACAATATATGAAAGGTATAGTCTGCCAGTAACCCACTTCCTTTTCGACGAGAGGATTTGATCATAAAGGTAATACATACACTCGAGTGCTAACAAGCAATTAAGCGAATTGGACTGAAGCTGCTGTGGGGCGTGGCCGCCATTTTATTAGCCATCAACACGACACGCGAACTTATATGCCTACGTGTATACGGTATACTGAATGTCGGAATAATGGACTTTGGAGAATATTTTCGGGCTCTGATGACTATTGTCTTCAGCAATTGTGGTATATAATTAATATAGTTGTCAAGATGTACACGCACAGCCCAAACAAAAGATGCCAATTCCAGTTAAAACCCATGAGGTCACTTTTGACAGAAGTGCAATAAAGATATATATATATATATATATATATATTATATATATATATATATAATATATGTACATATGTATTTCAGTGAACACTGGTTTTATGCATTGTGCACAATTCCACGATCAAGGGGTGCCGCCTGTCCACCCATATTCATGTTACCCATTTAATATTGTTGCGAATCTGGAAGCTTACTGCATTCACATTCAAGGTCCCCATAGCTCAGTTATTTTGATAAGTAAATGTGGATAGATAGCTCCCTTTCCCCTTCTGTCTAATGGGAATTACATGTGTGCGCTACGGGTTATTTTATAGATAGGATTTTTACACTTTTGACAACGCCAACAACAACACTGCTCGAGGAATTGTCCGTGCTCACGAAGCGTTTCGTTCTGGCCTGGCGCCAAATGAGAGAATGCGTCATTTTGCGGCCAATGGGAGACGAGCGGATCAGAGCCGGGGCGGTCCTTTGCAAGAAGG
>CM068968.1:23860682-23894588 GCA_035128595.1 Eptatretus atami
AGCGAGCTGAATGCGAACGGCCTCGAAGAACTCTGGGTGAAGGGGTTGGTGACTCGACAAGATACATTCCAATACATATCCTTTCAAAGAGGATCGGATGAAGTTTGTGTCAAGTTTTGCCTGCTGTCCACACACTAACTGGGTGTGACTACACAAGTAAAGTTGGAACCAAGCATGCTGCTCCTGCTCATAGCCAACCAAGTGTACTTAAAGGACTTTGTGGTGGCGACAGGTACCTGATAAAGTAAAATTGATAAAAGTAGAAGCCTATCTGACACAGGTCCTTAAGAAGGAACAACAATGAAACCCATGAACAGTCCAGAAACCAGCTCCATGAACCAGAAAACCATGAACAAGCCACAGGTATAATCAATGCCAAGCGTCATGTTTGGATGACTGCCACCCACAAGTCATGCCATTCGGTTGCACATTTTGAGAGCCTACTTTTGCTACAAAAAGAGATGGTGTCCTCCTCTCATGCATGCGAACACCTCTGACGTCAAGACTAATTGGTTCGAATTTTCGATGATCTTCTGGTCCAAGCAGGGGGACAATTCCTAATTCCTGAAGACATTGCAATCACTGCCATGTCAAAAGTGTAGAAGCTCGAATGTCGCTTGCCATGGTTCTAACAATCGCTGTTGTACATTTTGCACTTGTCAAAAGTGGACTCGGAAAAGTTCAGGATGTAAATGTATTTGGTGTCGTCAAAAGTGAAGTGACTGACTCATAGTTTATCAGATTTCCAAACCAGAAATCACATTCACAGTTTGGTATGTGTTTATTAACTATGTTGGAGTGGCAGTTTTTTTGTTTTTGGGTTTAGGCTATGGTGGTCATTAAGTACATTCCCATTCATGATCTGTCCATTCATACCTATATTTTTTTGTATCTATTCCCAAAATTTGACGCCCATAGAGGACAAAAATATGGATCTGGCATGTATCGTGCATTTTTCCACAGAAAACTTTTCACTTGACCCAATTCTGTGACCTTTTTGAACGCTCTAATGACCTAATTATTGACCCAATCTCATAAAGGTAATATCATATTTCGAAGAGTATCTCTAAGGGCAAACCATTTTAAGGGGTTAATTTGTCTATCTAGGTGAACGGGCGTGACATAATAAACCATTGAAGTTTCCACAGGAAATCGTTTAAGGCGGTTGGCAAAGTGATCCGATTTGAAGCGACCGCTTCCATCTGTGCTGTTTTCATTTTATGGCAACAAATTCCACTTATTCATATGATTGTGTTTCCTTGGCACCTATGAATGACTGGGATAGACCCTCAGAGAGGCAAAAATATGGATCTGTGCATGTGCTTGTTCGGGCATTTTCTCCAGCGAAATTTTCACTGACCCAATTTCCGTGACCTTTTGACCTCTAGTGACCTGATCTTGAACGCAATCACCTAATTTGCAATATCATAGAAAGGGGTCTCAAGACGACATTTGAGGGCGGTAGTTTGTGTTTCTAGGGTGTAGAATGCAGTAACAGTCGTTTTCCATTCATCTACCCTAATAATTGCCCAGACATTTTCCGTCGGAACTCCCAAAAGAGGCACCATTTTTCGCACTTATTGCCGGGTTTATGGGAAATGGTAACAAGTTTTTTCTCTGTTACAGAGACAGTGATCAACTCCAAAATTCCAGTTTGTACTAGGGGCATTTTGACACACGAAGACCCCCTCGTGATGCCACTAATATGAACATACTCATTGTCATCATTATCAATGGTACAAAAACGACCTGGCTTTTTAATGTGTGAGGTATATTGGATTGGATGGATATGGCAGTCCAACACCTCTCACTACAGGAACGGCAAGGGGGAGTCATGTTATTATCCTTCTCTGGGGTATATAAATTACAGTAGATCGGAGGTCGGGCGTCAAGACGTTGGGGGTGTGTTCAATACCAAGTTTCTTATGGAGCACTCACCAGTGGCTCCAGCATTCAAGGCAAGCACTTAATTAAAAACCGTTGATCAGGAATGGCTTGCTTGGTAAAACGCTGGCTAGTTGTCTGGTAACTGAAGCATTACCCCAGGTTTCGCTCTTTCAAGTTTAATGTTAAAAGCGTAGCGACAGTTTTAAAAAGGTCATCATACATGTTTGTGGTTTCTAATAATCTTTTATTTCCAGTTCCACAAACCGCCATAATAAGATTTGTACGCATGTAACGCGGCATTCGTTCAAACGATGAAAACTCCTTGGAGAGGGGCATATTTAATTATTAGCATAATATTTTTGTAATAACATTAATATTATGCTATTATCATCGTGTTGTTTTTACTTTGTTGTGAGAAGCGGCCTCGGGAGACCGCCGGCATTAGCTACATATCTTACATGGATATGCACCTTAAACATGGACTTCCCCAAGGCGGAAAAACCGCCCTTGGCAAATGAGATGCCTGTAACCTCCTCGTGTGACAGCTTAGTCTTCTGTCAAGCTTTGGTGAGATTGGATGAGTACATGACCGAATGTCATGCCGTCAATAACAGACAGACACAAATGGCGTGTTTTTAGTATGGATGATCGATGATGATTGATGATTAGTTGTTATATTACCATTCTGCAACTGTACAAACATGAGTGTGACAATAAAAGGTACACAAAATAGTGGGCTATTAAAGATGGGTGAATGTAGAGCAGAGGTGAGGAACTATTGTTACGAAATTTGGAAGTTGACTGACTCAACATACGGTCCTATAGCTCAGTTATATCGATAGTAATGTGGATAGATAGCTCCTTTTCCCTTGTCCTAAGGGTAATTAATGTTCCTGCGCTTGGAGTTATTCTTGATAGTCCAGGGTTTCTTTTATTTTTAACACAACACGATGACAACGACCAACGATACAACAAGCAACGAAACCCTCTGCTCGGTCGGATTCTCGCCGCGGCTCAGTAGGGGAAAAGTCATGCCCCACCCATCGATTCGTTGCAGCACGCGAGTAGGAAAGGTCAGGCCCCATCCATCGGCTCGCTTGGGCTCCAAGTGATGGAATGCGACAGCCCCACCCGACAGCGAACGAGCCACGCCAGGAAGCGGCGCGCCGAAGAGGGATAAATGGGGAACGGAGAGACAAGAAGTTGGTCTTGGTTCTTGGTTCTTAGTTGGTGGTGGGTGGTTGAGTGGTGGTTGTTTTGGCTGAGTCTAACTCGGGCGGCGTTTGCCGCAGGATCGGCGCTCGCTTCACAGCGGTGTTCTGGACGTGCGAGGGATCCGTGGAGCTCGGCAGGCTGATCGGGCTCGCCCGGTGTCTGGATTCAGCTCGCCCTCGCTGGTGCCTGGTTCAAATCAGCTCGAAGACCACCACGAGGTGGACAGGTCGAGGCAGTTCTGTTCTTAGTTTGCCTCTCCATAACGAGCTGGAGGCCTTAATAAAGACACTTTTGGGTCCGATTATTTTGGGGTGTGGTGGTGTGTGCTGTGTGTGTGTGTGTGTGTGTGTGTGTGTGGTCGTGTGTGTGTGTGTGTGTGTGTGTTTGCGGCAGGCCAGTTCTGCTAAGAAAGAATTGTTAAGTGCCTTGCTGTACATACGTGCTTATCCAATATTCGGATAACTCTGCCCTTACGTGCTCCCTCATTTCCCGCTATTGTTTAATAAATATGCCACATTTGTGAAATGTATCAGCTTGTTCGTGTCTTTCTCCAGTGGCTTAGCGCGCTGTGTTGTTGGAAAATTAGCAAGCCGTTGTGCCGCAATAATGGACGCTTGGACTGACGGATTCTCGGTGACCGTCCGCTTGGGTACACACAGTTCGAGTACGCTAGCGGCTCGTCCGTACGGGGCCGTTGAGGGTGTGGAGATCGGTAAATCGCCAGTGATATACTAGGTATTGAAATTGGCAATAAAACCCTGTACCACGTGGAAGAAATATTGAGCTTCACGGTCCGATAAGGGACCCATATTCTTCGGAGTTTTCCGAAGAAGTACGATCTAAATTCCGGTGATCGGCGGAGTCGACTCTACGGCTCCATCTAGCGGTCGGGCTCGTCGCCGACGGCTCGGCCTGCAACACTATTCCTTGTCTGGGGACGGAATGATCCACTCCTCCGAGAGGATTTTGAACTGAGGAGCTGAAACTTTTCTGGAGTTATGAGGGCACCCTGAGTTTCGCAGTGCAAGTTTCATTCGATTCCATCAAGTTTTGAAGTAAAAAAAGTTTTTTTTTGCCACATCTTTCTTGCCATTTCTCTTTTAGGGGGAATGGGGGTTGTTGTGGAATTTATTTTCTAACGTTTTTACTTTCTTACTTTTTAGTTAACCGTTTTAACCGACTCGATGTTAATCCTGTTTACTCAATGAAAGACACACCAATATTCACTACCACAACGTGAAAGCACATTACATGAGAGAGTTTTATTCTAACTTGGTACTTTGGCAGTACAAGAGTACAAGCCACCGAGATGGTAAAACATTTAAAATGATCTGCATTCAAGATTAAATTTTCTGGTATTTATATGCTTTCATGGGAGAGTGGAGGGGTGATAACATTATCCAAGAACTCCAAAAATGCAATACGGTCTTCTAGGTGAAAAGCAAGATGACATAATTACGGCAAAAGTTGCTGTTATCAACAGGTCACTTTGTTTCATAGCAAGACTTCCTTTTATCACATTTAGGTCCAAAGACTCTTGGCTAAAGGAAGCTAACTGGAAGCCAATTCGACTTATAGAATAAAAAATTAATTATAAAAAACCACAACAATTATAATAGAGTACAATTAATCTAATTATTTTTCTTCACAATTCCCCCTTTTTCTTATAAGGAAAATTTTAGAATAATTATATTTTTTGGAATAAGTTGGTATAATAATATAAATGTATCTCTATTATCAATCGTTGTGGTGTTTTATAAATTTAATAGAGTAACTTAATATAATTATTTTCTTCACAGGGTGCAAATTGGATTTATTCAAAGTATATAACCTCAATGTATTATTTATGCAAAAGATTACGCATTTTTCTGGTTTCAAATAATAACCAGTTTAATTTTATTTTTGGGAGCGATCAAGGCAGCGTTTTTTCTGCTTAACACCGCCCAAATAAACGGATGTGTGGAAGAAATGTTAAACCTTGGAGCCAGCTCGCCCATCGGGGTGGGTATCTGCTATGGTATTCATTATCCACAAAGATCAGAACATGACTCCCACCCCTCCTCCTCCTGGTGACTCAATGGGAGATGTGTGCTTCGAGTTGTTATATATGCAATTAACATCCTGATTCTCAATGCAAGCTTAACATAAATACATTGGAATTACATATACCTTTTAATAGTATTCTATAATAGCAATTTTAAAGTAACCACCTGAATGTGACATCTGAGATTGCTTCTTTGCAGTTTCCATGGTGTGGCAGATACTGTTGCTTTAAGTTGTTTTCAAGGTGCTTGTTCTGTTAAACCTGCGATCACACTTTCCACTTTGAAATTTCAATGAGAGAAAAACAGTTCACATAGGTAAGTGATCGAAAAAGTGAAAGCAATCTTCTTTGTATAGAACAACAGTTGTGAAAGTAATTGTTTGAGGGCAGGAGAGCCTTGTGAAAGTCAATGGCATTCATGTTGCATAAACTTCAGCTGAGTTCACATTTTCGTGATTGCCACACGATAGCTATCTGCGTCAGACACCTTTCCAAACCTCTCATGATGGTTGGAAGTGACAGTTGTTGCCTTTTCTATTGACTTCCCACAACAAAGTTTGATTGAAATGATTTTACAATGCTTCACCAATCGACCTTGAACTTGTAACCTGTGTTCATTTCGTTCAAGTGGTTGTAAATGTCTACTAAGAAAGCAATATGCGGCAAAGCCACTGATCACTTTTTATTCCGGCACTGTTTTCCTCATTCCATGAACATGAGCAATTCTGGCTTTCATTAATTGTAGCGTTCAAGTGCAGGAGAATACAAAGCATAAAAGGAAGAAAAACATGAAAGTCTGTGCGGACAACAGCAGACGAACAACAAATCAATGCATTACCCTCTCCTCTGCGAGGGTAACTAGAGTAGAGCTATGCTCTTCTTTGAGCCTTGATCTTGTAGAGAGTGAGGGAGAGAGAGAGGAGAGAAGAGAGAGAGAAGAGCGTAGAGAGAGAGAGAGGAGAGAGAGAGAGAAGAGAGAGAGAAGAGAGAGAGAGAGAAAAAGAAGAGACGAGCATCATTACGTAATTGAGGTAAATCTGTCAGTCCAACATGTCAGGAACTAAAGCCAGAGGTAAGAAGATTGAAATCACAAATGATGATTTTTGCTACCATATACATGGATATTCATTGTTTCCAAATATTTTTTAATCATTCGGGATGTCTTTATTATCATTTCTATTATGAGCAGAGTACGCACCCTGTGGGCCAATCTTGGTCCAAGAAGCAACATGTTCTTCTGATGCATTCTTTATTTGGCGTTGTATAGGCACTGATAGCTGCTCAATGCTCCCATGAAACAACCTAATTCGTGGCATGAAGCAAAAACATACCGACTGCTTATAATTCAAAAACCTCACTGCACTGGAAAACGTGGGGACAGGAATACTGCCACTGTAAATGGTGGAGACTTGTAATCCCTCGCCACCTGGAGGCGGCTACATGATACACACTTACATTTAAAATTCGCACCTACCCCCCCACCCCTTCCCTTCAAGCCCACCGGCAAAGATAAAAACACGCCCTATACATTAATTGGGGTCATGCTGGATCTATGTAGCAAGTCTTGGATGCAATTTGGGTCAGAACTGTTGGAGGAGCAGCACGACAAAGCCAAACAAACAAACAACACAAACACCGGTCCGTGAATATAGTGAGGATACAACAACCTGTTGATAAATGCAGCTCACATGAGCATGGTCGGAGATATTAGAGTTGGGGTTTATGTGAAGGTTTATACACAGAATGTTAATATTCGACAAACAAAAGACAAGGGACAATCAATAATTATTGCAAGTCGAAGTTTTGCCCTCGATCCATTACTTCCCGGTTTGGCAGCAAGCATTGTAGAGCAGAATACTCTCCGTACATTTCTCCGTAATCCGACGATATCCTCAGGCTTCATGCTAGCCTTGACACACCTTGTTTATTATCTTTTCACTGCAATCTTTTAGTGATGTGCCAAGCAAGTAGTGAAAGTATTGAAACATATCTTCGATTAGGTTGCCAAATGATGGGAGAGGAGAAGAGAGAGAGAAGAGAAGAGAGAGAGAGAGAGAGAGAGAGAGAGTAGAGAGAGAGAGAGAGAACAGAGAGAGAGAGAGAGAGAGAGAGAGAGAGAGAGAGAGAGGAGAGAGAGAGAGAGAGAGAGACAGAGAGAGAGAGGATGGAGATGTGGAGAGATCTGTGATTCAGTTGGGCGGATGCTCGGTTTTCAGGGTGGGCACAAACCTCGGGTTAACTGCAGTTCTCTTCGAGAGAAGACTCCAATTTGAAAAGGGGCCTATCCTGATCAGTTTTTTTGGGGGTAATCATCTGAAAATGTCCCACGTTGTTAAACGCAGTGACAGGTTGACCGTAAGACGTAGTTGAAGCAGATAAGTGGAGCATTAACTCACATAATCACAGCAGTCACCAAGTGTCCAAACCAATGCCGGCTCCCTCTTTCCCTTTTTATCCCTTCCATTGTGAAGGCGAAACACCCACGCACAACGACAGTGGAGGGAAAGGCAAATATGTATGTTTCCTTGGACCTGTGGTTTCATTGCGTCATCCTGAATGTACTTCGTCTCATGCTGGCTAGCAGAGTCATCATGTTCAGATGGTGAAGGTTTCCATATCAACAAATGGAGATGGAATAAACGAGACCGTGGATTAACCATCATTACAGTGAAGAACATCACTTGGTTTATTACATCATATTTTTTTAACACATGCAGGCCTGATAATACTGCAGCTTGAGAGGATGGTGTCAGCCAGGTGAAGTTCATTCAATTCATACACACTTTTATAACACTCGGCTTTTTACATTGATGTACACATATACATTATACAGTTGTATCCATCCACCGGGACCATACTCTGTGCAGAGCATTGTTGCCTAAAGCATCTCCTTGGCTATTGGGCAAGCAATCCTGGAGGGTTCAACCACTCCGAATAAAAAAGGAAACAGGATACAAGAGCTGGCCAACTCCATTTTGTGCGACTCGGCAAGATAACAGGCAGAGTCCAACCGCCACCTGGTATTAATTCAACAGCCAAGTGGAATTTGAACTTCAGGATCCTAGGATCCCAAGCCGACCGACCTTAACCATTAAGCCCAACACTCAGGCATACAGTATGGTATGTTGTTTGAATGGCTCCAGTGGTTAATATAATGTCTTCGTATAGAGGAGGTATTTCTAAATGAGTGTCAGAGTAGCGTGAGTATTATCCTAGCATAGACCCGGCTCTGGCGCGACATTTGGGCTGGGTGTGTTTGAGAAAGGAACTGATGAGATATTCAGTTAGTACTTTTACTTAATGCAGTAAGTGGATTACGATTTCACTGTTTCAGAACCATTTTATTTAACTTTTTTTTGTACATGCACCTCATATGGTCTTTGAGATATGTAAGCGAATATCACGTTACTCGACGGCAGAAAAAGTCGAAGATAGCGCGACACGAAACCACAAACTCGGAAATAATATATAAGATGTTATTCCATATGCCATTGTTACTGCCAATCACCGAAGGTTATGTTTCACCACTATTGTTGTCTGTTTGTTTATTTGTGAACAGGATATCGTCAAAAGTTATGGCGGATTTTTGGATAAGAAATTTGGTGGACAAGCTGGATGCGTCAACAATGACGAATTGATTGCCGTTTTTGGTGAAGAATCTGGATCCGGATCACTCGAATTTTGAAGTGATTTTCTTCACCGTTGAGAGATAGTGCCAAAAAACGATATACGCATGATATTCAAAAGTTTAAGGACAGATTATGACAAAACTTGTGGCATGAGTTAGTTAGGTGACAGAACAAGCCGATTAGATTTGGTTACGATCTGAATCAGAATCCGGTTTTATCAGTGGAATTACAAAATGTAGACTGTTCAGCCCTGGCAGATGTCTACACTGAGCTGACGGTCGAGTTGAACCCTATTTTTGATACCTATTTTCTGTGGTTGTTGGCGATCAAATATCGCTTATGCCATTTTGCGAGTAAAATTAGACAGTGGGCAGCACGAGATATGTTCTCGTGTCGAGACCAATTGAGAATCATCAGATTTCCCTCGCCGCCATTGGCATGATATAAGATTATATAAAGACTCTGCACGTTCACAGGCCTCTTGCATAGTGTTAATTCGAGCATACTTGAGTGTGTGCTGGACTTGCCATGAGTGGGTCCAGTTATATATAGCATATATATATATAAATATATATAATATATATATATATATTATATATATATGCAGATAGTATGTATGTTGTATAATACTGTCATAAAGCTTGTGCAACTTTACAAGGTTTAAGAACTATTAATGTACAATGAGAGACACCATAAAATGGCGCATGACAGCATAATCATAAAGTTTTTTTCGCTAGGTTGAAATTTTTCGGCTTCAGCATAACTGCGCTTCGTAATACGTTGTTCAATCCTTTCTGGTCTTGCACCCTCTGCTCATGTCTTTCATCCCAGGTTTTCCGCAAGTGTTCATAAAGGGTCATCATCAACTCCTTCTGGTGGAAAACTACCAAAATTGGATATGCTCCCCTGGCATTCGTTCCACCTGTGGAATCAATTCCAACATCCTCTTCCATCCCATTCTTCCCTCCAGGTCTTCAGACAGCCTGTTCACACAATCTGCAGTTTGGCCCAGTCAGAAAACAAACACGATATTTTCACCCGCGTTACCCATCCCCCCCCCTCACAATCTTCCTCCTCCAACTTTCCAGTTTTCCTCCTTGGAGTTCCTTCTGTATTATCATTGTCACGCCGTGCATCCTTCTGTGCCATCTTGTCACCCCATCATGCGTGTTAGCAGCCATGATCCATTTAGTGTACTCGTTCTCATGAGCCTAAGACGCATGTTTTTTCAAAAAGATTAACAGATTTTCCCAACTTTTGAAAACTTTCGCAGTTGCTGCTTGAGTAATTTTTAATCCGAATTGGCATTTGTGATCATAGCATAAATTATCCAAAGAATGTGGTTTGGATGAGTCAACAACAGTTTACAGAGACCCATAAAATGTAGTCCAATGGGGACTGTCGGGCAACGAGGTGGCCAAGCAATTGTCCACATCGACCGTCCTCTTGGCTGGAAAGACATCTTTCAAGAACCTCGAATTCGGAAGCATAGTGACAGGGAGCCTGTTTCTTGCTGGTACAAGATGATATGTGAACGTTTTTAAATATCGGAGTTCAGTTACAAACAATTTACAACTTGCAAAGTAAAGTTCCCATTGACTGTTGCTTTTTTACAAAAACAACATGAGAATCCCAATGCTACAACACCCCGTCAGCTGCCGGAGGCGGTTTTCATCACTTGTTTTGCGAATCTCAGCAACAGCGCAGACAGAAATGCATACGCAGAGGCAGAGCAAGCATGTACCACAAGAGCCTCGTTGGTATGCATTTTGTCTGTGCCGTCGGCTGATGATTCGCAACAGCGTCTGAAGCGGTCGGGCACATAGGGTGGTGTGTGACATTGGGATTCTCATGTGTGTACTCTTTGTGAATGTCGTTACAGTGTGGAGGAATCTGGGAAGGGTTAAAACAGCAAAGGCTTACTTTGGTAGCCTTTCAATGGTTGGCTTTATGAAGCTTCTTTGGCTCGAATAGCATTGGAGGAGTTGATTATACGAGTCATATATATATAATATATATATATTATATATATATATATATTCATATATACATATATGTATTTGTATATATGTTCCTCTGTCAACCGTATTCGTGGGGCTGCATTCCCTGAAAATGCTGTGAATATCGGAGTCCTGAATCGAGAATCTTCACAAATTGCGGGGTCGACAGTATATGACTTTGGTGAGTCCTATGGCCTGCCCGATTGTTTATCCCCCACTCCAATAACCCCCGCCCCGTGACTAATTAGGTCGCATAAACGGATAGATTGATTTCCTCCTCCTACGATTAAGCTCCTTGTTTTCTCTTGGATTGCTCAAATAATGCAACAACCTCCATGGTGTGGACAGGTTCCAATTCAACAGCAAGGTGAACATGTTAACAATAGTTGTTGCAACTCTCTGACAACCATTCAATATATGCAAAAAAAATAATAATAACATCAGTCCCCTCTGAGACACCACTTTTTAGTCTATATAATTCTGGATTCTGTCAGCTCCAAGATCAATGTGTAACATTTGGATCAAACACAGACTCCAGACGCTTACTATGCTAACTGCCGGAAAGGCCGATATCTTGCGGGTCCTGACTTGACGGCTTGACTTTTTTGTTATTAACTGGCGTTTCCAACTTTACCCAGAAGTCGAGAACACACCCTAGATAAACATTAAAGATTGTGCCTCAATCGAGACTGATTGGGTCCAGGAAATGTTAAATGCATGAAAAGTAAGACTCTGATTCTGTGTAAAGGTGGCATCCAGATCCAGGAAGTATGCAACTAAGCTTTGGTTGGGTAGTTTTAATACTAGGGCTTTTCGAAGGGAGCCTGGAAGTATGGCAACACCACGCTTTCGCTGTCTAGGCATTGGTTCGAATCTCCAACTAACAATAAACTGTCACTTCTTCTTTCATATGCAGTACAAGGCTGTGGGGGTGAGCATCATTGCTGAAGGCATGGCCTGCTTTGCTGAATGTGCCCTCTGTAGGTATGCTAGGATTTTGGAATTTTTTATCAGGGTGCCGCGATAACTCGCCTTGTCTTCGCGAAGGAGCACCATAGTATTTTAACGGTCAATTCATCACTAATTCGGCAGACAGGATGCCTGCTTAACGTCGATCCGTGGGTTGGCGGCCCGTATTGATGTCTCGCCACTGCTGTGAGACACCACGGATGACAGTTTACAGCTGGGCTGAGGTCGAAACCAGGTTGGATGGCTTCAGAAGTGAGTGTGCATATCTTGCGGGCATCCTGCAGACATAAACTGTCCCTGGTGTTTTGCATGCAGCGTGATACTTCAATTGGTGCGCCATCCTTGTGCAGGAATGTTATACTGTTGTCCGTCTGCTAGTATTAGGCAAGTTATCACGGCACCTGAACAAAATTGCTAATTCTGCCTGGACTGCCTATCAAAATGGTTTGGTGTTTCTTGGAGGCTACTTGACTTGTTATCTCAATATGGTTGCTGTCTGGGCAGCAGCTTTCTGCATTGCAACAAATTGACGCAGGTAGCTTCATGTTCATGTCAATGGCGTTTTTCAGATACGAAGGCACAATCAACACATTCTGAGGTTTATATGTTTATTAATTACACTGATTCTGAGTCCCCTCACATGGAAACAAGGACGTGTTGAAAAGTAATGCCTCCTATTCTTTTTTTCTTCAAAACAGGTAAAGATATCAAATGAAAGAAAGACAGATACTAGATCAATCTTGATTCGACGTAGTGCATAATTTATTTATCAGACCTAATCACCACGTGGTCCACCATTTCTTGCAACGTTGAAGTAGTTTTGTGATGCGTCATGAGAGAACTGTGGCGTCAAACTCTTTCAGTCATCCAACTTTCCTTCTCCGTCCAGTAATCCGCAATTTTTATTCCAGTCCTATCATTTCCAGTCATCTCATCTTCAGGTCATCCCAACTCTCATCTCCAGTCATTTCCAGTTAGTTGGTCCCAACTCTCATCTCCAGTCATCTCCAGTCAGCCTCTCAACTCTTATCTTCAGTCATCTGCATCTTCTTCTCCCAGTCAAGCATCCCAAATCTCCATCTCAGTCATCTCAGCCAGCATCCAATCACATTTCCAGTGCAGCCTCCCACTCACATCTCCAGTCAGTGCCATCCCAAATTCATCTCCAGTCGTCATCCCAACTCTATCTCCAGTCATCTCATCTTCAGTCAGCATATCCAACTCACATCCAGTCATCTCCAGTCAGTCATCCCAACTCTCATCTCCAGTCATTCACTTGCAGTCAGCCATCCAACTCATATCTCATCAGCCAACCAACCATTCCAGTTATCTCAATCAGCCATCCCAACTCTCATCTGCCAGTCATCTCCACAGCATCCCATCTCATCTCCAGTCATCTCCAGTCAGTCATCCCAACTCTCATTCTCCAGTCAATCTCCAGTCAGTCATCCCAACTCTGCATCTCCAGTCATCCCAACTCTCATCTCCAATAGCCATCCCAACCTCATCTCCAGTCATCTCAATCAGCATCCCAACTCTCATCTCCAGTCATCTCCAGTCCAGTCATCCCAACAATCTATTCCAGTCATCTCCAATCAGTCCATCCGCACTCTCATCTCAGTCATCTCCAGTTTCAGTCATCCACTTCATCTCCAGTCATCAACTCTCATCTCAGTCATCTCCAATCAGCCATCCCAATCTCATCTCAGTCATCTCCAATCAGCCATCCCAACTCTCATCTCCAGTCATCTCCGTCAGTTCATCCCAAATCTCATCTCCAGTATCTCAGTCCAGCCATCCCAACTCTCATCTCCAGTCATCCAACTCCATCTCCAGTCATTTCGCGTCCAGTCATCCCCAATCTGCATCTCCAGTCATTTCCAGTCAGTCATCCCAATCTCATCTCCATCATGCTCAATTCAGCTCAGCCATCCGAACTCATCTCTATCAGCAAACCAACTCTCATCTCAGTCATCTCCAATGCGCCCATCCCAACTGTCATATGCTCCAGGTCCTCTCCATCAAGCCATCCCAACTGTCATCTCCAGTCAGCCATCCCACTCTTTATCCTTCCCCCCCAAGGCCCCCCCTTCACAGCACTTGACAAAAGTCGTGCTACCCTCTGCCATGGGGTTGGGGGTGGGGGGGTGTTTGGGGGGGCGCGTTGACTAACACAACACTGAGACATCTAGTGTCAGAATCATCGCGCAACCCAGTGGTGGCGACCGACTGATGGAAGGGAACTGTAACTTTGTTTCATCGAACATCTTTACTCGTTTTTGGAGAAAAACAATCGGAGGAAATATTTTTCAACACACCCTCGTAGAAAGAAATGAATTTCTTCCTGCCGCCGTGTAGTTCAATCACAGAGTCTAAACAAGTCATCCTTTTAGTATAGCTCGTATTTTGCTAACCTGCTGATTGTGATGCGTTTGGTCCTATGACGTCACAATAATACTTAATTGGTGGGTGAATTAATGTAACAACTGGAGTTTTTGTGTTATCTCTGATGTTTTTTATTATTATTATTATTATTATATTTTACAAATAACATTGCCTTCCGTATGGTGGTACTGGGATGGAGGTGTGTAGGGAGAGTGGCGGAAATGAAGTAGAGAGATATAGGTAGGCTAAGGTTGTGAAGGGAGAGGAAGGGTGTGTGCGGATGAAGAAAGAGAGGGACAGGAAAGTGGGAAGAGCTTCAGGAAGGAAGCTGGCTGGGAACATTGCCAATGATCCAAACACTCAGATGAGATAAAATCTTACTGCGTATTGGGGCGTTGTTGTGCGCTAGTGCAGATTTGAGAGCTGCAGGAGGAGGGGGAAGAGGAACTGGTTTGTAACGTCTGGAGGAGGAATGGGGTGGGGACGGTGGAATGGGTACCCAGACAGCAAGTCCAAATCCTGCTTTTACGTGATGCCTAATTGGCCGAGATTAGGAGGCGAGTGTTATTCGATACAGTGGAAACTTTTAATAAAGCCTGACATAAGGTGCACCAGTGAATCAAAGGGTCCACGTCTTAGGGGCTGATGGGGCTCTGAGCCGCTGCCTTTGGAGAGACGATGGCAGAGGAGGGCGAGGCGTTGTGGTTCCGACACAAGGCAGGGATTGGGGGATGGAGGTTGCAGCAGGATGGTCAGGCGCCGGATTGTTCCCCATGGGTGTTGTTGGCAACTCCCGTGCACAATTTGTGCTGCCATGATGTTTTCCTCCGCTTAGTTCATGTAATTATTTCATAAACTAACTTTTTGCCCTATTTTCTTTTATCATTTCTTCATATTTCTTTTTCCTTTTTTTTGCTGATAAATTGGCGGACGGATCAGGGTGAAGTTTGCACCATTGGAAAAAATACTTTTTCGCCCTATTTTTCTTTCATCAACTTTCTTTCTTTCTTTTCCATTTTTTTTTGCTGAATAAATTGGTGGGACGGATGCAGGGTGCAAGTTGCCACATTGGCAAAAAACACTTTATCCCCTATTTTCCTTTCATCAAACTTTCTTTCTTTCTTTTTCATTTTTTTGGCTCAATAAATTGGCGGGAACCGATGCAGGTGCAAGTTGCCACATTGGCAAAAAATACTTTTCCCCTATTTTCTTTTCATCACTTTCTTTTCTTTCTTTTTTTCAATTTTTTTTTCTCATATAAATTGGCGGAACAGGATGCAGGGTGCAAGTTGGCACCATTGCAAAATACAGACTCTTACCACAATGACGTCATGCGACCATACTTGGAATAATGGGTGTCAAAAGGACTAAGATGTTCCAGGCGTAAAGAGTTCCGAGCACTGTTCAACTTCGGCCTCCGTCAGCGGTAATCGAACTTGAAGGCTCGAAAGTCTCAGGCTACGATGCCCGCAGGTCGGTGGGTCAGAAGAGCAAACCGCAGCGCAGCACTCGGCCTGAGGCAGCCCCTGTCTGAACACATTGTGTGCGTGCAATGGGTTCCGTGCACAGCCGGGCCTTTTCGGCTCTTCTACTGTGCGCGGCGCGCTCCGTGAAATGCTCCCGTCTCGCACGTAACTCGACTGTTTGCGCGACCTTTGCCAAAACGCGTCACGCGAAACGTCTCCTTCACGAGGCGGCTCAGTAGCAGATAAAACGTCGGATCTTCCCTGTAGGGCCTCTCCTTTGGTGGGGTGGAAAACGCAGGATGAAAAGCGCGGAAGACGTGCTATCGGGGCGCCCCTTTTTATGCACAGGGCAGGTACCAGATAATCTGAGTTGCGGTCATGGAGAAGAAATCTCTGTGGACCTGAAATTAAAGCCCCTTAACTCACGCCATCCTTTCTCCGAGTCAAGTACACGCAGTTAAATACTCATCTCCAAGTGGGAAGCACAAAGCATAAGCTGCCATATCTTGGGGTGCGATCCGCGTTGTCGGGTTCCGCAGAACGCGCGCTCTCTGCCCGATGCGTAATGCGAACCAACATTGGGCAATGGGAACCGCCGAGCCAATCAGCAATTTCGGAAGCATTTTGAAGGGCAATGGGGAGCGGACGAAGCGGCAACGAGCATACATCAATGGGCGCGACCCCTGGAACAGATCTGGCATCGAACCACGATTTGGAATATTTTTTGTCTTTTTTCTTGCATTGTTTTCCCCCTTTGTATGCTGTCTCGTGTCTTTGCCTTATCCTTCTGCGGACCGAGTTTGTACAAACGAAGAATCAGAGAAAATTTGTTTGGATTGAATGTGACATATCTTATTAATATTATATATATATAATATATATATTATAATATATATTTATATGCATATAACACACACAAGTTCGGTTACCTAGTGGGGGTTAATTTAGACTTTAGTGGAATGTCAGGAAGTTTTATGTTTGAAGCTGGAGCAAAAATTTATGTGGAAGTGCATCACGTCAATATGGGGCAAATGGCCAAAATTTCTTGTCGGGTAAACACTGATGGGGTGTTTTTACCAACTAACCTCTCATGTTTTGAAGTTAACATCATGGTGCGGGGAAGTCTTTAACTAGGGTCCAGCGGATCACTGTTTTTGAGGAGTTTGCAAAATTCAATTGGGAGGTCTTGCCTTTTGCAGGAAACGTTATATTCGCCGGTGAGTGAGGGTACCTCCAGGCAGATTGGTGGTATGGAGAGTCATATTGGGTCTGGAGAATAGTATTGTTGCAGATCCGGGGTCGGGGGCGTAAGACGCACGAGGGGTGAACTACTTTGGGTTCACACCAGACTCTCAGAATCAAGGCCGTTGCAGCACGAATAACTTTTGTGAGAACGGCAGGTCGCCAATCGACACGAACGCAATAACTCGACACTGTGCCTTCGGGTCCTTCCGTCTAATTAATACCATTTACTAAAGGTCACGTGACTAAATTACGGGGAATACGCCCTCGGTATGCATTGCAAAACTGGAATCACTCACCAGATCAAGAAGCAGACCAAGCGGACTGCCATGGCCACGTACCGCTAGGAACAGATCGTGTGGAATAATGTCTCCGGCTAAACTTGGTTTCGGGTATGCTGGACCAATGGAAGAAAATACAAAACGAGCTGGGAAATTTTCCATATAACACATTTAATTTCAATCAAGTGAGGAGAAGTATGTTGGCAATTGAAAATCGGATTTTTTTGATGTACAGTGGGGATAGCAAGGATTTGTGGGGTGCGGCAAAAGACAGGCAAATCTTGACTAAAAGAAGACACAGAGCAGGAATTATCCGAACTATCCTTCTACAATCTTACCTAATCTAGGACAGGCGCCATCACAAACACACAACGCAATGCACGGCAGCGCACGCACGAGGAAAGTTGGAGAGCCAAGGAGAAGGAGAAGGTGAGGTTGAGGCCTCCAATACCTGGTGTGATCGACTGAAACGCGCCCCAGGGCGCTTAGGGAGGGCAGTTGAAGATACTGGTGTCAATGGTGTGGGGACGTGAGGAACGTGCTATGCTCGGCGACGTGAGGGTGTGGTGTCGTGCCAAGGAATGGGATTGCGAGTAGTAAGTTCTTCTTCTGTGCGTTTCACTAGTGGATGGGATAGAGGGGGTGGAGAGAGCGAGAGAGAGAGCGAGAAAGAGAAAGAGAAAGAGAGGAGTAGATGCGTGAGAGGAAGGTTCCTACCCGAGCTGTGTCAAGGGTTTTGTAATGTGTGCGTGGTCTCCGTGGATGCTCCAACTGAGCATCCCACTTCCGTGATATGGGCACGTTATCTCCTGCCTATTTATTCGCCAGGGCTCGTGCAACCGTGCGCTCACACACTGGTCGTCCCCCGCCAGTGCGTGGGGGTGGCGGGATATCGACAGCAGGGAGTCTCAAAGGATGCAGTCACATCGATCAGGTTCTCGAAGAAGAGAAGCTCTCTAAGAAGAAGCGAGCTCAAGGGCTCCACGCTAAACCTTTATAGAGCCCAAGGCGAAGGATGGGCGAGGACCGGAAAGCGACTTGCTGTGGCCAAAACCGCTCTTCTAATTGTTGCCACCAGTGGCCCGAGCCACGCCGCGACAGGTCAGAACCGGAAACCGCTCGATCCAACCAGCTATGCTACCGACTTCTGCATGGCTTGGGAGCTCTGACTTAACATGGGGGCAGCTCCTGAGTCGGCACGAGCCCGGCCTGAATGTGCACCGAGTCTCGTCTGTATGCAGATGGCGTGGACTTTCTCCGCACCCCGGGCTCCTTCATGAGCCAAAATGCACACCAGTACGCTGAACCAAACTCCTGGACACCCTTCCCCGACCTCCATCTCATTGCATTGGGTCTTGCCCGTGGTCTGGCGACAGAATGAGGGTCGCACAATTCTGGAAACTCACCCAGTGACGTTCCCGAGGTGAGATGCGGTGGAGCTATTCGCATCGTTGGCGTGCATCGAGCATCGCGCAGCGCCGATGACAATCCGACGCCGCGTGGTGCCCCTCGAATAGAGTGGTGATTGGTAGTGAAGCAGAAGTGAGGGGGTGCGGGAATATTTCGCCCGTGTGCGGGAGGCGTTTTGTGGTCAAAGTGGGTGAGATTTGGTGAGGCGGGTGCGGGGTAAGGTGAGGTGCCACAGATTGAATGAAATAATGGCGGCAAATTCCTTGGCAGGCTTTCTTGTGTGAAAACGGGGATGGGGATATCGAGCCACAGAAGCGCATCACGGTGGTGCTTATTAACAATTGTCTATTGAATGGTGTCTGTGCTTGCATAGCTTGTTATGTACTCTGGCTAAAAGAAAAGGGTTAAGAGTAGGGGTCAGAGTATCAAAAGAGATATTTTATTGACTAACTACAAGATACACGACAATGCAGCTTCGTCCTGTTAACCACAGACATGAGGAGAGGACTACTACATGAAACTAATGAAATAACTGCCGTGGGGGATCACCTGTATGTTGGGTGCATTGCCGTTGGAGGCAATGCAGTTTTAGGTAAGTTTAGGTATTGGCAAACTGGTTAGGGTGCCTCACTCCTCTCCTCAGCAAGCCTGGTGGAAGTGGTGAAACATAGGATGAAGTTGTTTTTCCGTACGGCCAGGCGATGAAGGAAGGCTTAGGAGACATGGAGCAGTTGATGTGCATCAGGCTTACTCAAAGTTGCATGGAACTGGGAAAGGGATGATATGTCGAGTTTGTTGAGGCTTTTGAACTCTCAGTGTGCAAGGAAAGGTTGGAGCTCTGTGCTAGATGAACTCCTTTCTTTCTAGTCCTGCCCCAGTGATTGCGGGTGATCTTAATATCGATAGTGCCAGATTTGCCCAGGATGGCTCGGACGTGTCCTTAAAAGGATTATTCAAGGATTTTATGTTGTGGAATGCGGCTCAGCAATGGTAGTGGCTTCACCTGACCATGCCAATGGTTCTGGCAGAGTAGGCATTGGATTATTTATTTTTGGTGTCTTAGACATGGTATTTCATGCGGTGGCGTTTTTTTTGATCACTGTCGTTTGTCCATGGACGTGGTGGTGTTGTTAGAGGGGGTGCAACTCGAATGCTGTCACTCTGGAAAGCTTAATGTTGCTTTTGCAGGATGGAGTTTAGTGCAGTTCGTGGGTTCACAAGTTTAGTAATTGGCAAACTGTTTAGGTGCCTCTCCTCTCCTCAGCAGCCGGTGGGAAGTGGTGAAACATAAGACTGAAGTGTTTTTCAATACCGCCAGGCGAATTGAAGGCCTTATGAAGACATAGCAATTTGATGTGCATGCCACGGCTTAACCTCCAAAGTTTGCATTCGGAACTTGGGAAGGGATCGATATGTTCGAGAAAATTTGTGATACAAGGGGAGGTATTTTTCCTCCTCGAGTATAAGGCTAGGATCGTCATCCTTTGTAAATGAAAGTGTACCAGATTCTTCTCCAATGATTTTGTCAGGCAGGAAGGATTTTGCCTCAATATTAAAGGTGGAGCGAGTCTGTTTCGTGACTTGAGCAAATCAGGAAAGTAGTGGGTAACTAATACTACAGGCTCTTGCAAATTACTGGTGATTATTAATCTCAGCAGGCACAATTTCTTTGGCCCTGAATAATTCAGTTGGAGCCTAAACAGCGGGAGCTTTTAGAGAAGGCCTGGTGAGAGTTCTCCCGGTGTCTTTGCTTTGGTCGTGAATAACCTTGGAGACGATGCCACCCTGTGGAGTTGTTTTCACCACTTTCATCACGTTCTACAACAATCTGCAGGCAATGTGGGAGTTAGCGAGCTCTCCTTTAGCTTTCTAGAGTATAATGTGCCATGGTGTGGTGACCCCGTGCACAAGAAGGGTGATGGGAGGACTTGTCAACTGGCGCCTGATCACTGCTCAATGTGGACTACAAATACTGAAAGGTGCTGTCTAGGCTGGGTAACATTGTGTTCGGGGATATTTGCAGCCACACAGACGTGTGCTGTCCCGATCACAAAGTGTCAGACACCATGGGTTTGGTTCGAGAGGCATCGCATTTGCGAGGAAAGAGACTCCCAATGAGTATCATCGTTTGAACAGGAGAAAACCTTCAACAGGGTGGTTAATGAATACATGATTTTTCACACAGCACCGCACACTTCTGCCTTTCAGTAATAGATGCAAAAATCTAGTTATTACTGCCGAAGGAGAGGTATTGCATTGTTCCGTTTGTTCTGTTGTCTTTGGTCCTGTCTGTCTGCTGTCCGCACAGAATTTCGTCGTTTTTCCTCCGCAACTGCTTGTCGATTGAGGACAAACTTTTCACACATAGGTGCAACTACGTGTCGAATGTTCCATAATTATGACGTCATAGGTCACATGGTGTGGCAAGCCATGTTGGAAAAACTTTGGACTCTGACTCTGAAACCGCACCCAAGGAAAAAATTGAAAATTGGCAACACGGCAAGCACTTCTCATGAGGAATGTGAAGTTTTTAATGACCGTCACAGGTGCCTTCGTTATGAGTCTAATTGCATCTGTAGAATGTCTTGCATCTGATCAGTAAATGGAAAATTTTGAGGGTAGCATGGGAAAAATGGGCCACAGAACAAAAAAGTTGATGACGTATCAGTCCCGTGATTCGGCAGCCATATTGTTTAAAAAAAACCTTAAAAATTTTTCCTGAGTGGCTGAACAGATTGAGAATGAAACATTATAAGTATGACCACTCTATTCATGAGGAACAAAGGTTCACAGCATATTGGATGTCATAGGTCACATGGTTTGGCAGCCTAAGTGGATTTACCCTAAAACTATAAAAATCTTTTTTCTCCAGAATGGCTGCAGATCGAGGGGAAATTTCACACAAATGTTTCCCAAGCCTTGTGTGTACAGTTTGTTCGGAGAAAATTGCTTGGTCACATGGTTTGGCAGCCATATTGGATTGAAGAAAAATATTTAAATGTTTCTCTGGTCATTAATCAATAGACGTGAAACTTCACATTTATGATCTAGTGTAGTGAAGGGTACATGTTTTAGATTTCAACTTTGATGCGGACACATGGTCTCGGCAGCAGAATTTTTTCTTTTTGATTCTGGGTTCGTTTTTGTTTATTTGATTGATGAGGCTCAACTTTGGCTGTGCTGATGGGTTTGAGGGTAGAGGAGTAGCAGGCTGAAATGCGAATCCTTCCAGGTTCCTCCAGGGTGGAACTTCATCTTTGCCTTTCTGCTTGTTTGGTTCCTTCTGATTACTCCAATGCCGGACTGTACCTATTTGGTCTACCATTTGATTTGAGTTGAATTATTTTAATCCATTCTTAAATTCCAACTGAAATTTATAATAAAAAAAAACGTCATGGGTCAGGGTCAGGTGTCCAATCAAAGCGGGGTTGCATCAAAGCCGGACGTCTCTGGTACCCGGTCATCACTGCCAGCAGTTCTAAAGTGGCAGTTTTAAATATTTATTATTCATCACGTAAACACCAGAACACAAACGCCACACAACATACATCAAACTAAACTACAACAATACACGCAAACAAAGTCCTGGCGAGGGTCTGCCATCTCTGATTACTCTTCTTCTTGTTTCTCTGTGGCGTGGAACGCATTACAGCAACCAGAGCTAAACAAATAATATTTTTACAACAGACTTCACAGTTCCTATATGATTTATAATCAGTAATATAATTTAAACGTACCCTGTATATTCACAAGCCCAGAATATTCTTCATTTGTGCCTAGAAGCACCAAACTCGACACTGTGTCTCCTGCAGGGAGCCTACCTGAGACGTGCAGCTCCCATGTAATTATAGCTGGCACAAATTTTGTGTATTTCACGTCACGAGATCATCCTTTGCCGAAGAGTTGGTTACCATTACTTGGTAATGAATGCACAGTGTCATCTAACTCTGCCACCAAAGGTGGATGAGTTACGTATTCACCCCTGTCTGTTGTTTGTGAACAGTACTATTCAAAAAATAGGAACATATTGGATGAAACTTGTTGGGATGGGTTGGGTGTTGTCACCAATGACAAATTTGGTTTATTTTGGTGAATATTGATCCGGATACCAGAATTTTGAGTGATCTTCACAATGAGAGATATGACCCAAAACTATATAATAGCACAAATATTTCAAAATGTTGTGGATGGGTTCGGAATAAAATTTTGTTTGGATGATTTTGTTCGGTAACAAGAACAAGCTGGTTCGATTTGGTTACGGTCTGGATAGAAGATCGCAACCTATCAGTGGGATACGCAAACGTGAACTGTTCAGCGGAGAGGTATGCACTCTACGAGCATCGTTCAGTCATAGTTATTGTGTTTGGTGGTGTGAATGAATGGTGAAATTCTTTTTATTGTATCAACAAATCAGTATAATGATTAATTACAGCTGAAGAACCTCACAGAAGATTCAATTTGTTGAGCGCTTTTGAATATCCAGATACTCTTTTCAGAGTTTGGCAATTGTCAAAAGATGATTATCAATGTATGTTTTGTGATTATTTTGTAATTACCACAAAAATATAAAAGGAACATAGTTTATTTCAAAATTATACCAAAAATTACTATTTTAGGAGATTGGATCAAGAGCGACTGAATGTTAGTGATGCCGAGGAATGCCAAGAGATTCCTTCAAAGAAAATCCTACAATCCGATTGGAGTGATAATGATGATAATGAAGCTCCTTTCTTACAACGAAAGAGACTGATAAATTAGGGATTAATGTTCATAGATTTAATGTTATGTATTACTCACACTAGCAGAACCCGTCGAACACGGGTATGGGGGACAGAGGATGCACAATACTCGGTTACGGTAGTTTCTTTGGTGTTTTGCGCACATTCAACATGCTCCGTCTATTGGTGACGTGTCTGGGTGCCCATTGTAGCGTTTGAACGGTCACTTTAGATTTGTTGGCTTGGACACTAGTGCCGGATGAGTACCACGAACAATTTGAGATATTCTCGTTTCCTGTATTACCTCCCTCAAAAATTAACAACATGCAGGATAAAGTCGTAATGCTGAGTTGAACAACGTCCTGAAACTCATGGACTTAGTTAAGTAAAGCACGTCGTCTGGGACCCGGACGTCGGTTTGCCGTCGAAGCTGCTGATTGTGACTGTACGATTCCTCTTTGAAAATTCTATCTATATTCGATTTTGAATCTGCTATCACTGCGTAAATACATGGAACACATAATGTGAAGATTTTGCAAATATGAACAGATATGTTCGGAGAAAAGTGTGTTAGAATTTCCCAGGCTTACGCATTATATTATGATTATACTTAATATTATCATTGTGATTATGATATTGCGATTTTTAGGCATCTGAAGGATCTTTGGGTCTTAAGGGTTTTAAAAGTCTTAAGAGTCTTTGCAGGTTTTGGGGTCAAAAGGGTCTTATGGTTGAAAGGGTCTTAAGGTATTCGGGTCTTAAAGGTCTTCAGGTTTTTAAGGCGAATGTGGTGGAATGAAAATTACACTTAGACAATCGGATCTATGTCGGACTTGGTGCGATGTGCCAAATAGGGGATTGGCGGCCAGCGTTCTTCAGCAAAAAAGCGCGAACATACAGACGAAAATTTTATTTACTAGCACGACTCGTGGAAGTTCCACGTCATGTAAACGTGACTTCAGACTCAATCCTTCCCTCTCTCTTGCCACCCTCGCCCTGCTCTCTATTCCTCCTCTCTCTCTCTCTCACATACACTCTCTTCCTTTGATCATATACCTCTTCGCCCTCTCTCTCCCACCTTCATCCTCTTACTCTCCTGCCTCTCCCTCCTTCCCACCTATTCTCCATATACTCTCATACGTCTCATAATGTGTCAATCTCTTCACACACTCACACACATTCTCTCTCCTTTCCCCAGCCGCCCTCTCCCCTTCTCCTCCCTCTTCCCACCAGCTCAAATGAGCTAAGATGCCTCATCTCTTAATGAATGAGTATAAAAACGAATATCCGTCATTGTGACTGGTTATCAGGTTTGCGATAAATTATCTGTGCTATGCCGGCTTGATTCCGCGGCAAACAAACTTCAAACAGCTTGCCTAGTTTCGGAGAAAGGTAATAGGGATTTTCCATTAGCGGCGATATTATGGACGTCACTTTTTTTCGAGAAGAATTCCAAAATCGGAGATCGGTTCCTGCCTGCGCTGGGCTTTCTTGCATACTACATGCAAGTTTCACGAAGATCGATGAAACTTGGGTTGTGAAACAAAAATGTCAAAAATAGGAATGACGTCATAAATTTGATATGACGTTCATAGTGATGCATCAATATGTGGCGGTAATTCATCTCTGCTAATGCACTGTTCGATTCCCGCAACAGAATTCAAAAAGCTTGCCTATTTCGGAGATAATTTTTTAAGTTGAATTTCCATTAGCGGAGATATTTTGACGTCATACTTTTTCTAGGAGAAATTTCACAATCGAAGATGTTACTGTCTGGCAGGGTATTTCTACATATATATGCACAGTTTCAGGAAGTTTCGATAGAACTGTACGTGCTGTGAAACAAAAAGTCACGAAGAGAAGATGAGCAAACAAAGTGAGCTAAGACTGAGAGATTCCACGAGGATCTAAAAATTAAAACAAATCTGTGAAAAGAGTAACGTTTTCAAAAGCAATTAGCCATCTGTGTGTTTAAAGGCCAAGCAGCACACAGGTGTGAGATGTACACCCCCCTCCCCTTTTCGTCTCTTTCTCTGCGGCAGGACGAGCTCTCAAAGGATCTGTATAGTATTTCAAAAACTTTTCCTGCAACGTACTCCGCTTCTCCTCTCCCACTCTGTTCCATCCTCCTCCTCCCATTCTCTCTCTCTCCCTCTCATCTCATTCCACTTTGGTCCATCCTCTCCTCCTATACTTCTCCCCCCTCTCACTCCTCACCCAGACTGTCAATCTTCTTTCCCTAATGCTCTTCCCGCTAACCTCTATTCCTCTCCTCGACTCTCCTCCACCTCTCTCTCCCCCCTCCCTCTCTCCCCCCTCTCCTGCCCTGCAATGGCACCCAACCAGACGACTATTAAAATAAGTTTTCGCCTTTAAAACTTAAATTTTTGTCGATTTTCTCCCATTTTCTGCAGAAAAGTCTTTAAGCATCTTTGCGACGATGAAATTTGATATTGAGTGGAGTTGAGATGAGGGCCTGTGAGTGAATCTGAATGGAACTTTACATTAAAATCCTGAAATTGAAAATCGCCTATTTTCATTAAAATGCATTTTTGTTTAAAAATGCCACATTTTCGTCAGATTTTTCTTCCATTTTTTGCAATCAAGTCCTTAAACCCATCTTAGGGACATGGAAAATGACATCAGATTTGAATTAGAGTTAAGATAAAGCTATGACAGACAGTCAGAAAGTGCGAGCTCACAAAATAGCGATGAAGCTCAACCTGTACTGATTTATGAGAATTATGGCGGCATCATAAAGAAATTGGTGAAGTGAGTCAGGTGAACGCCAACAAATGGGCTGGAACTTGCACAGCACGTACGACGGAACGCACGGGCTCTTTTTTATAGTGGAGAAATATAAAAGATGCCGAATGGGGGAGAAAAGGAACCAAAATCGGACAAAAAGGCTTTGAAGGGATAAATATTTCAACAACTTACAGAATCTTCCTGATAGTTTATTGTGTGGTAAATTTTACATTCAATAAGACTTCAAAAAGCATAAAAATGACACACTTGTAAATAATTTATTCGGAAAATGTTGAGAGTGTCTGTTTGTATTTCGGAGCCTCCAGGGTGAAGCGGTTGATTATGTCTCCGCTATCATTTTGAAATGATGGAATTTACACAATATAATGTTGCAGTTATGGCTCTTAGGGTTTGCGAATCTTTAATATAAAGCAGTTATTCTTAAGTATTGTTTGTATACTGAGCATGAGAATAGATAAATGCATTGCATATGTAATAGCGTTTGAGCTACAATTGTTTCTTTTCCAGACAATTTTTGTTATTTAGTTTGTTTCTTTCCCGCTTCATCTCTCACGTGCTCAGTTTCTCATGGCCTGAGCAGAGTCGCAACTGCCCTAAAATCGTCCCCCATCCTAAGCACTTTTTTGGGGAAACATTTGATCATAGTGCGATCGACGCCCCTGATAAAGGGGCGCACAAATCGGGTGAGGGGAGGGAAGGGGGGATGGGGATGAATCGAGGGATCAATGTGTTCACGCGGGCCTTTTTGATAAATGCCATAATCAGGGGACTTGCTGTTTTGGGACAGAAAGCTTCATGCCAGAATTTAGGAGCAATCAGGCTCAATCCCATGTGGTATCAGGAGCGGCTGTGGAGGAGTTATGCGCCGGGAAAGGAAATATAGAGAGTTTATTTTTTCACTCCAGGTGGTGCCCTGGTGTACTGTTGTTGTGTGGTCATCGATCCTGGGGTTCCCGTCCGCCTCACCTCTGGGATACTCTAAGTGGATCGTGGCGGCTAAACAGCGGCACTGATGTTCGCAGCCATGCTGTTGCAATTGCTGCGCTGGTCGTGCTGTTCAGAGCAGGACGCAAGGCTGTGTAGGCAGCAGGCAGGGCAGCTTTATACTCAGTGCACTTTGAGGGGGGGGGGGGGGGAGTGTCATTGGTTTGAATGTCACAGCCTGGTGTTTGGTACCAGATCATGAGCATCAATAATAAAGAACAGAGCACCCAGGGTACCCTTCACTGCGATTGTGGTAGATACTCCACACACTCCAGGAGCCGTGGGTCTGCGCTTGTGTTAACCTTGAGAGAGACACACATGGCTCTCCAAGAGTCTGTCACACAAGGTTGGGGGGCGGGGGGGCGTCTTGTCTTCCCCACCCTTGTGTTTCTATCTTGTCAAGAAGAATGTGAGTCTAGTTGTTTTGTTAAGTAGACTATATCCATCCGATCATTGTGAGGGCAATGTGTCATGGCGTGGGTATTTTGGTTTGTTGCCTTGTTTGTTCACAGACATGTGCTTTTTTCTTAAAATACGTGTATAAACCTGATTTGGTCCTCTGACTCATTATACTTCGCTCATGTGGTTGCATTTGGCAGCTCTGGGAGAATCTTTTGAGAGAAGATTGGTGCTTCGATAAGATCGCATCACGTGGATTTGTAAGCTCGCCATAGTAAGTCTGTCACGTGACTGCCATCTGGCATGGTAACTCTGCTCATTACCAAGGATTTTCAGTCTGTACGGTAACGGGCTTTGGAAGTGGATCGACAAGAAGCCTGTAGATGAGTGATGTCATGGTCGCTTTGCAACTCACCGAGTTCGGACCAGAGTTATCTGGACTGACCAGGACGCATAACTAATACATTTAGTGATAGAATAGGTAAGGAAGCATTCAAAACGTTTTAATTGCGATATGGCAACGTGAAAAAATGCCGACCCTGGTTATAATCAAAAGAAGGGAATGTACAATGATGATACAAAACAGGTTGAATTCAGCTTTACTGAGCAAATCAATGAACAGGTATATTTGGATTTGTGTTTTTGATAAAGTTCTGTAGGACGAAAGAATTAGAATTCACTTCAAAGAAATGTTAATGAAATAGACTGCTTTTTGGCACTGGTTATGTTTTCGCGCGAGCAGAATAGTTTTTTTTGTTAATGAAATGAGTTGGTATATCAGAGAATATATCTTAATCTAAAGATGGTAGAGGTGTTGAATAGAAGACTTCACTCAAAGAAACCGGGCATGTTCATACCTGAAAAGATGGTGCCTAACATATGAACTTAACAGCACCATCTACACATGGAATTTGGAGTGCTTGAAGGCAAGTCAGGTATTTATGGGTCATTTTTAAAGAAAACGATGGAGATACTGGCAACTGATAAGAATATGCGTTGAGTGATAATGCAAGGTGAAACAACTCGATGTTCTCTCATTGGAATATGTTTACCACGTGAAAGATTGGAAATTGATTGGATAAAAACCATTATGTGGAAGATTAGCAAGTCTTATCAAAAGGTGTGTGACAGCAATGGAATAAAGAACCTGTTTTAGATATGGTTGCTTTTAAATCCTACATACAATCTCAACAATTGACACTGAGGACTCTAAAGGAAATATCAAGTCTAAATAGAGTAGTTACTGTTCCACAATATAATTGAAAGAGGGGAGACGTAAAGAAGTTGGTGTTTATTGTTTGCTTTTGAAGAACAGAAATGCAGATTATCAGATGATGGTGTTATGATTCATCTTACATAATCTTTTATAAATAAATGCAAGTATGAAAGTGCCAACACGAGTATATATAATATATAATTATACTATATATATATATGCCTCTTAAAAACTAAATTCTTGTATTCAAAATCAAAAGCATGTGCAATCAACGCCGATACAATTCATAGAAAGGAGATAAAAAGAATTAATGTTTTGCTCATAACGAACAGGTGAAAACGCCTCATGAAAATGGCACGCTTAAGTAAAAGATAAAGTCTATATAAATGTTGAATAAATATTCAAGAAGGGAAACGAGTGGAGGATTTCTTCATTAAAGTCTCTCTAATTTCTTGTTTAAGTCGGCGGAAGCTTTGATGGGTGAACTTTTAGAGTGATTAAAAAACACGATGAAAGGAAAGCAA
Source organism: Eptatretus atami (assembly GCA_035128595.1). Classification (NCBI taxonomy): domain Eukaryota; kingdom Metazoa; phylum Chordata; class Myxini; order Myxiniformes; family Myxinidae; genus Eptatretus; species Eptatretus atami. The sequence continues at coordinate 23,889,821 of CM068968.1, forward strand.
AAAGAAGCTCAAAAAGAGCTGGAATGTAAAACAAAGAGAGAAAAGCCTTTGGTGGTTGTAGGTCATTGGGCAGATTTTGCCCAAGCTTGAAGGTTTGCCCGCAGAAGAAAATTTTTAATTGGAGTATGCTTTGTCGATTTGGTCAGGCTGGTGTTAAATTAATTAATAGAAGTATGGATTTATTATATTTCCGCCAAAATAAATGAACATCAGTATTGATTAAATGGTTTAAGGAATTTCAAATTAATCACGACATCAAAAAAGAAACTTATACCATCAGACAAAAAACATTTTATATAAATGAAAAAAAAAAACACAAGAAAGGGATGGAATCCTCAAGAAAACCAATAAGCCAGGTAGAAGGAAGACAAGATAGGAATGAAACCACAATTCATTTTAATGGATTGCCACCTACGACATCTTTTGACATTTTTCCCATCTCATCCCAAACAAAAAATACTGCACACAATTACAACACCCAACTACAATTTCAACTACCTTGACATGGGATCTTCTACAATTGTTTAATATTGTACCTATAATTAAAAATGTCACCTCTTCTTTAATCGTTCCTTATATTCTTCCTTCCTTGCTTGTTTTGGGGGGATTTCAATCCGAAATTTTTTTCTGACTTGTTTAACTTTATTTTTTCTGTCTGGATGCAAAGACATCACCATCCATCATGTAAGGCCAGATAAAGTTGGGTTGGACACTTGGTGGCAGATGGAGGAAGAGAGAATGGCAAAGAGGGCAGATAGGTTGAAGGGAGGCAAGGTAGGAGGAAAGGCGTAGATCGTGGTTGAGATGGGAAATTGTGTGCAGGAGTGAATATCGATCATGTGGGGAGTGGTTGGAGAGTGGACAGAGTTGGCCGAGGACAGGGGAAGTGGAGGAGTATCGTGTTCAAGGCATAACAGAAGCTTGGTACTTTTTGGACTCACCTTATAACGGAAAGAGAAGGAACAAAGAACAAAGGCAATAAATCACTTTATTTGTTGAATGCAACGCGTTGCTTACACTTGTTACTTCAGAAAACGATAAAAGCTGCAGGTATGACTCTCCGATTGGTGATTACATCTGGAATGAAACACTGTGTTCAGCTTAATAAGCTACATTGGCCATATTCTATGAGAGTGTAAAACCAGGCCATGTGTTGTCACGCCAAATGATGTATCGCTTCAGTGCTCTTTTGGGTGGATAATTTTAAAAAGTATGTAAAAATTTATTTTTTGTGATGGTACTAGTTGTAATACCCAGAAGATGTCGCCTTCCTTCGCATTGGAATCATTATAATTGATTCGCCATATTTGTTCGCACGATGACATTTATCAGCAAATCTGTGGCATGAACAATTCAGCGATTTTGCGATCTCTCGATCTGGTACTCTAACGATGTATTTCGACATATTTTTCATTAATTGTTAGTTATGAAAACGTTCAAGATATCAAAGGTATGCGCCTTTTAAATATTAATAACTTCTCTCTATGGTAGTTTTAAGCATGTCAATTGTGTACATTTTGAATGGGTGGCCATTTTCCCCCCGTGCCAATACATATGGAGTATGATATATTCCATGCTTTGAACAAAATATAGTGAAGAAACTAAATTGGATAATGTAGTTTTTGTCTGAGATGAATTACAAGTTATTAAAAATCTTAGAATATTTTTATGATTAGAAAATAATGAACGGTTCTCATTGGATCTGTAATTTAAATACTCAAGCTGAATATTATTTTGATAGCTAAGGTCGAAAGGATAGAAAAAGAAGATGAAGATGTAGTAAAATATATGAATATAAATAATCAATGAGATTGAACAAATAATTGAGGATTAAAGAAATAACTTTACACAGGTACTCTCATCGAGGAGGAAATAAATACATTGTTAATTCTGCTGACTGCCACTTATATGAAAATGACTTCATGTCATTGAATTTTGTCGATTTAAAAGTTAAAGTGGGAGAGGACAACCAAGGTAGACCTAAGGAGGAAGGAAAGAGAGAAAGAAAGAAACCCTATATTAATTATTGATGATGTTGGTGCTAACGACTTGAGAAGTGTGAAAACCATCTATATATTATTAAAACTCTCATCTTGTATTATGTATGTATGTATGTTCCCGAATACAGCAAAATGGTACAAATAGCGGGCAAAAAATTTTGGCCCACCTTACTCGCATTCACTCTCTGTGGTGTACAGTATGCAAGTTTTCGTTCAATCGGGCAACGAAAAAACAATTTATTAAAAAATTAATTCCGATTCAGTCAAGTACTCTTCGGGAGATTTGATCATGCAAACAACCTAGTGGTATAGTTCCCGGACTATCTTTTTTTTTTCTTGAATGATTTTTTTCATCAACGCGGTACAGCGGAACCGCAACGGTTCATGGGTAGTCCAGTAAAATCTCTAAAACAGAGAAAGGAATGGATGTCGATGAAAGGTTTTTATCCTAATAAATGGATGATAGACCGAGGATGTTTTTGAGATTCTTTTGTTCCAATTAATATTCAATTAAAAAATTTTTATCTCATACATAAATAAATACAATGATGTCAATTGTTGTCTTAATGTAAAAAGAAACTGATCCTAAAAATATCTCTTATGTAAAAAGTAAAAATGACAGAGTAATGCAAAAAGGGGTATGTTCAGGGTGTGGCACCAAAAGAGTGGATCGTCTCCAAACATCAATCTGGAGTAGATATCCCAAAAGTTATTTTATCAGGAAGTAATTAACAACATGTGACTACCGGGGATTATAGCTTGCCGGATAATTCTTTCTGTGGTAGCACGACGTTGGATGAAGAACACAAAGCAGAAGAGAAATGTTGGAGAACTTGTCTTTATACGAAATGCAGCGTTGAGAGAAAAGGTGGATAGGTTTTATCGTGAAAAATATGATGTGGCTAAATTAAAATTGTGGCTTGACAATAAAAACTATGAAGCTCTGTGTCATTAGACTCAGCAGCAAAAAAACAATTAGTTGATGATAGAACAGCAGAATCTCAGTTCACAGTTCCATCACAGTTTGAATCTCAGGCTAGCATCGTAGGTGACTTATTGGCTGGCACCCTGGAACAAGTACAAATTCCTGGCCCTTCAATCGAGTATCTTGTGCGTTGGAGTGTGACCCATTCAAGTTGTAAGTTTCCTCAAAGAAAGTGTTTTGGCAAGAACTGACTGTAAATAGAGATGGTAATGATGAAAATGATGAATGAATGCTGAATACAGAAAAACAGTTTTTAACTTACAGACATAATTGATTTTCCTGATGGCACAAGCTGGTGTGGGACCTGGTATATCAACCCAAAACCACTTTGACAAACATAACCAGGAATCTTTTATTTGACATGATCATAACTGCGATGCTTGGCTTTTAATATGTATTTAATGAATCGTAAGTACATGTGTCCTAAATGATGCGGCGCTCTGCTGTCACCATGTCAAAATCAAGTTGTTTCTTGTCGCAGCGCTAATCAGTGTTTGAGCAAAAAATAATCAACGGCCGAGCCACGTGACTGGTCTTGACAACCAGACAACTGACCATATGTCTCCACTCTTGCATCCCTTCTGGCTGAGTGTCCTGTGACGCAAGCTGATGTAAAGGGAGATTTGGCTGGTTCGAATGGTTTGCCTTGTGTTACGACAGATCGAGGGAGGCGTGGGGGCTGGCTTTTGGTTTGAACTGCCCCCGGCGGCTCCCGACACCTGCTTCCGATTTTTCACGTTGTTCTGCGGTTGGAAGAGACCTGGGAGCTGCTGAGCCCGAGAGTCACTGGCCACTACTCAAAAGACTTGTTCTTGAAGCTTGGCCCCCCCGGCAAAGCTTCCTGCGTACCAAGTGTCAAGGGAGTCCACTGACATAAAGTCGTCGCAGCCAAACAGAAAAAAGAATACGATCAGAACCTGTTGCCTCTATATGATCGTGCAAAAGGCAGTTTGACCAGACTCGGTGTTGTATGGTTGGAGTGTCAACCTGAGTCTAGGAGGTTGGCAAGTTCAAACCGGCTGAGTCATACCAAAGATCTCAAAAAGCAAGCGTGCTGCTTCCTTGCTTGATGCTCAGCATTTAAAAGGATAGAGCATGGAACAAACAACAATGAGTTACAAATAACAGCAGAGGTTATATGGAACCTAAGTGGCCTCCTCCCTGCATTGAAGTTCATTGTAAGGGCGACTCGTTTTATTATTATGTGATGTCCCTAGACAGCTTGTGATGCACCGAAGCCCTCAAGAAGATTTGAACGCTCAATGTACGTAATTGTTCGGGTCATATATACATATGGTATAAGCCAAATGAAAACACAAAATACAGATGCATTATGGTGAATGCCTGTCTGTTAAGTCAATCATGGTGCAATAAACGGTGCAGAGGTTGTGTGAACTAATAAATTAGCGGATTAGTGGGTGCTTTGCAGGCTGGCGTCGCAATTCTGCTCCTCGATGGACGTTTAAACTGGGCGTCCCTCTGCTAGGCACTGGTTGGTGGATGTTAAGATCCAACAATGTCCTTCTGAAGAGGGCAAGCTGTCGTGGCACCATTAGTGGGGGCAACTTAGCATAACAATGTTGCATTTTGTTGAGGAAAGCACCAATTGGCACACTAGTAGCCTAACATATTATTGAATAGATTTGGATATTGGGCGCATCTCAAATTCAGCCGCTGATGTTTGTGGCAGCATTTTCCACTGCATCAAATTTATTTTTTTGGGGTGACGATGTCGCCGCAATATCAAATCTGTTCATAATATGATAGGCTACTAGGTGGCCAA